>OZ024754.1:39364597-39429597 GCA_964016885.1 Eledone cirrhosa
ACATTTAACTTTTAACCCCTGCAGAGATAATGGTTGTATCATATCACGATACAAAGATGAATAGCATGTGTCTAGAAACTTGATGTCACTACAAATGCTGGCTAGGCCTCAATCATCACTAAAAATCTCTTCCATCAAAGACTGTCCTTAACACCAACCACTTTACGGAGTGTATGCATTGAGTATATTTTATTGTGGCACCAGCACTATCACTTTGCAAAGTGTACTGAGTACATTTTATTGTGGCACCAACGTTGCCACTTTACAGAGTGTACTGGGTGCATTTTATTGTGGCACCAGCACCAGAGAGGTTGTGATGTGCTCAACAACACTAAAGAGTCATCTCAACCCTATACTGTTTCCGTTCAATCACCTACTCCCTTTACAGAGTGTACTGGGTACATTTTACTGTGACACCAACACTAAAGAGGTTATTAAATCCTCCACAAGACCTAAAGTGTGTCTTTACCCTACAATAACTTTACAGGGGAGTACCAGTAGCATTTCCTTGTGCCACATCCTTGAGGTTGTTCCACTTGATGCAGTCTAAAAGGGAACTCTCCACTCTAAGTAGTCACCAATTTCTCATTAGATTTAGATTTACTATTAGTGTCTTTTCTAACACTAGAATTTTTTCCAACACTCTGACGCGTATGTGTATATGTGTGTGCATGTGTATATGTATATACATACATTTATATGTATGAGTATACAAATATAAACACGCAAACAGACACACGAAGATACACACTCACAGACATACATTCACACAAATACACGTACATACACAAACATTCTCACGAACACACACACATTGTGTGATGGACAGAAGTCACTCACATTTATATATAGATGTATTTCTTTATTTGCCACAAGGGCGCACAAGAAAGGGGACAAAACAAGGACACATGCCGGGGATTTTACATACAGTCGTGTAAAAATATTGAAACAAACAAATTTAACAATCGAAATCCCCAATAGGGGGGGAGGCGCCACAAATGGGTTGTCAAGCATACAAGGTCCTGTAACTCCTGGGAGAGTCATAGGGGTGCCCTATTGACATGTGACGTTTCTAGGTCAATTTTTAAACCTAGCAGAGCCCTGTTTCCTCTCCAGGTCTGAATTCAGCTGATTTCTTCCAGAGAAAGATAGAATGGAAGTGAGA
This sequence comes from Eledone cirrhosa, assembly GCA_964016885.1. Classification (NCBI taxonomy): domain Eukaryota; kingdom Metazoa; phylum Mollusca; class Cephalopoda; order Octopoda; family Eledonidae; genus Eledone; species Eledone cirrhosa. The sequence goes on from OZ024754.1 coordinate 39,365,763, forward strand.
TAGAGATAGAGAGGAAGAATCGACTCCAGTACTTGACTGGTACTTTTTTTTTTTACCGACCTCGAATGGATGAAAGGCAAAGCTGACCTTGGCTGGATTTGAAGTGAGAGAGCAGAAAGCCGAAATGAATACCACCCATCAAGTATTCTATACAACCTGCTCACCACTCTACCAATTTACAAACTATGTTTATTATATACAAAATGTATTTTCCTTTTGATACATTTTGTATATAATAAACATAATTGTTTCTACTTTAGGCACAAGGCCAGCAATTATCCCAATGCATTACTGGTACTTTATTTTATTGACCCCGCAAGGATGAAAGGCAAAGTCAACCTCGGCGGGATTTGAACTCAGATTGTAAAGGGACGTAACTATGCTGGAAAGCATGGCGTCCGACCCTCTACTGATACTGCCAATCCACCGCTTTAAACATAATGGTTAGGAGGTTGTATAGAATGCTTTTATGGGTGGTATTCAAAGTTCTGTCTGGAGAGATTTCTTAGTATCAGAATGCTGCTTCCTATTACAATTATAGATTATCATCAGACATTTAATGGTTGTTTCTCCCATAGTTGTCCGTTAGAACTGTCAACCTTTCTATATAAAACATAAGATAAGTTTGTGTGAACCAGAACATGTGCAAGAGAAGAGAATATATATTAAAAGTGTCATATCAGAAGAAATGTCAAAGATGAAACCAAAGCCAGATAAATCTAGATATGAAATTATAAATAGCTACAATGAAATACCATATGTGAACCATCGATATTTGTGTAAATAAGGAAACATGATAATTCTTAACTGTGAGAATGTTAAGAAAACACGATACTTTCAGCAAACATCTCCGTACAATAAAGACTGAACAATACTCTCATGGATGCTTAAGATACAATTAATAGATATTGTGTGTGTGCGTGTGTGTGTCTGTGTCTGTGTCTGTGTCTGTGTGTGTGTGTGTGTGTGTGTGTGTGTGTGTGTGGAGAGAGAGAGAGAGAGAGGTATAGATATATACATACATACATATACCCTTGATAGATAGCACAGAAAGTTTAATGTTAAATGACGATGATTGTATATATATATACACATATATAAATAAATAGAGAGAGAGAGAGGGGAGGGAGATATAGATATACACATGTATTTCACCCCCATACCTATATATTCACCAACACTACACCTGATATTCCCACTCCATACACAGACACGTGTATCTGTGTGAATATCATGACTCATACACTGTTCACTTTCCTGACACTTGTACATTATTCTATGTACTATACATGCACCTTTGATGATCTGTAGTGCACCTGAGCACTGTACACAATAATTTCATTATTAGAGAGAGAGAGATAGACCCTTGCTAGCAAGGAAAGTGAACGTAATATAATGATGATGATGATTTTATATATATAGATATATATATTCAAGCCCTATAATACCAAAACCTGCTAACACAAAAACAGTACAACACAGCTACACCGGACCAGGGGGGGATCGAAATCCCTGTGTCAAAATCAATACAAGACCTGGGGATAGACATGAGCAACGATGCATCTTTTTCTTCATACATCATGAGGGTAGCGACAATGTGCAGACGACTCGCTGGCTGGATCTTGAGGACTTTCTGACCGGGGGACCATGTTGATACTATGGAGGACATTTGTCGTAAGTGGACTGGACTTCTGCTCCCAACTGTGGTCACCCCATAGTATCAAACTAACCACGGAGCTTGAGGCAATCCAACGAAGCTACACCAAGAGGAGTGCCATGATGAAGGAGGAGCTACGGGGAGAAGCTAAAAGAACTGACACTCTACTCCTTGATATGCAGTGATATACATATGGAAAATCCTGGAGGGACTAGCACCAAGCATTAGCATTGTCAGCTGGACCAACCCCTGAACAGGACGTGAATGTGTGGTACCAAAGGTCCCACCTTTCACATATAGAATAAGGAGCAGATATTACAATAACCTGGGGTTCAAAGGCCTCAACCCTTCGACAAGCTGCCAAGAAATTTGAGAGATCTGCATGGTGGGGACGTTGGTGTTTTCAAGAAACATCTTGACACTCTGCTACCCAGGATCCCGGATGAGACTACAGCACAGTACGGAGGTAACCTAAGGGCAGCAGCAACAAACTCCCTCTTACACCAATAGCCAGCCAACACAGGCAGGAGATAGAACGTGTAGCAACAAGGGCGGTGCCCCAGCATGGCCTCAAAAGGTAAAAGAGTATATATATATATATATATATATATATATATATATATATATATATATATATATATATATATATATATATATATATCCAAGCAGGGAAAAGCGGATGTAAAATGATGATGATGATGATGATATAAATATATAAATATACATATATATACACACATATATATAAATATACATATATACACACATATATATATCAATATTCATATATATATATATATAAATATTCATATATATACACATATCTCTCTCTCTCTATATATATATATATATATACACATATATATATACATATATACATATATATATATACACATATATACATATATATACATATATATAAATATATACATATATATAAATATATACATATATATAAATATATATATACAAATATATATATATACAAATATATATATATACAAATATATATATATACAAATATATATATATACATATATATAAATATATACATATATATAAATATATACATATATACAAATATATATATATACAAATATATATATATACAAATATATATATATAAATATATATATATAAATATATATATAAATATATATATATACACATATATATAAATATATATATATACACATATATATAAATATATATATATACACATATATATAAATATATATATATATATATATACACATATATATAAATATATATATATACATATATATACACATATATATAAATATATATATATAAATATATACATATATATATATACATATATATATATACATATATATATGTATATATGTATAGTGTTGCTGAGATGTGAGGAATATATTTAGAAGTGAGCAAGGGTGAAAGGAATTCCAGATTGTCGTATGTTGGGAAGAAATAGTGAGAGTAAAACAACAGTATTTATTCAACTTGAGAGATGCCAACAAATTAGATACAGCTGGTAAGGAAAAGAGAGCAGAACATTCAGATAGGCAGTATCGGGAGAGGGTCGGACGCCATGTTTTCTAGCATAGAGTTACGGCCCTTGCCATTCTGAGTTCAAATCCCGCCGAGGTTAACTTTGCCTTTCATCCTTTCGGGGTCAATAAAATAAAGTACCAGTAATGTACTGAGTAATTGCTGGCCTTGTGCCAAAAGTAGAAACAATTATAAACATATGGAATCAAGGTGTATATAATTCCTTCTATATATATATATATAAAACATATATATATATATAATTCCTTCTATATATATATATATATATATAAAACATATATATATAATTCCTTATATATATATATAAAACATATATATATATAATTCCTTATATATATATATATAAAACATATATATATAATTCCTTATATATATATATAAAACATATATATATATAATTCCTTATATATATATATAAAACATATATATATATAATTCCTTATATATATATATATAAAACATATATATATATAATTCCTTCTATATATATATATAAAACATATATATATATAATTCCTTCTATATATATATATAAAACATATATATATATAATTCCTTCTATATATATATATATAATTCCTTATATATATATATAAAACATATATATATATAATTCCTTATATATATATATATATATAATTCCTTATATATATATATAAAACATATATATATATAATTCCTTATATATATATATATAAAACATGTATATATAATTCCTTATATATATATATAAAACATATATATATATATAATTCCTTATATATATATATATATAAAACATATATATATATAATTCCTTCTATATATATATATATAAAACATATATATATATAATTCCTTCTATATATATATATAACATATATATATATAATTCCTTCTATATATATATATATAAAACATATATATATATAATTCCTTCTATATATATATATAAAACATATATATATATAATTCCTTATATATATATATATAAAACATGTATATATAATTCCTTATATATATATATAAAACATATATATATATAATTCCTTCTATATATATATATAAAACATATATATATAATTCCTTATATATATATATAAAACATATATATATAATTCCTTATATATATATAAAAAACATATATATATAATTCCTTCTATATATATATAAAACATATATATATATAATTCCTTCTATATATATATATATAAAACATATATATATATAATTCCTTCTATATATATATAAAACATATATATATATAATTCCTTCTATATATATAAAACATATATATATATAATTCCTTCTATATATATATATAAAACATATATATATATAATTCCTTCTATATATATAAAACATATATATATATAATTCCTTCTATATATATATAAAACATATTCTTCATTGCTGTAGTGGAGTCTGTGCTGCTGTATGGGTCTGAGACTTGGACACTGACCAAGACACTCACTCAGATGGTGGATGGGTGCTACACGAGAATGCTGAGGATGGCTCTGAACATTAATCAGTATACACTGAGGATGAAAAACTCAGAGCTGTATGGGAGACTCCCAAAAGTCAGCTCAAAAGTGACACAGAGGAGACTGAGGTTGGCTGGACATGCTCACCGACATCCAGAGTTGACATTGCACTCAGTTCTCCTTTGGGAGCCCCTACATGGACACAGTAGAAGGGGAAGACCAAGGTTAACATATGTTGATGCCCTAAGGACAGACACTGGTCTGTTGGAGATGCAGGATATGGCAGCGATAATGAGGGACAGAGACCGCTGGAGAGAACTCGTCCATGGATCTCGGGAATTTTACCCGCCTTAGATAGATAGATAGATATATATATAATTCCTTCTATATATATATATAAAACATATATATATATAATTCCTTATATATATATATAAAACATGTATATATATAATTCCTTCTATATATATATATAAAACATATATATATATAATTCCTTATATATATATATAAAACATGTATATATATAATTCCTTCTATATATATATATAAAACATATATATATAATTCCTTATATATATATATATATATAAAACATATATATATATAATTCCTTCTATATATATATATATATAAAACATATATATATATAATTCCTTCTATATATATATATAAAACATATATATATAATTCCTTCTATATATATATAAAACATATATATATATAATTCCTTCTATATATATATAAAACATATATATATATAATTCCTTCTATATATATATAAAACATGTATATATATAATTTCTTATATATATATATATCGTGACACACGACCGTGACTTCTGGCGTCACGCAGTAATACAGGGTACCCGACCTCCCATGGGTACATGCTGAAGCATATAAACAATATGCCCCCACTCCCCCCACCGCAAGGTGGTCGTGGAGGTGCCACGGCAAAAAAGCACCCAGCCCACACTGGAAAGTGGACGTGTAGGCGCCACGAAAAAGCACCCAGCACTCACTGTAAATGAGGTTGGTGTTAGGAAGGGCATCCAGCTGTAGAAATCAAGCCAGATCAGTTCCTGTATGAGCAAGGCATGGTCAGCCGACCAGACACTGCCCACAACAGGACAACCCGTCTAACCCATGCTAGCGTGGAAGAACGGACGTAAAACGGTGATGATGATGATGATGATGATATATATAAAACATATATATATAATTCCTTATATATATATATAAAACATATATATATAATTCCTTCTATATATATATAAAACATATATATATAATTCCTTATATATATATATAAAACATATATATATAATTCCTTATATATATATATAAAACATATATATATAATTCCTTATATATATATATAAAACATATATATATAATTCCTTATATATATATATATATAAAACATATATATATATAATTCCTTATATATATATATATATATATAATTCCTTATATATATATATAAAACATATATATATAAACAGTCGATCGACTTTTTGTCAATTGGGACCAAGGAAACAATGTTTCCATTGGTCTTTCCAATTACGCACACACACACACAAATACACACATATACACATATATATATATATATATACACAAGTACACACACACAGACACACATATATATATAAATATATCATCATCATCACCGTTTTACGTCCATTCTTCCATGCTAGCATGGGTTTGACAGGTTGTCCTGTTGTGGGTAATGCTAGGTCAGGTGACCATGTCTTGCTCATATGGTTATATATATATATATATATATATATACATATATAGCAACACACACATATATACATATATTTATATGCATACACATATATATACATATATGCACACACTCGTATACGCATATATATATATATACATACACACACATGTTTATATACAAATACCGGGAAAGTAGATGTTAAACGATGATACAAGTACACACACACACACACACACACACACATAGGAGTTGAAAGAACTCTTCAGCCACTTCTCTAGTGCTGGCACCACGATAAAATACACCCAGTACACTCTGTAGTTAACATTAGGAAAAACATCCAGCTCTCGTAACCATGTAAACAATGGAATATACGGAGTGAGACATGCCCCCATCTCTAACCTGCTAAGAGCACAGTAGCTCCGATTAAGTACTGACCGGTTCTGTACTGACATGTCCAATACTTCTTAACTGGGTCCTCCTGGATTATGGGGCCCTAGGCTGCAACCCACCCCACATAGTCCATATGTAAATCCAGAACTGGTTGCCTTCATTCAGATTGAAAGTTCATAGTTAACCCTTTAGCATTTAAACCGGCCAGAACGCTCTCACCCCTTTCTGTTCAAACTGGTTGTAATCGGCCTCTCATACTTATGTTAAGGTATTGTTCTAAAAATAAATAATATCAAACTCTCATGGCTTCGGTACTATGTGAGATAATTATGTGAAACTAGCAGAGTGGCCCGGCGTTGCTCGGGATTTGCTCTGGGGTTCTTATATATTTGATATATATTTGTCTTTATCGAGCCTCGTGAAATAAATACGCTTGTTTATATTTTGTTATTGTGTATGCAAAAATATCTGTACACGAATATATAATTATATATATATATATAAGTATGTATACGTACATACATATATGTATACAGACGTACAGTAGTATGTATATATATATATATACATACATATATATATGTATGTACGTATGGATTTACTGAACATTTATTATAATGTTCGGTTTGTTTGTAAACAAACATCCCGAATTTCGTTTCATCCTGAAATTTCGTTTCATTTTTTCCATTTATATATATATATATATATATATATATATATATATATATATTAAAATAAAAGATTAAAATAACAGATTAAAGTTTAAGCAAAGAATCGCTGCTTTCACCCTTAACGGGATCTACTGAAACAAAAAAAAATCAATCTGTGAACGCAGAAGTAAATATTTCGAAAAACGTTACACACTATATATATATATATATATATATATATATATATATACATACATACATACACACACACTATATATACATATATACACACACACATATAGCGTCATAATGTCGTAATGCAGACAGCCAGATATTATAAGAGCGGGACGTTATATCTATGTATCTATCTAAAAAGAAAGACTAAGAATTATAGAGAGAGATCGCTAAATCACCTAATGCGGTCCCTAGAGCATAAGTATTACATGTGTAAAGTTTGAAAACAATCGGTTGGGTGGTTCTCGAGTTTTAGGGAGTCAGACAGACAGACATTCTCTGTTTTAGATATATAGATAAAGTGTTTACAATAGTAAATATAGAGTAATTTAAATGTTAAAGGGTTAAACAAACAGCTCAGCTGTGACTTACTAATTGAAATAATTGTTTCTACTATTGGCACAAGGCCAGCAATTACCCAGTACATTACTGGTACTTTATTTTATCGACCTCGTAAGGATGAAAGGCAAAGTTAACCTTGGCGGGATTTGAACTCAGAATGGCAAGGGCCGTAACTCTATGCGTCAAAGCATGGCGTCCGATCCTCTACCGATACTGCCAATCCACCGCCCTAATTGAAATAATGTTATTGGTGGAGCTGAGAAGAATGTGTACTATGTAGGTACAGTGTGTGTAAATAATTGTTTCTATGTTTGGCACAAGGCCAGCAATTATCTCAGTGTATTACTGGTGCTTTATTCTATTGACCTCATAAGAATGAAAGGCAAAGTTAATCTCGACGGGATATGAAGTCAGAACATAAAGAGCTATAACTCTAACCTGCAAAGCACAGTGCCTGACGCTCTACCGATACTGCCAATCCACGTTATGTAAATAATAAGATCTAAGCTAAGGATTGTTATTAATCTTAGTTTCAATGTTTGGAAGCAATGAACTGTCACTCTGCATAATACATTTTAAAGACTGTGGTCTGATGTGTCTTTGAGATGGACACATTACAACACCAGAGATCATACAACGCTGTGAAAAGATGATGTTTTATATGCCAGTAAAAGTACAACTGATCTATGAATGAATTTTACATAAGTTATAATCTGATTCAGTCAGATGGCAGTACAGGACTGACTGAGGGACCTGTGTTGTCTAGTCTGTGCTACCAGGGTGGTCAAATCAAAAGCTGCTTTGACCAGATGTTGGTACAGGACTGACTGAAGGACTTGTGAATGGGGAGAAATAAACCAGTCTATGGAACAGCACCTTGTTATCCAACCAACACTTAAAGCTCAAAAGACCTTGTGGACTTCAATGAAAATACAAAAAGCTGGGTGGGGAAGTGGAAAGATATCATTTGAGCCAGCCTCATGCTTACTTTGAAGAAACGGCAAGAAGAAGAAGTTACCAATGATTAAACAAATGAAACAGAGATAGAAATGGTAGACTTGCTACATCAGGAAGTGCACCTACCAAGTTGAAGATCACCATGATTCAAAGACACATCTGTCAATGCCACAGAAGCTGGAATTTGTATGCACACATGAAACTGTGTATCGTTTACACACTACATACATATATATGTGTGTATGTGTGTGTGTGCGCGCAAAAGGTAAGTGGAAACAACAAATAACACGGTACAATAAATCAATAAAATAATAATAATAATAATGAAATTATTGTGTACAGTGCTCAGGTGCACTACAACTCATCAAAAGTGCATGTATAGTACATAGAATAATATACAAATGTCAGGGAAGTGAATAGTGAATGAGTCATGATATACATGTGTGCGTGTGTATGGAGGGGGAATATTAGGTGTGGTGTTGGCGAATCTCAGGAAGCATGGAGGTTTTATATCAGTTTAACGCTCGATATAGTAGGGAAAGATACTTTACGTTTCGGACACTAGTCCTTCATCAGAAGATAGACTGAGATATAACAGATGAAACAGAAAGATAGTGTGGTAAGTGGAAGGAACAGAAAAAATATTTTAGAGAAAAAGCACGTGTATACATACATATGTGTGTGTGTGTGTGTGTGTGTGTGTGTGTGTGTGTGTGTGTGTGTGTGTGTGTGTGTGTGTGTGTGTGTGTGTGTAATGGAACATACAAGCACCTATATACACACGTGTGCATGTGTAAGCTTACATATTGAGAGACTAAGACAGGAGAGAGAGAAAGACGAATAAAGAGACGGGCATAGCAACAACACAAGGCTGCTTGTGTTGTTTTCAATGAAAATACTTCGCTTTAAATAGAAGTACATTTACGTGTGAGTACATTATGTATACCATGTCGACACAAGTATGTGTGTGTGTGTGTATGTATATATATATATATATTTAATGTAGAATGGCTTCTACAGGACTAGAACTGCTTCATTCTGGAGAAATCATCAGGGCTTCCTGATGATTTCTCCGGAATGAAACAGTTCTCGTCCTGTAGAAGCCTTTCTACATTAAATATTTATACTCTGCTTTGTATTGAGTACCTTACTTACTGTGGTTACCCCCGATTGAACCCGAGATAAACATATATATATATAGTGAAAAATGGAACGGGAACAAAACAGAGAGGCAGTACAAACAAAGGTTTATTAGTTTCACGCTCTTGAGAGTGGGGGGTGCGGAACGACGTTTCGGGCATAAGCCCTTCTTCAGTGTATGTATGTATATATATATATATATATATATATATATACATATATACACACACTCACACATATACACCTGCACATATGTGTCAGTTATCGATAAAATGACGAAAATTTTTACTTTCAAAATTCAAATGTTGGACATGAGAATTTAGTCATTAACGTTAATGATCATCACACATTCATCACCATCACCATCATCACACATTCATCACCATCACCATCATCACACATTCATCACCATCACCATCATCACACATTCATCACCATCATCATCATCATCATCACACACACACACACATCGCCATCATCGTCATCACCGTCACAATCATCATCATCATCATATATAGTATAGTTGATATCACTATAATTGTTTCTACTTTTGGCTCAAGGCCAGCAATGCTGGGCCATAGGTATCAATGTCAACGCGTACGCCATCTCACGGAACAGTTTTAAATAATTAAGTAGGTAGTTACATTGATGTGGCTTGTTGTTTTTGTTATTTAGTCTAAAAACGATTGATGAATAAATAATAGTGCTATAGCCAATTAGGTTGTAGACGTCAATCTACTCCAGTACTTGGTTCATTCAGTGACTAAGTCATCTATCGCAGTTGTTTGTTGTTGCACCAACACAATAATATCAGTAATGTTTGGAAATCACTTTATTTATTTCCTTACAATTGTTTATTTAGAAGAAGAAGAAGATGAAGAAGAAGGAGATGAAGGAGAAGAAGAAGAAGAAGAAGAAGAAGAAGAAGAAGAAGAAGAAGAAGAAGAAGAAGAAGAAGAAAAATAATGATTTCTTTATTTATTTAAATAAAGAAAGAAATCATTATTTTTTCTTCTTCTTCTTCTTCTTCTTCTCCTCCTCCATCAAAATAAACAATTGTAAGGAAATAAATAAAGAGAAAAAAATAATAAGACATAAAACGACCATTTTTCCCCCCGCCCTTAACGTCTGATAGACACGATAAACAATTCTATCATCATTGATACTAAATGACTCTCCAAAATAAACATAAATTGATGTTGAACTAATTACACTATAAATATACTATTCAATAAGGAGAACAAAGACAACATTCACAAAGAATTACTTATATATTATCGATAGATTTAGGGGGGGGGGGGCTGATTCACATTTTTCTCAAAAGACGTAACGAGGTTTGTAAAACAGTTAATTAACTAATATAACAGAATATTTACAAACATTATTCTCTTTTCTTGATTATAATCGACCTCAGTGCATTACTGGTGCCTTATTTTATCGCCCCCCCCCCCCCCCCAAGGATAAAAAGCCGAGGTTAGCTTTGCCTTGCATCCTTAAGGAGTCGATAAAATAAAGCACCAGTAATGCACTGGTTTGATTTAATCGACTTCCCCCCCAAAAGTGCAGGCTTTGTGCCTAAAATAGAAACAATTATATAATATATATATATATACCCATATACATATATATACATTAAATATTTAGCTCTGTAACTTACATAGAGCACTCTTCATTCCTCTGACTTTATCAATTTTCAACGGAAACTTCAATACTTATATATATATGTGTGTATATATATATATATATATATTTATATATATACACACACACACACACATGTACATACATATATACATGTACATTCATATATTCATACATACACACATATATAAGCATACATACACACAAATATACGTATACTCACACATTATATATATATATGTGTATTTGTATTAGGGGTACGGTTGTGTTTCGGTAGAGGGTGAAATGAAAACAATATGGACAAGATCGATAAATCAAGACAGGACACAGAATTAAAACAAGGAATCTGTTCATATTCCAGCTGGTGTGTGGCTTTAACATTTAACTTCACCATTCTGCCTTTCATACTTCCTTCCGATGTTGATTAAATAAAGTACTAGTTAAATACTGGGCCTCGCTCCTTCTTCTTCCTCCTCTCTCCCTAATGTGTGGTGTCACCGAAGACTGGGGTTTTAGATCTGTTTCTGTCACATTAGATAACTGCCTACTAAACCCAACAGGCCTTCCTTTCGTTTGTATATAATTTCTAGTGAGAGTAACACAAAAGGACGATATGAGATGTCAATCGTCACGGCTGATCAGAATATGTATGTGTGTGTACGTATATTATATATATATATATATATATATACATATCAGACCTACCAACCCCTCTAAAAACCCAAACTGGGAGCACCATGAAAATTAAGTGCCCTAAAACTGGGAGCACCATGAAAATGAAGTGCCCTAAAACGGGGAGAAATGAGGCAAAATGGGGAGATTTTACAAAATGAAAGCTATACCAATTTTCACAAGACATCTCTCACCCATTCCAAAGTGGTGGGAGATCTGCTCGTCCGATGAGGAGAGATGACAGGTCTGATATATACAGAATGTCCCCCCCAAAATGTATACACACTTTGATTACCTGAACAGGCAATATTTATTGGAATGCTGTTGAAGTGTGTATACATTTTTGGGACACCCTGTATATAGTTGAATTGGCTGTATATATATATATAAATATATACAGAGGGAGAAATGGTGTGTAAATTAAATTGTGTGATGAATATATCAATATTAAGAACCATCTAGTGAAGTTGTGTGGGTGTATGTGTGAAGTGATGCTGCCAATTTCGTGTTTATTATAGATTTGTACGCGTGTGTGTGTATGTGTATGTGTATATATATATATATATATATATATATATATATATATTATAAAATAACAGAGGCTGGACTGGTGTAATTCCTTAAAAGGGTTATTATACTATGATCATTTCAATGACCGGGTTCAGTATGAACAAACCTAAATAAATATATATATGCCCACACTCATTAACTGAGGCGTGTTTGACACCTCGCACTTGCAATATCTCTTTTCATATTCTGGTCTTTTTTGTTTAACCTTACGTGGTTTAACTGTAATTAAATACAAGTTTGGTAAAAATTAATATTTAGGTGTTCTTGTCAGGAATGTGACTCGATCACAACCAACACCCTATCCTTTAGTAAGGCCACATGATAATTATATAACATCTATCTATCTATTTGTGTTATATATATAATGTGTTATATATATAATTATATAACATATCTATCTATATATGTGTTATATAATTATTATGTGGTCTTACTATAGGATAAGGAATTGGATTTGATCGGAAGAAATTACTAACGCTTTGGGCAAATCTCTTTAAACCACGAACGGTCCACACACATCAGCTCTACTTTACTGAAATTCTAAAGATTATATTTAAGTAACTTATATGAAGTTTCGTTTGTTGATAATGTTGATATTGTTTTATAACTATTAAATGTTGTGAGACTAATCGAGGCAATATTGTGCTGAATTAACAGTATTCTAGCTCCATCCTAGCTTCCACGTCTAAATTTAACTGGAGGGCAATTTTAGTTTCATTCTTTTCGACGCGATAAAAATAAATGCTAAATATATTGGTGTTGATATCTTTAAAAATATTTGGCCAGGTGTTTTATATATGGTATCAATGATCATATAATGAGTTATTTCGATAAAACACCTGGCAAAATATTTTAAAGAGGAGATCAACACCAATATATTTAGCATTTATTTTATCGCGTCGAAAAGAATGAAATTAAAATTGCCCTCCAGTTAAATTTAGACGTGGAAGCTAGGATGGAGCTAGAATACTGTTAATTCAGCACAATATTGCCTCGATTAGTCTCACAACATTTAATAGTTATAAAATAATATCAACAAACGAAACTTCATATAAGTTACTTAAATATAATCTTTAGAATTTCAGTAAAGTAGAGCTGATGTGTGCGTGAACCGTTCATGATTTAAAGAGATTTTCCCAAAACGTTAGTAATTTTTATCGGAACATGCTTCAGATTTAAAGCCTAAAAGCTTTAAATTCTAAATTTACAAATAAATTTGTCGATTATTGATACAATAGATCTGAACTGAATAAAAAGCCGGTCTCCAAGAAACAGTGATCTTATAAATACGAGTCTACGAGTCTAGTTTGAGTTAAGTTAATAAATATTTGCTGAAAATCTACGATTAAGAAGGAACCTTATAAGAAGTTGGATGTCGACCATACAACAAATAGAAGTTTAACTTGGGAATCACAAACAATGGATAGTAATTTAATGATTAAATAAATACATTAGTGACTGGACTCTACACAAAATAGCTACATTTTTATCGAATAGCTGACTGGTTATATAATTGTTTCATCAGATTAGAAAATGCACTTTAATTGATTGTAACTGCGATGTTGACAGGTTGAGAGGTGAATGTTTAAGTTTGCAAGGATGGAGGTGATTGCATATATATATATATATATAGTAATAAACGAAATATATATACTTTATATCATCTCTATTTATTTTATTATATATATTTCGAAGATGCAAAGTTTTATATATATAGAAATGGCTTCTACAGGACTAGAACTGTTTCATTCAATATATATATATATAATCAGAATTTAAAGGAAAAGAATCAAGTTACACTTATTAAATACATTTATTCATTTACAGTGTGTGTAATAATTAGTGCGTATATGTGTGAGATAATTGGCGTGTAAAATACTTAGTGTGTATATTATATGTGAATATTTGGTGCATATGTGTGTTAAGTACTTATTGTATTTATGTGTGAATAATAATTTCATTATTATTATATTATAATCAGAATTTAAAGGAAAAGAATCAAGTTACACTTATTAAATACATTTATTCATTTACAGTGTGTGTAATAATTAGTGCGTATATGTGTGAGATAATTGGCGTGTAAAATACTTAGTGTGTATATTATATGCGAATATTTGGTGCATATGTGTGTTAAGTACTTATTGTATTTATGTGTGAATATCTAGTGCATTTGTGTAAAATACTTGATGTGTATATATATATATATATATTGTGGGAGAGAGAAAATAGTTGAATATACTTGTGCGTGAGAGTAGGGATGTGATCAACTTAGAGTATATGTCTTGTGAAAGGGATACAAATCTAACAATAACCATTAGATTCTATAAAGGAATAGATAATAGATTTGGAGAGGGGAAATAAAGGCGAGATAGAATAGCAGAGTGAATTGGAAGAGAAAGAGAGAGGCGACAGACGACTTGTATATGCTAACTTGGTATATAAATAGAAATGTGTATATTGATTATTTGTGTTTACATTAAATCTAAACGAGAATTAAAGGCATCGCACTGAGAGATGTTCATAATTCAACGAAAACACACCAAATAAAATAATTGTTTCTACTTTAGGCACAAGGCCAGCAATTACCAGTGCATTACTGGTACTTTATTTTATCGACCCCGTAAGGATGAAAGGCAAAATCAACCTCGGCGGGATTTGAACTTAGATCGTAATAAAATAATGTTATGAAAGTATATGTACGATTTAAAGTAATTTTAAAGTAGACAGTTGATTCAGATAAACAGACACAACTATATATATGAAAAATTTTTCATATTATCCACTCTACTACCCCAAGTATCGAGTACTTTAAGTATCAAGTATCGCCTCCATTCTGATATATATACATATATATATATGCATAGATTTATGTATATATATATATGCATAGATTTATGTATATATATATATGCGTGTGCGTGTGTATGTGTGTAAATATTTACTACACACAGAGAGAAAGCATGTATACAGATGTCTGTGTGACGTTCTCAGAACGAAGGGACAATGTTGCAAACATAAATAAACTGAAAGTAAGCATAATAAAATATCCATTATATTGACATAACAAATGTTAGAAAAGATAATTTTTTTTTTATACGTATGCATGTATATATAATAATTAAAAAGAAAGAAAGACAGAAGATAAAATAAACTAGGGGCTGATTGAGAGAAGACGTAACAAATGCTGTCTGCAGTGAAGGGAGGGGGGATAATTGGGTTCGAAGACGAAAAACGAAACAAATTCCGAGTTTTATATATACATATATCTACACGCATAGATACATCTATTTATATATATATGTTTGTAGTTTATTTTCATACTGACCCCATAAACCAGTCCATAGTATCTCTGAGATAATCCGGTATCTTCTCCAGCTTGCTAGCCTATCTCTACAGGCCTGCTCCTCCTCGGTCAGGCCGACTACTGGCTACATTAGTGGCGAAGATCTCACTACAGTCAAACACTGTTGTCCTACTCATACAACAATGGCAGCGGTAACACCAGCAGCAGCAGCAGCAGCAACAACCGTCTCCCCTTCCTCCCTCACTTGTTTAACTAATACGTGAGGAAGGGAAACAACTGAAAGTGGGAGGGGGAGAAAGAGAAAGCGGCTAGAGGTGCAGAGAACGAAAAGGAAAAAGAAATTAGTGGAGTGTGAGAAAGAGAAGAAAGCAGCAGAGAGATAGAGAAGACAAAAAGAGAGAGAGGAAACAGACAGAGAGAGAGAGGGAGAAATAAAGATAAGAAAGTGAGGCGAATGACGCAACTCCTCCCTTTTTTATCGATCACCAAGAAGTCACATCAGCAAATAATAAATATTACATCGTTCTCTCATCAATGATCAGACTTCTAAATACTTTAACCTTTTATTTACAGACAAATTACTTCTTCTAACTTATTTTCTACAGGATATTAACAGAATGAATGTTATAATTAACAAGATATCGTGGAAAACTGAGAAGGAGAGACTATATTCTTCCCCGAATTTGAGAGAAATATTTCTGATATTGTTCAAGGTGTTCTAAAAGTTCTCTCTGACATCGTCACAGACTGGGGTGACCTAGACATCAACTGACTGCATCATATACGACTAATTATAATTATTTCCTCCTCCTCTTCTTCCTAGTCTGCTGGTGCATGACAGCTGTGAAGAAGAAGAAGAATTTGCAGAATATAAAAACAATCAAATCAATCACATTTTTTTCTCTTTTTCCTTTTTTTTTTATCGTGTGTGTATATATATATATATATATATATGTTAGTTTTTTGTTGGGTGTATGTGTCTTAGATTTATCGTGTATGTGTGTGTTAGTTTTTATCGGGTGTATGTGTTAGTTTTACCATGTGTGTATATGTGTTAGTTTTTATCATGTGTGTGTGTGTGGACAAGCCATTAATTTTTATTTAAAAAGAAAGAAAGGGGTGCTGGAATGACAGAATCGTTAGATCGTCAGATAGAATACTTTGCAATAATCGTTCTGACAGTTTGTGCACTGTGTTCAAATCCCACCAAAGTCAACGTTGCCTTTCGTCCTTCCAGGGTCACTAAATTACAATACCAGTTAAGTACTGAGGTTGATATAATTCTCTTAAATTGCTGGCCTTGTGCCAATGTTAGAAAGAATTGTTAAAAACAGTATTGGGTGGCTTTTGCAGCGGGTGTCCCTGGCCATCGTTCGGGGGAATGCTTTTGCAGTCTTGTCCGCGGGGCGCAACAATCCAGCACCCTTGCCCTAAGCACAAAGCCCAATCACCCTCCTCCATCACTTCTGCGATACCAGGCTCTTGCCATCCCCTCCCTTTCCCGTTCTTTTTCTTCTTTCTATCTCCCTTTTCTTTTTTCTATATTTCTCTATTCTTTCTTTCCTCGTGTCCGACTCCCTCCCCCCTTTTTTTTCTTACTTAATAAGGTTTGTCTTTTGCTTTTGAATAAATTCATTGTAAATGCAAAAGTACAGGAACTAGAACGACCATTGATTATAAAGTTGAAGAATAACTGTCAACATAAATATAACATTTTATTTTTGCTCTGGCAGCAGTTCGTTTGTCCACCCCTTTCGCCTGCCTCTTGTTGTGTGGTATTGCCTGCTTGTGTGTGTGTGTTTTTCTCTTTTTTTCCTTTCCCTGTTCTTACTTTTTATTTGTAATATTATGATGACGGTTATGCTTTCAATACTTATTAGTAAAGTTCAAACCAGCAACTATATTTTTCTAGATTTTAAATTGTTGGGTTATTTTCATGAGAGGTTCTTAGCAACAACTGTATGACTGGTCAAGAGTAATTCTCGTAAAGGTATGATCGGAATATGTTAACGACTGTTGTGTGTGTAATAATTGTTTCTACTTTTGGCACAAGGCCAGCAAATACCAGTGCATTACTGGTACTTTATTTTATCGACCCCGTAAGGATGAAAGGCAAAGTTAACCTCGGCGGGATTTGAACTCAGACCATAAAGGGACGTAACTATGCTGGAAAGCATGGCGTCCGACCCTCTACTGATACTGCCAATCCCCCGCCGAGGTCAACTTTACCTTTCATCCTTTTGAGATCGATAAAAAAAGTACCAGTGAAGTACTGGAATCAATTCTTCCTCTATATCTCTTTCTCACTTCCTGACTCTCACTCTCTCAGCTTCTCTGGAAGAAATCGGCAACGGAGGAGAGGAGATGGGCTCTACCAGGTTTTAAATGCTCATAATACACTGCCGCCGCATATTACTACGGTGCCCATACAACCGCATATATATATATATATATATATATATATATATATAAACAATAAGTTATATGGTTTGTTGATTATTATTCAACAAAGTTATTTTTATAACAGATTTGAAGCACTCTACAAAATTTATTTGGAGTATTATTAATATTAACAATATTAAGAAATGGAAAACATCATTTATAATACCATATTTATTTTATTATACGTGTTTCAAGGACACAAAGTTTTTGTGTGCTTTCATCAGATAAAATATAATATAATATTTAGTGTTAGTCTTAATAGTATAAGCTCGCTAATGAGCAGGATACCCGGCATTGCCTAGACTAAAAGTATTGGTAGTCTAGAATTGTTCTGACTGAAGGCATATTCTGTTTAATAGAACAACACTGTTAGTTTTCTCATGGAAGATTATTTCTCTACTTACTCTCATCTACCTTTCTATTTCTTCCAATGAAGGACTAATATCTGAAACGTTGAGTCTCTTTTCCTACTATATCAAGCATTTTCACAAATATTTGTTTATATCCCACATAAACATTACTCCCCACATCATGACTAGTACGTACCAAACTTATAATACAATACGGGTTAGCATCAGGAAGGTTATCTGGCCATAGAAAAACTACCTCAGAAATGTTCATCCGACCCATGTTTGTATAAAACATACCATATAAAATCAATGATGGAGTTATATTCACGTGTATTTTGTCTTGCTGTGAGATATGGCCCCATGAGAGCTTTCTTTGGTCTTATGAGACATCACCCCACCGGAGTTTTTTGTGGTCTTGTTGTGAAACCTGACTCCATAGGGTTTTTCTTTGGTCTTGCTGTGAGACAGGACTCCCATGGGGTCTTTCTTTGGTCTTGCTGTGAGACAGGACTCCCATGGGGTCCTTCTTTGGTCTTGCTGTGAGACAGGACTCCCATGGGGTCCTTCTTTGGTCTTGCTGTGAGACAGGACTCCCATGGGGTCTTTCTTTGGTCTTGCTGTGAGACAGGACTCCCATGGGGTCCTTCTTTGGTCTTGCTGTGAGACAGGACTCCCATGGGGTCCTTCTTTGGTCTTGGTGTGAGACAGGACTCCCATGGGGTCTTTCTTTGGTCTTGCTGTGAGACAGGACTCCCATGGGGTCTTTCTTTGGTCTTGCTGTGAGACAGGACTCCCATGGGGTCTTTCTTTGGTCTTGCTGTGAGACAGGACTCCCATGGGGTCTTTCTTTGGTCTTGCTGTGAGACAGGACTCCCATGGGGTCCTTCTTTGGTCTTGCTGTGAGACAGGACTCCCATGGGGTCCTTCTTTGGTCTTGCTGTGAGACAGGACTCCCATGGGGTCTTTCTTTGGTCTTGCTGTGAGACAGAACTCTCATGGGGTCCTTCTTTGGTCTTGCTGTGAGACAGGACTCCCATGGGGTCTTTCTTTGGTCTTGCTGTGAGACAGGACTCCCATGGGGTCCTTCTTTGGTCTTGCTGTGAGACAGGACTCCCATGGGGTCTTTCTTTGGTTTTGCTGTGAGACAGGACTCCCATGGGGTCTTTCTTTGGTCTTGCTGTGAGACAGGACTCCCATGGGGTCTTTCTTTGGTCTTGCTGTGAGACAGGACTCTCATGGGGTCCTTCTTTGGTCTTGCTGTGAGACAGGACTCCCATGGGGTCTTTCTTTGGTCTTGCTGTGAGACAGGACTCCATAGGGTCCTTCTTTGGTCTTGCTGTGAGACAGGACTCCCATGGGGTCTTTCTTTGGTCTTGCTGTGAGACAGGACTCTCATGGGGTCCTTCTTTGGTCTTGCTGTGAGACAGGACTCCCATGGGGTCTTTCTTTGGTCTTGCTGTGAGACAGGACTCTCATGGGGTCCTTCTTTGGTCTTGCTGTGAGACAGGACTCCCATGGGGTCTTTCTTTGGTCTTGCTGTGAGACAGGACTCTCATGGGGTCCTTCTTTGGTCTTGCTGTGAGACAGGACTCCCATGGGGTCTTTCTTTGGTTTTGCTGTGAGACAGGACTCCCATGGGGTCTTTCTTTGGTCTTGCTGTGAGACAGGACTCCCATGGGGTCTTTCTTTGGTCTTGCTGTGAGACAGGACTCCCATGGGGTCTTTCTTTGGTCTTGCTGTGAGACAGGACTCTCATGGGGTCCTTCTTTGGTCTTGCTGTGAGACAGGACTCCCATGGGGTCTTTCTTTGGTTTTGCTGTGAGACAGGACTCCCATGGGGTCTTTCTTTGGTCTTGCTGTGAGACAGGACTCCCATGGGGTCTTTCTTTGGTCTTGCTGTGAGACAGGACTCTCATGGGGTCCTTCTTTGGTCTTGCTGTGAGACAGGACTCCCATGGGGTCTTTCTTTGGTCTTGCTGTGAGACAGGACTCTCATGGGGTCCTTCTTTGGTCTTGCTGTGAGACAGGACTCCCATGGGGTCTTTCTTTGGTCTTGCTGTGAGACAGGACTCCCATGGGGTCCTTCTTTGGTCTTGCTGTGAGACATGACCCTATGAGGGCTTTGAGAGCTTTCAAAGTAATTTGGGTTGAAGATCAAACTGAACAGCTTCATTGTTAATGAACAATTCATCAGCATTTTCTTACCTCCTCTTCCCAATATGCTGAGATATTCAGTGTTAATGAACAAATCATCATCTACTTACCTCCCCTTTTCAAAATGCCAAGATATGCGCTACATATTAAGATGTAAACAACTACATACCTAGACACAACTAATTTACATAATGGTTCCCAACTTAGCATGCCTAGACACAACTAATTTACATAATGACTCCCAACTTAGCATACCTAGACACAACTAATTTACATAATGATTCCCAACTTAGCATGCCTAGACAACTAATTTACATAATGGTTCCCAATTCAGCATACTTAGACCCAACTAATTTGTATAATGGTTCCTAACTTAGCATACCTAGACCCACCTAATTTACATAGTGGTTCCCAATTTAGGCACAAGACCAATAATTTAACATGGTGGGGATGAGAAAGCTGATTAAATTAACCCAAGCACGTAACTGCTACTTTACTTTATCAATTCCAGAAGGATAAAAGGCAAAGTTGACCTCAGAAGGATTTGAACTTGGAACATTAAGGGCCAAAATAAATACTACAAAGCATTTTGTCTGACGCTCTACCGATTCTGCCCATCATAATGCCAGAAGATTGGTTGTCAAACAGACAATAATTACTAGAGTATCAATACAGTACAGCATATTCAATGTTACAGTTGTAATTTGTAGTGTTATAAAGGTTTACAATAACTACACTGTATCCCTGTGTGTTGTAAGAAGGGAGAGAAAGGGTTGGTGTCAAGAAGAGCATCTGACTGTAAAAACATTGCCTCGAAAAGTACCATACAACCCATGCCAGTATGGAAAAGTCAACATAAAAATGACGGTGGTGGTGGTGGTGATAGTGATGTAAATGTAGAAAGTGAACAAAGAGATAAACAACAACAGTGAGGAATGGTGTCAGACAAAGGGCTATAAATAGAAAAGACATTGTAACTATATAGAGTCATGAAATGAAAACAGAAGCTCACTCAACCGTGTAAAATCATTGTCTTTATCAATCATTATACATGTTTCTATGACAACACTTGTCTTTCAAACAACTAATTGCCAGGTTATTTCAATTAAAGACCTGTAACAAAAATACATTTAGACACAAACATCACCACCAAGTTGACTGTGTGTATACAGTTTAGAATAGGTACGCCATATCCTGATGTGCCATAAAAGGTGACTAAAAGAGTTAATATCAGGAAGGGCAAAGGTTCATAAACCATTGATTCAAAAGGTACCCTGGCTAACTTTACTAACAGGTGCTTTCTACCCCAACCCACTGCCAAATTACGTTTTTTGTTTCTTTCTTTTATTATGCTCATGTGGATTGGCAGTATCGGTAAAGGGTCGGATGCCATGCTTTGATGCATAGAGTTACGGCCCTTGCCATTCTGAGTTCAAATCCCGCCGAGGTTAACTTTGCCTTTCATCCTTATGGGGTCGATAAAATAAAGTACCAGTAATACACTGGGTAATTGCTGGCCTTGTGCCAAAAGTAGAAACAATTATTCTCATCTATCTTTCTATTTCTACTTTCATCTCTCATTCTATCTTCTGATGAAGGACTAAAGTCTGAAACTCTGAGACTATATATCCTACTGTATCAAGCGTTAAACTAATATATATATATCTTCATTGTACTGTACCATTTCCCTGTGTTGTTTGTTGTTTATTCATAAGCTTATCGCATATATATATATATATAGAGAGAGAGAGAGAGAGATTACTCTCCTGATTTGTGGTCTCCTCAGTCTCAGCACTACAGACTTTTTATTTTTATATATATATATATATACATATACATGGAGGCACATGGCTTAGTGGTTAGAGCATTGGCCTTCCAATCTGAGTTCAATTCTCAGACCGGGTGATGTGTTGTTTCCTTGAGCAAGACACTTTATTTCACATTGCTCCAATTTACTCTGTAGAAATGATAGGGAATGCATTCGACTGCAAAGTGGTCGTGAAGGCGCCACGGCAAAAAAGCACCCAGCACTCACTGTAAATGAGGTTGGTGTTAGGAAGGGCATCCAGCTGTAGAAATCAAGCCAGAATCAGTTCCTTGCAAGCAGGGAAAAGCAGACGTAAAATGATGATGATGATGATACTCATATATAGATCATCATACCAGGGCCTTACTCTCATTTGACACAGTGACTGCAGGCTGGAAGAGGCCCGTGGCAGGCCCCACACCAGATGGCTGGGTATCAACTTGGAAGATCTCCGGAGGCTCAACATCACCTTGGGAGATGCAGAGGGGATAACATGGGATTACTACCGATGGAGGATGCTGGTGGACCTGGTCGGCTCTATGCATGACAATGCTTTGGAATTGCTGGCTTAGGATGACGCAAAAAGAGAAGTGGATATCAGCATCATCATCGTTTAACGTCTATCTTCCACGCTAGCATGGGTTAGATGGGAATTGTCCCACTTGGGGCAACATTGGTTGTCTCGCTCATATAGGACTGTCTGGCAGGTTTTCTACAACTGGATGCCTTTCCCAACACCAACTATATAGATATATAGATATATATGTTTGATCCTTCATTTCATTGTATATATGTATATATACAACAGGCTTCTGCAGTTTCTGTCTACCAAATTTCCCTTATAAGACTTTAGTCAAAGGTGTCACACAGCAGGAGAGCACACAAAACCAGGTGGTTACAGAGTGAACTCTTTAACCACACAACAATGCCATGGCAATAAATGTTAAAGTTTAGCTCGAGTTCTCCATAACATCTTTATTTCCTCCTACATTTCCTGTTACATGGAATACATAACTATTGCTTTAATTAAATAACTTGGCACCATTTCAATAGCAATCTGGTAAAAGAAACAGATAAACACTTCCACACAGTAGGGATTCGAAACCTTTACAAACTATACAGCCTGATAGATGAAGTAATATTTCCTGTAGCACATAAATGGCTGTGTGGTTAAGAGGTTTTCTTTGTAACCATGTGGTTCTGGTTTCAAACACACCATACATCACTCGGAGCAGATAATTTCTACAATAGCTACACACACACATAGTTAGTATATTACAAAGCTATACCCTATGTGTTGTAACTGTATAACTCAGCATCACTAAATCTTGCGAATAGAACTTTGTATATGGAAATTGTGCAAAAGCCCATCATCATCATCATTAACGTTTTATGTCCGTTCTTCCACGCTAGCATGGGTTAGCCGGGTTGTCCTGTTGTGGGCAGTGTCCGGTTGGCTGACCTTGTCTTGCTCATACGGGAACTGATTCTGGCTTGATTTCTACAGCTGGATGCCCTTCCTAACACCAACCTCATTTACAGTGAGTGCTGGGTGCCTTTTTTCCGTGGCGCCTACACGTCCACTTTACAGTGTGGGCTGGATGCTTTTTTGCTGTGGCACCCCCACGACCACTTTGCAGTAGGGCGGGAGGGGGGGGGGGGGGCATATTGTCTACATGCTTATATATATATATATATATATATATATATATATATATATATATAAAAAAGTCTTATATCTGTCTCAAGCCCGAAGGTTTAATGGGCAAGTGCTTATCCTAGAGCAGCCTACTGGTCTCTGTATAAAAACTGACAAATGTTGGGTTGGTAAATTGAACTAATATCTTGGGTGTATTATAGAGAAGGATGGGCTCTTGTCAAGCTGTTTTGGCCTTGAGAGATTAGGAAGCAGGCAGAATGAGTTATATAGCTACAATCAATGTTGTTCTAGAATATTCTTCATTTATGTTATGTTTGAATAAACATATGACTAACATTAATTTGTTTAAAGTTATGCTATCACTGTTGTCAAGCAATATGGAAACGATGTTATTTTAAGCATTATATAAACCCTCATTTCTAACCTTATGTCTCAAATCTCGTTATTCAATTACTTCCATTTAAGTAAGATTAATAATTATATAAATTATACACAATTCTAAAGTTTACAGTTTTATATCTACTTTACTATGAAAGTGTGTGATATGGTTGTTAGGGTGGGCACTAACCACTTAAATCAGCTAAACAACAAAATAATTAATCATGTTAGCAATTCGTTCTAAATTCTTCATTAATGGGTTAAAATACCCTGTATTTCATTAGAAATTTGTTGATGAAAAGGTTAAAGTGAAAACATATTTTTTAAGATAAAAATATGACTCCCTCGCTTTCCTTCGAGGGTAAAGCTTTCTACATCCTGTACACTGGGATCATGAGACAGCTAGAGTTAGGTACCATTGGGTGTCTCTCGTTCTCTTCCAACCCTCATTGCTGAGGGTTGGGGACCGTTGGGTGTCTCTCGTTCTCTTCCAACCCTCATTGCTGAGGGTCGGGGACCGTTGGGTCTCTCTCGTTCTCTTCCCACCCTCATTGCTGAGGGTCGGGGACTATGGACAACAGCACCAATGTTAATCTGTATGTTGCTGTATGTTAATAATTCCCACCAAGAAAAAAATGACATTGGTGGGTCCCTAATTCCTGTCCGACCATTATTCACAAGTTTCATCCCATCACACATGGCCTATGACTTCATTATTGTGATGAAAGTATTTTGGGCTTTTTTTTTTGTTTGTATCGAGGGGTTGGGGGGGGGGGGGGCTTCAACAGTCTGACAACAACAATAACAACAACAAAAATAGTCTGACAACAACAACAACAAAAATATATTAAACTTGTGTTTCCATATTGAAAAAGAAACATTAACATTAAATAACAAAGCAAGAAATAAAATGAAATAAAGAGGAGAAATGAAAAATCTCTGAAAAAAAATCAATCAATGTTGTACACCAGGCATGTCAGACATGTGGCCCACGAGCCAGATGTGACCCTTTGCTAACACACCTGTGGCCCACACAAAGGTTTTTACAGCACAAGCGTAATATAAAATAAGAAATATTAGTTGTAATGTGCACAATTAGTTGTCATATGTGGCCCTCAGACAACACATATGTGACCCATGTGGCCCTCAGACAACACTTATGTGACCCATGTGGCCCTCAGACAACACATATGTGACCCATGTAGCCCTCAGACAACACATATGTGACCCATCTAGCCCTCAGACAACACTTATGTGACCCATGTGGCCTTCAGACAACACATATGTGACCCATGTGGCCCTCGGACAACACTTATGTGACCCTCAGACAACACTTATGTGACCCATGTGGCCTTCAGACAACACATATGTGACCCATGTGGTCCTCAGACAACACTTATGTGACCCATGTGGCCTTCAGACAACACTTATGCGACCCATGTGTGGCCCTCAGACAACACATATGGCCCTCGGGGGGATCCTTAGTTTGACATGCCTCTTGTACACTATATGTGAAGGTGTGTGGCTTAATGGTTAGAGAGATGGATTCACAATCATGAGGTTGTGAGTTCAATTCCCAGACTGGGTGGTGTATTGTATCCTTGACCAAGACACTTTATTACATGTTGCTGGAGTTCACTCAGCTGTAAAAATGAGCTATAATGTCACTGGTGCCAAGTTGTATCGGCCTTTTCCATTCCTTTGGACAACATCGGTGGCATGAAGAAAGGAGACTGTTGGTCTTCCACAAAAACATCTTGTCTGAGCTTCTGCTACAGAAGGAAACTTTCTAGGGGTAAAACCTATGATCATCTTCCTGACTGAAGGTGATCTTTACCTGTACACTATTAGGCAAAAATTAGTTGCTACATAAGCCAGTCTACCATGTAGCCAAACCACTCTCAACAAATTACTTAACCCTTTCATTACCAAAATTCTAATGAAAGAAATTATCTATGATTTTCAAATAATTTCGAAAATAATCAACAATATGAAGAGACTTATTAATATAACTAACTTTCTCTGTATTTATCTGAAATTTGGAACATAACTGAACAAAGGTTCTGACATGAAACTATGATGGAATGTTTTTAGATAAATATAATATATAAATATAATATATGGTGATAGCAAGTAGAGCTCTTTTCTTTTGAAAAAGGTGTCTTAACCCTGAAATACCATAAAATATAAGGTAAATGTGTAAACTGTTTTGTTTATCATAATTTCCTCTAATTTTTTCCCCCTCCTATATTTCTAACTAATATTGTAACAATTTTCCTAAAACAAACTTAATCTAACAATCTTGTAGAAATGTAGAATTATTCTGAATCTTATTGAAATCTAGTTGAATAAAAAAAAATAAATTTGAATTTAAATTTTTTTTAAATTAATTTTAAAAGAAATTAGAAATTACTTAATAAATTATAATAAAAATTCAAAACAATATTTGTATGTTTTCTAAAATAAATCTCCATGTGTATTTTATTTGCATTTTTCTGTTTTAATGTGAAATAATAATAATTGTTTATACACTTGGCACAAGGCCAGCAATTTTTGGGGGGCAGGAGAAAATCGATTAAATCAACCTCAGTATATTACTGGTGCTTTATTTTATCAACCCCTAAAGGATGTTAGGCTAACCTAACCTTGGCAGGATTTGAACTTAGACCGTAAAGGACCGTAACTCTAAGCTGCAAAGCATGGCGTCCGACCCTCTACCGATACTGCCAATCCAATCCAACACCCTAATAATTGTTTCTAGTTTTGGCACAAGGCCAGCAATTACCCAGTGTATTACTGGTACTTTATTTTATCAACCCCCATAAGGATGAGAGGCAAAGTTAACCTCGGCGGGATTTGAACTCAGAATGGCAAGGGCCGTAACTCTATGCTGCAAAGCATGGCGTCCGACCCTCTACCGTTACTGCCAATCCACTGCCCTAATAATAATAATAATGCCCCAGCATGGGCTCAGCCGGATGGCTGGAACAGGTAAGAGAGTAAAAGAATGATGATGATGATAATTAATAATAAAGAAGAAAAGATAAAAGGAAAATAAAATGTGAGAAAAGATGTTTTAAAAGACTCTGATTCCACAACAACAGTTTACGTGTTTCAAATTTATTTTCAAAATGTGAACATTAGAAATACTAGATACAAATTGTTTGAGCAGTTTCAAGAATTTCTGCACATTAACTATCATTTATATTGTGATGGGAGAAGAAGAAAATAAAATTAAATGAAATTAAAATTATAATAAAAAACTTAAACATGATAATAATAATAATAATAATAATTATAATTATAATGAAAAGATTTATTTCAAGAATTACAGAACAAAGAAGAGGGAAGAGAGAATCAACAAAAAACAAACAAACGAACAAAAAAGAACAAACAAATAAACAAATATTCTCTTTGAAGAATTTCGAAAGAATATATGTGTAAAAACTTCCCACATACAACATTAAATCATTGATGAAGCTACATACATACTTACACATACATACATGAAGTGATGTAACTGAGTTGTAATATTATACAGTGTGGACGGTCACGCCAACTCTGAGTGAGGAGAGGGGGGGGGGGGCACAGAAGAAATTGTGGTGGTGGTGGGGGAGGAGGTAGAAGAAGAAGAAGAAGAAGAAGAAGAAGAAATAATTGCATGAGTCTCATTAATATGCCATGTATATTAGAAGAACATCATGCTGTATAGGAGTGACTATAGCATGCCACATGTGTGATATCCAACATAGCATGTATAGTGAAGTGACTATAGCATGCCACATGTGTGATATCCAACATAGCATGTATAGTGAAGAGACTATAGCATGCCACATGTGTGATATCCAACATAGCATGTATAGTGAAGTGACTATAGCATGCCACATGTGTGATATCCAACATAGCTTGTATAGTGAAGTGACTATAGCATGCCACATGTGTGATATCCAACATAGCATGTATAGTGAAGAGACTATAGCATGCCACACGTGTGATATCCAACATAGCATGTATAGTGCAGTGACTCTAGCATGCCACATGTGAAGTGACTATAGCATGCCACACGTGTGATACCCAACATAGCATGTATAGTGCAGTGACTCTAGCATGCCACATGTGCAGTGACTATAGCATGCCACATGTGTGATATCCAACATAGCTTGTATAGTGAAGTGACTATAGCATGCCACATGTGTGATATCCAACATAGCATGTATAGTGAAGAGACTATAGCATGCCACACGTGTGATATCCAACATAGCATGTATAGTGCAGTGACTCTAGCATGCCACATGTGCAGTGACTATAGCATGCCACATGTGTGATATCCAACATAGCATGTATAGTGAAGAGACTATAGCATGCCACATGTGTGATATCCAACCTAACATGTATAGTGAAGAGACTATAGCATGCCACATGTGTGATATCCGACATAGCATGTATAGTGAAGAGACTATAGCATGCCACACGTGTGATATCCAACATAACATGTATAGTGAAGAGACTATAGCATGCCACGTGTGTGATATCCAACATAACATGTATAGTGAAGAGACTATAGCATGCCACGTGTGTGATATTCAACATAGCATGTATAGTGAAGAGACTATAGCATGCCACGTGTGTGATATCCAACATAACATGTATAGTGAAGAGACTATAGCATGCCACGTGTGTGATATCCAACATAGCATGTATAGTGAAGAGACTATAGCATGCCACGTGTGTGATATCCAACATAACATGTATAGTGAAGAGACTATAGCATGCCATGTGTGTGATATCCAACATAACATGTATAGTGAAGAGACTATAGCATGCCATGTGTGTGATATCCAACATAACATGTATAGTGAAGAGACTATAGCATGCCATGTGTGTGATATCCAACATAACATGTATAGTGAAGAGACTATAGCATGCCATGTGTGTGATATCCAACATAACAAACAATATAGTGTGTATGATGATGATAATATTCAATACCGAGTGCCTGACAATTGTTATCTGATGGTCCGCATTGATATATATCGTATGTATAGTTGGTCGATATATGTATATATATATACATATATATATATATATATAAGTATGTATATATATATATATATATATATATATATAAGTATATATATATAAGTATATATATATATAAATAAGTATATATATATATATATAAGTATATATATATATATATATATATATATATACACACAGATATAATATATATTGTCTATAGTGAACAAATATATATAAAATGTTTCAGTATAGTAAGGGACAGTACTGGGAGTAATATGTTCAACATACTACCTCTCATGAACACTATAGAGTTAGTTTTATTTAAGGGTCTTCCAACATGGTACGTAGAATGAACAGAATGGCATTCACAATAATAAATATGTGTTAATGCATGAGTGCATAAAACAACATGGTGCATACATGTGAAACATCATACAGTATGTAGTAATAATGCACGCATATACACATACACAGACACACACACACACATACATTATATACAAAAGCTAAGCACACATGAACATAAACCTATGATATGGTGAACAAAATATTGTGCAACGTAATAACATAATATACACAATTAAAAAGAATGGGTTAATGAATTGGTAAAGCTGATATTAATATCAGTAAAAAGGTCAAAAAAAAAAAAAAAAAGTGACATGAATCTAAATGCTTCTTGATATTTAAAAAAAAGACAAAACAGAAAAAAAAAATTATGAACATTTTTTCAATACACAATTTAGTATATGAATTAAATATATAAAAAATGTATTTCTATCCCAATATTGTTTTAAAGCAAGTCTAGAAATACTTAGAATAGAATTAACCTTCAGGATGCTGTCGGCGACAAATTGCGACAAGAGAGTAATCTCCCCTCAATACATAATGCAGTGACAAGGGAAGCAACTCATAAAAAAATTCAGCGTGTTGAAGGTTAATATAATATGCTCTATGATGTGATTTTGATAAAGAGATGATGAAAAATAAATGTAAATTATTCAGTAACTGTACAGTTAAGTTGTATGTGGTTGTAACTGAAAAAAAAAAAGTTGGTTTCAGTTTCCTGCATATAAACATACAGACACAGTCACGTAGAGACTAAAAGAATATAAATATATATTTATTTAAAGAAAGTTTAAGTGATAATATATTCATGTTCATGTATTTAAACTTAGTGATGTGTGTTTGTATGTTCAGAACTGGATGTAATATGTGTATATGGATATCTTTTGATAGGTCTGTACATATACCCCCACATACTTATACTAGTGTCAAAAGGAAAGGAAAGGAAAGGAGCCAATCACCAGATCAGACCAAGGAAACAGTGTTTCCATTGCTGATACTGTCAGAAGAAAGGAGCTGATCATCAAATCAGACCATGAAAACAATGTTTCCATTGCTGTTACTGTCAGTTACAATTCCTGGCAGAAAAAAGGAGCTGATCAACAGATCAGACCAAGGAAACAGTGTTTCCATTGCTGATACTGTCAGTTACAATTCCTGGCAGAAAAAAGGAGCTGATCAACAGATCAGACCAAGAAACCAATGGATTGCTAATACTATCTGTTTGTTGCAACTCTTTCCAGAATATATACATATGTATATATATATAGGAGTCAATCATCTGATCAGACCAATGAAACAATGTTTCCACTGATACTATCTGTTGCAACTCTTAGCAGAAGGAGGTAGCATTAGACACAGCAAAACATCCTGTTTAACTCTTTAAGAATTCCACCAGTCCTTCACCTCTTATCAGCTACTTTATTAATCATCAACCCTTGAAACTAAGTAATGGCAAAGTTGAGCTCAGAGTGTTGGTGAGCCAGAACAGATACCGAGATATTTACCCCCCAGTGACCTGACAACTCTACCAATTCGTTGCCAGTGAGTGTGAAAATCAATAACAGTAACAAAAAAAAAAACTTTGAAAAAGTAAAAACCTAGCCATGAAGATATGAAAATACCTGGACATGTTAGTTATTTCAAAGCAATTTCAGAGATAAAAACAACAACAAAGAAGAAAACAAAACAAAATCATTCTCTTTAGCACTACAAATACACCTAGTCTCTTTAGTTTGACAGCATGAGGTGGAGAAAAAAGCCCCCAGGACAGGAAAGTAGTGAACATTTTCTAGTTCTTAGTATTTATAATAAATACATCTGATCTGTTTATTCTTTTATTGATTTTCAGTTATTAGAGTGTGGCCATGCTGGGGCAACATCATAAAGGAATTTAGTCAATTATATTGATACCAGTACATCTGGTATTTATTTTATTGATATCTTTTTGTTGAACTGCTAAGTTATGGGACATAAACACAGTAAACATAATCACACATATATATATATAGAACGGGCTTCTGTACAGTTTCCATCTAACAAACTTCACTCACGAGGCATTGATCAACCTATAGTAGAAGGTGCCATACAGTGGGACATGAACCTAAAACCAAATAGTTGTGAAATAACTCCTTAACCACCCAGCCATGCTTGTTTCGGTTTTTCCACAAAAGACCCCCTAAACTTGTATTGATATGAAAATAACCACATATAATCTGACAGGAGAAATGCCATTTAATTGTAAGGAAAAAATAATAATACTAATCAACTAAAACAGTGTGGCTGGATGGAAACACCACAATTTGTGTTGACAGGGGGAGCACTGTGTGTGTTAAACCTGCTAGATGGAAACACCACAATTTGTGTTGACAGGGGGAGCACTGCGTGTGTTAAGCCTGCTAGATGGAAACACCACAATTTGTGTTGACAGGGGGAG
This sequence comes from Eledone cirrhosa, assembly GCA_964016885.1. Lineage (NCBI taxonomy): Eukaryota > Metazoa > Mollusca > Cephalopoda > Octopoda > Eledonidae > Eledone > Eledone cirrhosa. Next base: position 39,398,664 of record OZ024754.1, read on the forward strand.
CACTGCGTGTGTTAAACCTGCTAGATGGAAACACCACAATTTGTGTTGACAGGGGGAGCACTGCGTGTGTTAAACCTGCTAGATGGAAACACCACAATTTGTGTTGACAGGGGGAGCACTGCGTGTGTTAAACCTGCTAGATGGAAACACTACAATTTGTGTTGACAGGGGTAGCACTGCGTGTGTTAAACCTGCTAGATGGAAACACCACAATTTGTGTTGACAGGGGGAGCACTGCGTGTGTTAAGCCTGCTAGATGGAAACACTACAATTTGTGTTGACAGGGGGAGCACTGCGTGTGTTAAACCTGCTAGATGGAAACACCACAATTTGTGTTGACAGGGGGAGCACTGCGTGTGTTAAACCTGCTAGATGGAAACACCACAATTTGTGTTGACAGGGGGAGCACTGAATGCATTGAGCCTGCTAGATGGAAACACCACAATTTGTGTTGACAGGGGGAGCACTGCGTGTGTTAAACCTGCTAGATGGAAACACTACAATTTGTGTTGACAGGGGTAGCACTGCGTGTGTTAAACCTGCTAGATGGAAACACCACAATTTGTGTTGACAGGGGGAGCACTGCGTGTGTTAAGCCTGCTAGATGGAAACACCACAATTTGTGTTGACAGGGGGAGCACTGCGTGTGTTAAACCTGCTAGATGGAAACACCACAATTTGTGTTGACAGGGGGAGCACTGCGTGTGTTAAACCTGCTAGATGGAAACACCACAATTTGTGTTGACAGGGGGAGCACTGCGTGTGTTAAACCTGCTAGATGGAAACACCACAATTTGTGTTGACAGGGGGAGCACTGAATGCATTGAGCCTGCTGGGTGGAAACACAATGGGATTTGTTGACAGGAGGAGCACTGCGTGCATTGAATCTGCTGGCTGGAAACACCACAAAATGTGTTGACAGGGGGAGCACTGCATGCATACAACCAGCTAGATGGAAACACCATGGAATGTGTTGACAGAAATAGCACTGTGTGCATTGAGCCTGCTGGATGAAAAAAAACATGAAATGTATCGACAGGGAGAGCATAGTGTGCTCAGCCTGCTATGCTTGGTGTTTGTTTGAAGTGGATGAGAAAAAGGATATCTATGATGCAAACCTGTTAAAAATAATATATGAAAGCAATAATGACTGACAATGAATCATGGAAGGACTTCTAAGTAACAAATTATACAATAAGGTAACGAATTTCATACATAAGTTATTTATTTTAAGGTTCTTTACTCCCCACTCCTTCAAACAAAAATTGACAATAATTTGATGTATATATATATATAGAGAGATACATACATATATATCATCATCATCACCGTTTTATGTCGATTCTTCTACGTTAGCATGGGTTAGACTAGGTCAGGTGACCATGTCTTGCTCATACAGAACAGATTTGGGCTTATTTTCCACAAGTGGATGCCCTTCCTAAAGTTAACCCCACTCTTTCATGTATATACATTCTTTCATATATAGATACTAGCTTTGCTGCTGTAGAAAGTATTGTTACATGTCACAACCCAGATATATATATATATATATATATATATATATATATGTAGGAGGTGAGTTTTATTGTAGTACATATGTTGATTTAAAACTGCACTATTCACAAGTGTATTTTAACCTTCATATCATGTCTCCCTATTTTATCTGACGAAAACGCAAATGTTATTGCATGATGATATTTGTTTTTGAAATGCGCATAATAAAATACATGGAACTCTTTTAACCATCTTTTGATCTTATATATTATATATATATACACTCTTTCATATATAGACACTAGGTCTGACCAAAGCTATATTCCTAGTCTATATATACATGTTAAAAGTTTATAGCTTATAATTTGTCTCAAGAGGTTTAGAGCTTGTCTTTGCTTCATTGGTGCTGAATGAAAAGACATGAATCTTCCCTGGATAAGACACCAGTCCATCACAAGTTTAACCCCCAGATACTACAGGTACTAATGTTAAGCTGAGTGTACAGGAACAATGTGGAAGTATTTTGATCAACAACACAAAAGCGCCCATCCCACACTGTAAAGTGGTCGTGTAGGTGTCACGACAAAAAGCGCCCATCCCACACTGTAAAGTGGTCGTGTAGGTGTCACGACAAAAAGCGCCCATCCCACACTGTAAAGTGGTCGTGTAGGTGTCACGACAAAAAGCACCCAGGTCACACTGTAAAGTGGTCGTGTAGGTGTCATGACAAAAAGCACCCAGTATTCACTGTAAATGAGGTTGGTGTTAGGAACGGCATCCAGCTATAGAAACCAACCCCAAATCAGTTCTGTATGTGCAAGACATAGTCACTTGATCTAGCATTACCCACAACAGGACAGCCCGTCTAACCCATGCTAGCATGGAAAAATTGACGTAAAACGGTGATGATGATGAATACAACACACTACCCCAGTAATCAAACCTATGACATTATGATCTAAATCCCAGCACCCTAACCACTAAGCCATGTACATGTATGTATAGGTCTCTGAGTTTATGTATTTTAGTATCAACAACTGTAATAAGATTGTGTGCCGCTGCTGTTAACTATTTTAGATAAATTATTGTAAAAATAAGATTGAAATGAGGTCCAGGCCATGATTAGAACTAGTCAATGTAGAGTGGCCCAGAACCTCATAAATAACAGAGTCAATAAAAACAGTTTTTTTTCAGTGGTAACAGAGAAATGTATCTATAAATGCAAACATAACTTTAGTATATCAATATATGTATATATATATATATATATATATATATATATAGAGAGAGAGAGAGAGAGAGAGAGAGAGAGAGAGAGAGAGAGAGAGAGAGAGAGAGAGAGAGAGAGAGAGAGAGAGAGAGAGAGAGAAGAGAGAGAGAGAGATAAAGCAAAAGATATCAAAATTAAATTTGTTAGTTTTACTTTTTATTTTTTTTTCAAATTTACAAACAACAACAAAAACTAGAGAGAATTGTGTGTGGAAGATTTGGAGGAAATAATTTAAAAAGATTAACCCTTTAGCATTTAAACCGGCTGTGACTGGTTGCTCATACCGATGTGAAGGTATTGTTCTCAAAATAAATATCAAAATCTCATAGATTCGATATTATGTGAGATAATTATGTAAGGTAAAGCCTTTACCACAAAGATACAAAGATACAATAGTATATATATATAGAGTAATATATATGCTAAAGGGTTAATATTCTGTTAATAGAAAACTACCCGACGCCATCCATACTACAGCTTGGCATGGAATATTTTATTTGCTGTAATTCTAAACTGGGTTGAAACAACCCTTCTTCGTCAGCATGGTTGTAGTGACTTGCCTCACCAGAATTATAGTGATGCCGAGCTTAGCATGGACACCTGATCACCATAGAAGACCAACAACTAGGACATCCCACTCTCAAACTGGCCAACCAGACAACCAACCAAGCAACTGACCAACCAACCAACGAACCAACCAACCGACCAGCGCAACTGACCAAGCAAGCAAGCAACCAACCAAGCACGGCAACAGGAGTACACCACAACTCCCAGTATATTATGCTTATAACAAAGTAGTGGAAATTTTGAAATTAGCTCACAGATACCGCCCCACCCCACCCTCCCGATAGTATCTTTGAAGAGCCCCCAGCTTTGGAACTCTCATACTAAGGGTCCAATTAAAGCTACACACTACAACAGGAACCCATAATTAAATTAACATTACACCATCCACACCCAGATAGTTTGTTTCTCTTATTGTTGGTTAAGTAAATATATCTTATACTGCCACTATTCGTTGTGTGCTAATAGAGATTTAGAAAAATATACATCATATCATACATCTATATATTGAAAAACCTTTCAAGTCAAGAGCAGCAAGTACAACTTAGAATGTCTGTTTAATACAACTGTTAACCCTTTAGCATTAAAACCGGCCGTATCCACCAGAAATGTCTCACCTCTTTCTGTTCAAACCAGTTGAAATTGGCCGCTTATACTGATGTTAAGGTATTGTTCTCAAAATAATTAACATCAAAATCTCATAGATTTAATATTATGTGAAATAATTATGCGAGGTAAAGCCTTTACCGTGAAAATACAATAGTATATATAGAGTAATGTGAATGCTAAAGGGTTAAAACTGTGTTGAATTTAGTTGTTAAAGAATATACATGAAATTATATATATATATATATATATATATACACACATAACTATCTATCTATATATATATATATAATATAATATAAAATGACAGGAGGCTGGACTGGTGAAATTCCTACTATTACATCATGGTTATCTATACAGAATGACCAGTTCTATCCAAACTTCAATGAATATATATATATATACATATATATATATATGTGTGTGTGTATAATATAAATAATTCTGCTTTGTATAGTGATTCATACTAATGCTTACCGAAACTTTCTGGACACCTTGAATGAAATATACAGACACATAGACACAAACACACACACATATATATATATATATATACACAAACACACAGAACAATGGATATTTGTGGTTAGTTATTTTCTTTAAAAATCTGCCAGAAACAAAATTATAGATACTACTTGCTACTCTGGACATGAAATGGTTAGGCAAGAACTTTTTGTAATAGATTTTTGTATACATACATACATATATATATAATATATATACACACACACACATTCACTGCATTACACTACACACCTTTCAACAGTATAATAATACACACACACTACATTTCTGTTAAACTCTACATGGCGAAGGCTTTAAACTATGAACTGAAACTATTCTTATATGATTCTATTTTTAGTGTTTATTGGTTTCACTCAATAGACTGCAGCCATTGTTGGGACACTGCCTTGATATTATTTAACTGATATCAACCCATCATGTTTGGTACTTATTCTATCAATCTCTTTTTGTTGAACAGCTAAGTTACAAGATAATTTAATATATATGTATATATACAATATATCAACTAATTTAATAAATATCTATGTATATATACAATATATCATCAACTAGTTTAATATATATCTGTGTATACATACAATATATCAACTGTTGGTGTAGATTTTACAATTAGTTTTTTGAAAAAATTATACAGTACATTATATACATAGCACTACCCACAACAGGACAACCCGTATAACCCATGCCAGCGTGGAAGAACGGACGTAAAATGGTGATGATGATATATATATAACCTTGCTTCAAAAAGGACCTTTATTATGACAGTGAGTACAAGGCTAACCCCTACTTTAATGAGGAAAAACGAACTTAACCCTTTTGATAGCAATGTGGCCAAAACCAGCTCTGGTTCTATGAAATAAACTCACCCCTTTTAAAGGGTTCCTATTTCAAATAACTTAGGTACAACTCCCAAATTTGTGTGTATATATATATTTGTCTTCATGTTCTTCAAGCCCAACACATTGGCATTCTTCAGATTTGTCAGAACTCCCTGTATTTCTCTATCACTCAATATATACTATATTTAACAATCTGTATACAGCTGTGTGTGTATGTGTGTGTGTGTGTGTGGGGGGGGTGTTAGATGTGGTTGTATATAGATCTGTGTGTGTGGTTGTATATAATTGTGTGTGTGTGTGTGTATCATCATCATCATCATCATCGTTGTTTAACGTCCATCTTCCATGCTTGCATGGGTTTGGACGGGAGTTTTCCCACCTGAGGCAAGATTGGTTGTCCTGCTCTTATAGGACTGTCTGTCTGTGTATGTGGTTGTATATATAGATGTGTATGTGTGTGTGTGGTTGTATATATAGATGTGTATGTATGTGTGTGTGGGGGGGGGGGGTTAGATGTGGTTGTATATAGATCTGTGTGTGTGTGTGTATCATCATCATCATCATCATCGTCGTTTAACGTCCATCTTCCATGCTTGCATGGGTTTGGACGGGAGTTTTCCCACCTGAGGCAAGATTGGTTGTCCTGCTCGTATAGGACTGTCTGTCTGTGTATGTGGTTGTATATATAGATGTGTGTGTATGTGGTTGTGTATGTGTGTGTGTGGTTGTATATATAGATGTGTATGTATGTGTGTGTGGCTGTATATATAGATGTGTATGTATGTGTGTGTGTGTGTGTGTGGTTGTATATATAGATGTGTATGTATGTATGTGTGTGTGTGTGTGTGGTTTTATATATATAGATGTGTATGTATGTGTGTGGTTGTATATATAAATGTGTATGTATGTATGTATGTATGTATGTATGTATGTATGTGTGTGTGTGTGTGTATGTATATGTAGATGCGTGTGTTTGAGAAGTGAAAGCAACATGTAAAAATCTAACACAATATTAACAAAAATATGTTTTGTCATTATATTCTTTAAAAAAACCCTACTTTTACAGGCTGAGTTGATTGGACGCCTGACTTATAGGTTGGGTCTTTAATTGTTCAGACATGTCAGCTATATTAGAAAAGGAAGTTAACAGGAGGAGGTGGTGGAGGGGAGGGTGGGAGATGAGGGTGGAGGAGGAAGAGGAAGGGGGAGCTGCAAAGCTCGTTTAATTATAGAAAAATTTGGCTAATACTGCCAAAAAAATGACGACTTGACTACTTTTAAGCATCACTCAGAAGCTGGTGGTACCTCTTCCCTCTAAAGATAAACAAACACTTCACTGCAATTACATTAAGTTAGGTCTTATCTATAACTTTGTTGAAGTAGATGATGTAACAGGCCCCTAAAAGTTGGTGTTATTTGTAACTCTGTTGAAACAGATGTAACAGGCCCCTAAAAGTTGGTCTTATTTGTAACTCTGTTGAAACAGATGTAACAGGCCCCTAAAAGTTGGTGTTATTTGTAACTCTGTTGAAACAGATGTAACAGGCCCCTAAAAGTTGGTGTTATTTGTAACTCTGTTGAAACAGATGTAACAGGCCCCTAAAAGTTGGTCTTATTTGTAACTCTGTTGAAACAGATGTAACAGGCCCCTAAAAGTTGGTCTTATTTGTAACTCTGTTGAAACAGATGTAACAGGCCCCTAAAAGTTGGTGTTATTTGTAACTCTGTTGAAACAGATGTAACAGGCCCCTAAAAGTTGGTGTTATTTGTAACTCTGTTGAAACAGATGTAACAGGCCCCTAAAAGTTGGTCTTATTTGTAACTCTGTTGAAACAGATGTAACAGGCACCCTAAAACTTTGAAGATGTCATCTGTTGAAACAGATGTAATAGGTCCCTAAAAATTGGTAGGTGTTATCAGTTGAAACAGATGATGTAATAACCCCTAAAATAAGCCCTTATCTATGTGTGTATATAAATATATACAGGGGATCCCCAAAAATGTAAACTTACTTTAACAGCATTCTAATCAAAGTGTGCATACATTTTTGGGGGACACCCTGTGTATATAAATATATATATAGACACACACACACATATATATAGGTTTATCCTGGGTTCAATTGGGGTTAACCACAGTAACTAAGGTACTCAATACATAGCAGAGTATAAATATTTTATATATATATATCCGTATGTGGTTAACGATTGAGAGAAAAGAGTACTTGATATCGAAGTAGAGTTCTAATATTCATTTTATTATGGTCAAATAATGAATCTTGTTACTCTGGGCTTTCATGTTTATCACAGGGTCATCAGATGACCCTGTGATAAACAGGTGAAACCCCAGAGTAACAAGACTCACTATTTAGCCTTAATAAAATGAATGTCTGAATACACACACACACACAGACATATATATATATATAAACAAAGAGGGTGTGGTAAGATACCAGGTGGACCACAACACACCAGAGTACTCAATACTTAGGGTAGTAGTAGAGTGGGTAATAGGAAAAGAGTCAAGACCCCGACAGCTGAGCTCCGGCTGTTCCGACAGCTAGATCTGAACAGATCTACTTCGGATCTAGCTTTCGAAACGGCCAGAGCTCAGCCGTCGGGGTCTTGACTCTTTTCCTAGAGAGAGAGAGAGAGAGAGAGAGAGAGAGAGAGAGATACATACATTTCCGAATAACAAGTCTGGTAACAATTAAATTAAATAAGATAGAAAAAGATGTTATTTAAAATAATAAAACAGAAACAAGAAAAAAAAAGAGAAACAATTGTACAACTCATTAAAGAGAAAAGTTAATTACTTAAACATGCTAACAACATTATCATTATTATTATATTTTAATTTGTTTATTACTATTCTGGAGAATAGGTAAGGTTATGAAGTGTGGAAGGGGTGGGGATGATGTAGCCCCAGGGCAACTCCCTAATTGTGGGGATGGTGTAGCCTCTGACATAAACAACAGGGCAACTCCTTAATTGTGGGAATTGTGGGGATGATGTAACTCCTGACAACAGTGCAACTCCCTAGTTGTGGGGATGGTGTAGCTCTTGACATAAACAGTGCCACTCCCTAATTGTGGAGATGGTGTAGCCCTCGACATAAACAACAGGGCAACTCCCTAATTGTGGCGATGTTGTATAGCCCCTGACAACAGGGAAACTTCCTAATTGTGTCAACTACAAACCTTTCTGGGTATTAAAGAAGGAAAACTTGATTGAAATAGGGAATTATTCAATAGTATTTACTGGGGTTTTGTTTAGAAATCTTACTTCAAATAAGGTTTCACACAATTGTAAAAGCAAACCTTTCATTTTTTTGGCAGTGTCTTTAACAAGCACCAATAATGTGGTATATGTGTGTGTATGTGTGTGTGAGAGTGTGTGTGTGTGTCTGAGAGTTATAGGGAGATAGAGAAGGAGCGATAGAGAGAGAGAGAGAGATAGAAGAAGGAAGGAGATATATATATATATATATATATATATATATATATATATTAGAAAGTGAGGTTTTTTTTACAAAATGAAAAAAAAACGGGGTGTCCTACACGAGTGAAAGTATAAGGAAAAAAAGATGAAATCGAAAATGCAACTGGAGTCTTTTTTTTATAAAAAAATATATTTATTTGGTTTCTTTACCGGTTTCGCAGTTCTTGTGCTTTTCAAAAGTAGAATTGAGATGGAGGGTTTGTGGATTTTGAAAAACCACAAACCCTCCATCTCAATTCTACTTTTGAAAAACATAAGAACTGTGAACCCGGTAAAGGAAACAAATAAATATTATTAAAAAGACTCCAGTTGCATTTTCGATTTCATCTTTTTTCCTTATATATATATAGAGAGAGAGATGAATGTACATTGATACACAGGCCAACACATTTATATTTAAATAATGTTTGTTTTTTAATGAAATAAGAGGATAATGAAAAACAATTTTTAATTTTAATGTTTTTTTTTTTTTGGCACAACAATATATAGCTTAATTACTAGATTAAAATGCAAACACAATGGCCATTACGATTAAGTAATTGAAAGAATGAAGATTAGAAAGTGCACAAGCTGTGTGTGTAGTACAGACTGAGCAACTGACCACAATAAAGTACTTGTTGAACAAAGATAACTGGTCTAATCTTGTCATTATTAAACTCCTTGGGTAATGGGTGGGTGAGAAGGGGAAGGAAAATGAATATAAACATTACAGGTGTTTCCAAGGAACACACAAGGATAGCTAGATCTCCTCAGTATTACTGTTGTCCAACAGGCATGTGGCTTAGTGGTTAGGGTGTTGGGCTTATGATCACAAGGTCGTGAGTTCAATTCCTGGACCAGTTGGGTGAAGTGTGTCTTTGAGCTTCAAGCTTCACATTTTATTTCTCGTTGCTCCAGTTCACTCAGCTGGAAAAAAAATGAGTTTTAACGACACTGGTGTCAAGCTGTATTCAGCCTTTGCCTTTTTTTTTTAACTTGGACAACATTGGTGGCATGGAGACGAGTGACGGAAGATGGGAGACTGACATGTATAATTGACTGCTGGTCTTCTACAAAATTACCTTTGCCCAGGTTTATGCCTCGAAAAAAAGGAACTTTCCACAAGCAAATACATAGTCAACAGATTAGCTTCTGCTTCTTCTTTCACAATTAAAATATATACATAGACAAGGAGGTTTTTATACTTAATATTATATACTAAACAGTAGCTAAATGGACGGTAGCATTAACTATATTATTGCGCCTTTTCCTGTATTAGAAAACAGAAACAAAGAAGAAAAAAATATTTTCAGAAGTCCTTGATAATTTGATTTTACAGACAGTAACATTGAAACCCACCTTTTCATATTTGGCAATACTCAACTTAGACATCAGCATCTGAATAATGATAATAATAATAATAGTAATAATAATAAATGATGATGATGATGATGATGATTTTGATGATGAAAATGGTGGTGGCAATTATGATGATGATGATGATGGTAGTGATGATGATGATGATAATCATGGTGGCAATTATGATAGTAATAATTATAATAGTTATGAAAATAATAATAATAATAATGATAACAACAACAACAATAATAATGATAGTAATGGCACTAAAACAACAATAATAATAATAATAATAATAATTGTTTCTACATTTGGCACAAGGCCAGCAATTTTTGGGGAGAGGGGAAAGTCGATTAAATGAACCCCAGTACATTACTGGTGCTTTATTTTATCAACCTCATAAGGATGAAATGCAAAGCTAACCTCGGCAGGATTTGAACTCAGAACATAAATGGGTGTTACACTATGCTGCTAAGCATGTTGTCCGGCGCTCTACCGATTCTGCCAATCCACCACTTAATAATAAGGATAATAATAATAAAATTAAATAAAAGCACAAAACCGGAGGGGTCAGGGGTGTGTGACTTTTTAAAAAGGTAAAAAAAGAAGAAAGAAGAAAAAAATGTACCGTATTTCCCGGCGACAAAGACACTTCATCTGCGAGGACACACCCTAATTTTGACAACCAAATATTTGAAAAAAAAAAAAAAATATTAAACAACCTTCGGCCGCCAGGACCCATGGTAGATTTTTGAGATTTATTTTAGGTAAAAAGTAGCGTCTTCGATGCTGGGAAATACGGTGTTTTAAAAAGGTTTAGACGAAACGAGTTTACCTCTTTTACCTCTTTATTATTTAATAAAGAGGTGCCAAACAGAGATTGTTGGAATGGATCTGTCAGATCTTTGCTAAGATAAGAAGTAAATTTCTATTACAAACAAAACTCAGCCAACTGTATCACCAATAAGTCAACAATATTTATAATGTTATTTTTTTTCTTTTGAGTCTGACTGAAATCAGCTCATACCAACCACTGAAAATACAAAATATAACTTTTTTTTCTTTTTCAGTTTTTATATTATTTTTTGTGTATGTTTTTGTTTTTGTTTTGTTTGCTTCTTATGGACATGAAATTAAGAAACAAAATGACACAGGTTTTTTTTTTTTTTCTAGAGCAAAATTCAACATGGGGGAGTGGATGTAGGAGTAAGGGGCGAAAGGGATGGTGTAAGAGAAAAAAAAAAGCCAGAGCCAGAATGTTGATGTTGATGATGATGATAATGATGTTGACAATGATGGTGTTGTTGTTGATGGTGGTGATGATGATGATGATGACAATGATAATGATCATGATGATGATGATGTAACTAAGAGATTTTTTTTTTCTTTCTTTCTTTCTGCTAGTATGTATCACAAAACCTTCAAGAAATCAAATGAACACTTTATATAAAGCTAAATCAAAGAATTATTAGAGATGCTTAAATATACAAATTATTTTTCAGACCAGTTATTATATATATATATATATCTTTTTTTGAAATCATTTTCTTCTTTTATTATTTATCCAAACGAATTTTTTTCTTTTATGATAATGTTCATAATTTTCAACAAATGAAAACTATATTGATGTTATTCTTACATTAGAACAAGTATTGGTGTGAATGATAGTGTGCAAGAGGCCAGCTAAACCTGCCTTGCAAAAAAAAAAAAAAAAAAAAAAAAAAAAAAAAAAAATGAATGTGTATATACAATGTTGGTAGCTCCAGCAGTTAGTAAAAACTATGACAGAAATAGTAGCTCTGCAATGGAGTCAAAGTTTAATTATGAAGAAAATTCATTATTATTATCTTTTTTTTTTTTGGTTTATTTTAACAGAATATCTTTTAAATCATTAATATTTTTTTTTTTTTGTTTTCACTTTCACTCACATTTTATTTATTTAGCAAAAATGAAAAGAAGAAAGAAAGAAAATGATATCAAGGAAACAGGAGTATTAAAGTTACAGATGAGGATTTTTTTTTTTGATTTGTAACTACAACACAAATGCTAGATAGCAGCATCTCACATTTCTCAACAAACAATCTTCTTCTTGTTTACTTACTTAAAAAAAATAAATAATACCCAATAATAAGGATTTCTAATATAGGCACAAGGCCAGCAATTTGGGTGGAGGGGGAATTTAACTGATTCGACCCCAGTGTCTTACAGGTACTTTATTTTATCGACGCCGTAAGGATGAAAGGCAAAGCTAACCTCAGTAGAGTTTGAACTTAGACCGTAAAGGGCCGTAACACTCTGCTGCAAAGCATAGCATCCGACCCTCTACCAATACTGCCAATCCACTACCTTAGTAATAATAATAATAATAATAATAATAATAATGTCTACTAGAGGCACAAGGCCAACAATTTTGACCTCGTTCGCCATGGCAACCAGGCTAATAATATGTATGTCGGGTGACTCTTGAGTGCTACTGGTAACATGTAACCCAGTACAACCTGTCGCATGGTCGGGTCGTCGGCGACTAAACCGGCAACCCCACCAAGTTCATTTGGCGAGGAGGGTGATTTTGGACACCCTGCAGGACAAAAAACAAAACCTGACAAAGGGCAGAAGAACTCATAAGAGTCAACGGCCATTCAAAAGTGTATAAATATGTATATACACATGTACCGCGCGGTTACACCACTGGGAGTGAAGGACCCCTAGCCTTTGTCAGGGCATTCTTCTAGGAGAAGGCATCTCAGGAAACTGGGATAACTCCGATATAAAACCTGCAGCTCACCAGTTACCGATGATGTTGATCTTTTCTTCTTTTCGGGTTATAGCTACTGTCGCTCAGAGAGTGGGATTGGCTCAGTGCACAGTCGTTCCTTACTTTAAAAAATATCTTCACGCACAGGCATTGCACGATAGAATTAATTAATAATGGTATATCGTGTAATGGCCATACTCGATAACGAGGGGGCAGCCATCATGTATGTATGTATGTATGTATGTATGTATGTGTATATATATATATATATATATCATTTTCATCATCATTTCATTTTACGTCCGCTTTTTCCCTGCTTGCAAGGGTGGGACGGGAACTGATTCTGGCTTGATTTCTACAGCTGGATGCCCTTCCTAACACCAACCTCATTTACAGTGAGTGCTGGGTGCTTTTTTGCCGTGGCACCTCCACGACCACTTTGCAGTGGAATGATAGGGACCCCTGTCCCTATCATCTCATTTCTACAGCTGAGTAAACTGGAGCAATGTGAAATAAAGTCTCTTGCTCAAGAAAACAACACATCACCCGGTCTGAGAATTGAACTCACAACCTTTCGATTGCAAGGCCAATGCTCTAACCACTAAGCCATGTGCCTCCATATATATATATATATATATATGTGTGTGTGTGTGTGTGTGTTTATGCATATGCACTTGTGTGTGTGTGCGCGTATGTGTATGTGTATATATATTTATAGTAATATGCTAGAGTGGTCTGACGTTATACCTCTGTAGTTAGACAACATATATTTTCCATGTATCTCTCTCTATAACATTATGACATCTTTTTAAATATAAACATATCCTCTGGCTGCTGGTTGTTGAGTGATTTGGTGAGACTTACAATGAGACTTTTACTTATAAATAACTGGTTTTGATAAGTCCCAATAAGGGACGAAACGTTTGTAATTCAATATTTAATATAGAAACGTATTTGGTAATTACTTTAATGAATAATTTGCTTCATATGTAATTATTATTTTTAACACAATAGGGTTTTGTACACATGCTTGTTTGAATGTCCTTCTTAATGCCAACCTCAATTACAGTGAGCACTGGGTGCTTTTTGTCATGACACCTACAAAACCTCTATACAGTGTGGACTGGGTGCTTTTTGTCATGACACCTACAAGACCTCTTTACAGTGTGGACTGGGTGCTTTTTGTCATGACACCTACAAGACCTCTTTACAGTGTGGACTGGGTGCTTTTTGTCATGACACCTACAAGACCACTTTACAGTGAGGGCTGGGTGTTTTTTGTCATGACACCTTAAGACCTCTTTATAGTGAGGACTGGGTGTTTTTTGTCAAGACACCTACAAGACCTCTTTATAGTGAGGACTGGGTGTTTTTTGTCAAGACACCTACAAGACCTCTTTATAGTGACGAGTGGGTGCTTTTTATCATGACACCTAGAATACCACTTTACAGTGAGGGCTGGGTGTTTTTTGTCATGACACCTAAGACCACTTTACAGTGTGGACTGGATGCTTTTTGTCATGACACCTACAAGACCACTTTACAGTGTGGGCTGGGTGTTTCTTGTCATGACACCTAAGACCACTTTACAGTGGGGGCTGGATGTTTTTGTCATGACACCTACTAGACCACTTTACAGTGGGGGCTGGATGTTTTTGTCATGACACCTACTAGACCTCTTTACAGTGTGGACTGGGTGCTTTTTGTCATGATACCTACAAGACCAGTTTACAATGAGGGCTGTGTGTTTTTTGTATATATACTTATAAAATATCGTAAAATTGTAGGAATCTTAAACACGGAAAGAGCTGTAAAACAGCCAGCATTTGAGATTCCTACAATTCTACTTAAACTTTTACACACTCATTGCTCCAATTCATTTCATATCATGTTGTTTACACACACACACACATATATATACACACAAACACATACATAGATATGTATTACACTAACTGTACAGCCAGAGAAACTACTGTACCTCTAGATATATAGGAGGAATAAATATACATCTTTATAAGAGAAATATATAAAGTAAAGGAATGAATCCAGTGTAATATACAAATATACTAGCTATAAAACTGTAGTGTATTGTACTATTATACTAGCTATAAAACAGCATAAAACTGTAGTGTATTGTACTATTATACTAGCTATAAAACAGCATAAAACTGTAGTATATTGTACTATTATACTGGTTTTAAAACAGCATAAAACTGTAGTGTATTGTACTATTATACTAGCTATAAAACAGCATAAAACTGTAGTATATTGTACTATTATACTGGTTTTAAAACAGCATAAAACTGTAGTGTATTGTACCATTACAGTAGCTATAAAACAGCATAAAACTGTAGTATGTTGTACTATCATACCGGTTTTAAAACAGCATAAAACTAGTATATTGTACTATTATACTGGTTTTTAAACAGCATAAAACTGTAATGTACTAATATACTAGCTATAAAACAGCATAAAACTGTAGTGTACTAATATACTAGCTATAAAACAACATAAAAGTGTAGTGTATGTACTAATATATTAGCTATAAACTGCATAAAGTTGTAGTGTAATAATATAATATTAAATATCTGGCTTTGAACAGCTAACTGAAATAATAGAGATTTGAGTGTTGTTTGTGAAATTCCAGCAATATACATAGAGATATATAAGAACTACCCTTAGCATGTTAGCAGATGTTATAAAAAGATAAAAATAACAATACCCACACAAGTTAATGACTTCATAATTAATAATCTAAACATTAAAACATAATTTTTTAAATTAGTATGTTTGATTAAGTAGACATAATAGGCTAAGAAATAATATTAATTATATATATCTTTCATTTATATAGAGTTTTATTTAGAAATAATTTTGGGTCATGATTCATTATTAGTCAAGTAACTTTACCAAGGAATAGATTAGCATGATTAATTTTGAGAGAGTAATGTGGTTATAGCTAAATATTTTTGAAATTTTTTCACAAAATAAAGTTTTTACCCTTTTCAAACCCATCCATCTGAAACTGGGGACTGGTTTTATGACAGCAAAATGCTTGTTTTAAAGAGTTCAATCTAAATTAAAACCTCCCATCATAATTTTACATAAGAACCTTTTGTTAGGTAATGTTCCAAACATCAGCTTACTAATGAAAGAAATTAAGCTGTTACTAAATTACTTCAAATTGTTCGTCATTTTCAAAATAAATTGAAACATGGCTATGTTTCAATTTATTTTAACAAAATAAAATATAACTCCAAAATTTATCATTAATTAATGAAGGTGATTTAGTCACATCTAGTACAGCAATGATTTGCATTAATTTGTTACGTGTCCATTCTGAAGAGTTTCAGAAAGGGTCCATCATAATTTAAAGGAAGAAAAAAAAAAAAGAGTCTTTGTATAGGGTAATTTAGGGTAGTTAGGGGTCTTAATCAAAGTAGATCTACAGAGAAATACAATGAAAACAAGATAGGATGTTCTAGATCTGATCTGACAGAAAACAAAAGATTGCTCATGAATGAAATGTGTTGAGAACAAACTGCTTTCATAGATATACAAGCTTCAAAAATAGTTTCTGAGAAAGTGATAGTAAAAGATATCGTTTTAAAAAATCACATTTTTGTTTTGTTATTGAGTGTTGACATATAACATCACAGCTGTGTTGTTTTCTTCAACAAGGTGAGGAGAAAAAAAATTGTGGTCCATTAGAACAGTAACAACTAAAAGTAGCAGCACCTGCAGCAAATTCTTTTAATGTTGTTGTTGATGTAGTTGTTGTAGATATAGCTGTTGTTGTTACAGTAGTAGTAGTAGTAGTAGTAGTAGTTAGAACTGTGTTTGTAGTAATAGCTGTTGTTGTAGCAATAGTTGTTGTTGTTGTTGTAGCTGTTGTGATTAAGAAGATAACAGAAAGAAATAATAATAATAATATTTAAAATTGCTGCTTTTCCTGTTTTATAGCACAACTCTGGTCTCCATTGGCAGTGGCAGATACCAACTTTACTCTTGGCAAGTATGTTTATTGGGTGAAAGAAGAAAACTTCATGTCTTTTCAAGCAAAGTCTTCAAATCTTCAAAGAGCTAAACAAAAAGAAAAGAAAAGCTTAAACCTAGAGGAAACCAACAAGAAAGTCACAAAGAGCAAGGTTGTTTGATCTAAAATGTTAACCTATTTCACACCAACACAGTCAAAATACTGGCTCTGGTTCGACAAAACAAAACCATCTACTTTAAAGAGTTCCTATTTAAATATAAATATTCCAACATAATTTGATACAAGAACCATATGTTAAGTTACTATCTTAGTAATACAATCTCTATATAAATTTGAGTAACTTTCATCCGTCACACAATGTGTGTGTGTAACGGATGAATGTATGTGTGTGTAAAAGGAAGGAAGGTGATGGTGAAAAAACTATAGCAAAACAGCGACTGGCGTTCCATTTGCTATGCTCAGAGTGGGATTTACGTATAAGCTAAACAAGCTATAGCTTAGGGTCCCCACTTTCTTGGGGCCCCGAAAAAATAAAAATAACAGTGTGTACATTTCCAAAATATAAGATAAAAAAGAACTAAAATAATGCAATAGTTTTAAACAGTTTTCTGCTTTAATATTGAACGTTTTGCAGTTTTTATAACATTTTTTATAACATATAAAGGGCCCCATTATCTCAAATAGCTTAGGGCCTCATCAAATCTAAATCCGGCCCTGGCTATGCTGTGTGTGTGGGTGTATGTGTATCTGTTTGTGTGTGAGTGTATGTGTATGTGTGCGTTTGTGTGAATGTATGTGTGTATATGTTTGTGTAAATGTATGTGTGTATATGTTTGTGTGAATGTATGTCTGTGAGTGTGCCTGTGTTTGCGCATTTATATTTATATACTATTAAATATAAATATTTTTTTCACACTAGTTTCCTAAACTCTGACAACCAGGCCCTTTTTTAGAATATATTCTACCAGCCCCTTATCATAAGGTTGGTAAAATAAATTATACATTGAAAATTACATTTTAAAAAAACAAGGCAAATCAAGTTTGGTCTGCTTAAAATGTAAACCCCTGCCTCCACACACAAAACAACACAACAAGATTAACAGATATATCATATTGCAAGATATGAAATAACAAAAATAGTTGGGTTTAATTTACCTTGAGGATCCAAGCTCTGTTTTGGAGACACTGATTGATAACTTCAGAATTTTCCAAATAACTGCCACTTTCTTTTATGATGTTAATCTGTTAATGAGATAGTAGAATCTTTAACCCTTTAGCATTTACATTACTCTAGATTTACTATGGATGAAAGTACGTGGCCTAGTAGTAAGGGTGTTGGACTTATGATCGTAATGTTGTGGGTTTGATTCCTGGGCTGGGTTGTGTATTGTGTTCTTGAACAAAACACTTCATTTCAAGTTGCTCCAGTATACTCAGCTGAAAATGATTATCAGCAATAGGTGGGGGTTAAACCCTGCAATGGACAGGCGTCCTGTCCAGGAGGGAGTTGTGTACTCTCAGTCACTTCATGCCATGAAACCGGGATAAGCACCGGTTCAATGCACTGCTTGCCTAGTGCACAGGGGAGGTTGTCATGTTTTTGACACAACTGTTGGTATGGGTTGGATGGAGACTAGACAAACTGGCGAGGAACTACATCTTGCTCATACATTCCACTTTTGGTATGATTTTTATGGCTCAATGCCCATCTTAACACCAACCACTTTACAGAGTGTACTGGGTGTATTTGAGCATGGTACCACCAATCTAAGATGTATTCAGTGGGGTAATAAAGCAATAGAGCTCACAATCTAAAAGAAATAGTTAAATCAATTGAAACGAACACACAGAGCACAAAACACACACACACAAAGCACAAAACACACACACACAGAGCACAAAACACACATACAGAGCACAAAACACATACACACAGAGCACAAAACACACACACACCGAGCACAAAACATACACACACAGCACAAAACACATACACACAGAGCACAAAACACACACACACACAAAGCACAAAACACATACACACAGAGCACAAAACACACACACACAGAGCACAAAACACATACACACAGAGCACAAAACACATACACAGAGCACAAAACACATACACACAGAGCACAAAACACACACACACAGAGCACAAAACACATACACACAGAGCACAAAACACACACACACCGAGCACAAAACACATACACACACAGAGCACAAAACACACACACACAGAGCACAAAACACACACACACACACAAAACACACAGAGCACAAAACACACACAGAGCACAAAACACACACACAGAGCACAAAACACACACACACACAGAGCACAAAACACATACACACAGAGCACAAAACACACAGAGCACAAAACACATACACACAGAGCACAAAACACACACACACACAGAGCACAAAACACATACACACAGAGCACAAAACACACACACACAGAGCACAAAACACACACACACCGAGCACAAAACACACACACACACAAAGCACAAAACACATACACACACAGCACAAAACACACGCACACACACAATTTATAGCAGGGAATATTCAATATTCCAAAATAGTAAGAATTTTTTATACTTTCTACCTTTGCTAAGCACCTTTCATAGATGTGGTACTTGAAATGATATAAGCTGTGGTAGGAGCCAACATACATAGCAGCTGTCTTGCCTATCATGAATTCCTGAAAGAAAAAGGGATATATACATATATATATTATTTACACATACTATATATAGATATTATATATTACATACAGAGGGTGGTGGTATGGCAGAGCACCAGACACCATGTTTTGTAGCACAGAGTTGTGGGCCCTTACGTTCTGAGTTCAAATCCGCCGAGGTTAACTTTGCCTTTCATCCTTACAGGGGTCGATAAAATAAAGTACCAGTAATGCACTGGGGTCAATTTAATCGACTTTCCCCTGCCCCCAAATTACCGGCCTTGTGCCTATACTAGAAATCATTATTTATACATACTATATATAGATATTATATTATTATATACACAGGGCAGTGGTTTGGCAGTATCGGTAGAGCACCAGACACCATGATTTGCAGCATAGAGTTATGGCCCTTTACATTCTGAGTTCAAATCCGCCGAGGTTAACTTTGCCTTTCATTCTTACGGGGGTCGATAAAATAAAGTACCAGTAATACACTGGAGTAATTGCTGGCCTTGTGCCAAAAGTAGAAACAATTATAGCATTATACACAGTTATTATATATACATGCTGGAAAATGTGCCTGAAGACTCTGTCTTCATGACCCTCCTAGAAATAAGTGGACAAAGAAGAAATATTTATGATCACAGATGCATTATTTTTGGGGTGTCTTCTTAATTGTTTTCATCACTTAAAGTCACCATTTCCATTTACCAAATTGGTTCTACAATAAACTCTATAAATCTCTGAATACAGTCCATGTCAACTTGGAAAATTTGGAACTGGAATGGTCCTCCACCAGTTTCAATGATGAGCATCCAAGTTGTTCGATCAACATAACAGCCTGCTCATCAAATTAATGAATGAGGAGTTGAGTATTCCACAGACATGTGTACCCTTAACATTAATTGCATCCTTAATTATTTAACACTTTAACCTGTTAGCATTCTCTCACCTCTTTCTCTTCAAACCAGCCGTAACCAGCTTCTCATACTGAGGTTAAGGTATTGTTCTCAAAATAAATAATATCAAAATCTCATAGATTCGATATTATGTAAGATAAAGCCTTTACCGTGAAAATACAATAGTGTATATAGAGGAATGTAAATGCTAAAGGGTTAGCATTTACATTACGCTATATATACTATTGTATTTTCATGGTAAAGGCTTTATCTTACATAATATCGAATCTATGAGATTTTGATATTATTCATTTTGAGAACAATACCTTAACATCAGTATCAGCAGCTGGTTATGGCTGGTTTGAATAGAAAGAAGTGAGGAAATCTTGGCCGGATACGACTAGTTTAAATGCTACAGGGTTAAACAATATAGAGAATAAAGATTCTCTATATATATAAGATGTTGAAACATTTGTGTACCTGTGCAACATTTGCATTCTCTTCTGGGTCCAGTGAATTCTCTCCAAGATTGTATAGGTCATACGGTTGACCATATAAATGGATGGACTTTATGGCAGGTTGACTAGCATTTTCACATGCCTGAAAATATAATAGAATCACTTCAGTTATTGATTTCTTCAATCTATAAATTGATATCAAACATTTAAAAAGAAGTTTGTTCTGAGTTGATGTTTACCATATATAGACAGATATAAGTAAGTCACCCTCTTATATTTGGCCTCCTGTCATTTCACTTTATAATACATTTACTCCGTTTCTGCACCATCAACATGATTCAACATTGAACATGGATGAGTTGCATAACATTGAGTGCTTTTCTCATATTATGTCATGGTTAACATTCCAGAATAACCAATTCTACCCAGTGGTAAACCACCAAATTTAAACGTATAAATATATATATATAGAGAGAGAGAGAGAGAATATACATATATATAGAGAGAAAATATACATATATATATAGAGAGAGAATATACATATATATAGAGAGAATATACATATATATAGAGAGAAAATATACATATATATATAGAGAGAGAATATACATATATATAGAGAGAATATACATATATATAGAGAGAAAATATACACATATATATAGAGAGAGAGAGGGTCAAACTGTAATACTAAAATATTACCTGACAGGATTGCTTTAAATTTGGTCGGTCAAGCTCTCGCATAACAGGTTTCAATTTGAGACAGTCCTGGAGTGAAGAACAGTGGAAAGTTTGGTTAGATAAAATATCAAATAAAGACATAAATGAGTTTAACAGTAAAAAGAAGGATCAGTGAAGGCTAAAGGGTTAAAAACAGATGTTATAGTGGAAAGAAATGCAAACTTACTTTAAATTTGTCATTCCAATGGACCTTTGAATCAATTTCATTAACTTTCATATCAATTAGGCTGTCAATTGTCTGCAAGGCCTTCAGAAAAAATTGATCTTGAAAAGAAGAAAAACCAAAACAACCATGTTATTGTGAATATAAAACTGAAGAGGATTAAAGAGTTAGAACTACAGATAACATTAAAGAGTTAGAACTGTAGATAATATTATAGAGTTAGAACTGTAGATAATATTATAGAGTTAGAACTGTAGATAATATTATAGAGTTAGAACTGTAGATAATATTATAGAGCTAGAACTGTAGATAATATTATAGAGTTAGAACTGTAGATAATATTAAAGAGTTAGAACTGTAGATAATATTAAAGAGTTAGAACTGTAGATAATATTATAGAGTTAGAACTGTAGATAATATTAAAGAGTTAGAACTGTAGATAATATTAAAGAGTTAGAACTGTAGATAATATTATAGAGTTAGAACTGTAGATAATATTATAGAGTTAGAACTGTAGATAATATTATAGAGTTAGAACTGTAGATAATATTAAAGAGTTAGAACTGTAGATAATATTATAGAGTTAGAACTGTAGATAATATTAAAGAGTTAGAACTGTAGATAATATTATAGAGTTAGAACTGTAGATAATATTATAGAGTTAGAACTGTAGATAATATTATAGAGCTAGAACTGTAGATAATATTAAAGAGTTAGAACTGTAGATAATATTATAGAGTTAGAACTGTAGATAATATTATAGAGTTAGAACTGTAGATAATATTATAGAGTTAGAACTGTAGATAATATTAAAGAGTTAGAACTGTAGATAATATTATAGAGTTAGAACTGTAGATAATATTATAGAGTTAGAACTGTAGATAATATTATAGAGTTAGAACTGTAGATAATATTAAAGAGTTAGAACTGTAGATAATATTATAGAGCTAGAACTGTAGATAATATTATAGAGCTAGAACTGTAGATAATATTATAGAGCTAGAACTGTAGATAATATTATAGAGCTAGAACTGTAGATAATATTGTGTAACAGAACTGTGTGTGTGTGTATCCGTGTCTGTACCTAAATTAACCTAGCAGTTCAACAAAAAGGGATTAATAAAATATGTACCAGGCTTCAAAAATAAATATTAGGGTTAATTTGATTGACTTAACCCTTTCGAGGCTCTGCTCCAGTATGGTCACAGTCTAATGGCTGAAATCCCCACCACCACCACCATAAACATCAGCATCATTTAGCATCCCTTCTCCCTGCTAGAAAGGGTTTCACAGGTTGTCACAGAGAAAGTCAGTACTCCACCAGAGATATTGACCTCCCAGTAAAAGAATAAAAGAATATCTTACTATTAGTAGCAATGATAATGTTTAAGAAGTTTGATTCCAAAGCCTGACTCAAAAATATTCTCATGTATATGTTGAACGGCTCTACCAAAGGGTCGTCTTCATATTGTCTTTCAAGACTGAAATGGAATTGAACAGATAGATTAGACAAAGAGATAAATTTTCACTGAAGCAAATGTGTCATGTTGACAAACAGGGAATATTTTATAATAAGTAGCAGAAAAATCTTCTAGAAAAAAAGTTTAACCCTTTAATGTTCAAATCGGCCAGAATTCTCTACCTTTTTCTGTTGAAACTGGCTGTAACTGGTCCCTCAAACTGATGTGAAGGTATTGTTCTCAAAATAAATACTTTCAAAATCTCATAGATTCAATATTATGTGAGATAATTATGTAAGATAAAGCATTTACCATGAAAATATAATAGTATATATATATATAGTAATGTGATTGCTAAAGGGTTAAATAAAACTATATCATCATCATCATCATCAGCACCACCGTTTAACATCTATTTTCCACAATTGAAAACCACCATGTCCACCCTGTAAGGTGGCCGTGCTGGTGACACGAGAAAAAAAGCACCCGGACCACTTTGTAAATAGTCTTTTTAGAAAAAAAAGATCCGGTCCATCCTGTAAAATAATCGTGCTGGTGACACGACGAAAAAAGCACCCAGTTCATATTGTAACGCGGTTGGTGATAGGAAAGGCGTCTCATCACAAAACAGTTCTTTATGAGGTAGACATGGCCACCTGACCTGACTAGTCTCATAACGTGACAACCTGTCTAACCTATGCAAACATGGAAAATAGACACTAAATGGTGATGATGATGATGATATGGTTGCAGAGGTAGACTAAATGGTGACAGGGATGTTACAAAATATATCTTATAACGACATATGGATTTATGCTCACAAAATCTACACAACCTAGATAAAAAGTTACAAAATTTTTTACAAAGAATTTACTGTTTAACTTCTCGTAGTCTGAATGCTATTTGAAAATAACTTCTCTTTAGTTTATAAAATGATTAGTGGTCAATTAGAAGCAATACAAGGTTGAGAGAAGGCCTGATGTCCAGAAAATAATTTCTCTTTATTCTATAAAATGGTGAGTGGTCAATTAGAAGCAATAAAAGTGAGGGGGGCTTCTTTAGTTTTGCTGGATAGACGACCATTTTTCTAGTGTTGGTGCCATGATGAAATGCACCCTGTACACTCCGTAAAGCAGTTGGCATTAGGAAGGGTATCCAACTGTCCCAACTCATGCCAAAATAGGGAATGTAATATGAGTAAAGCATAGTATTTGACCTGGCTTGTCTTGGACTGTGACAACTTGTCCAGTCAATGCCAACATAGAAAGTGGACAAAAGTTGATGGTAACAGTGATGATGTTGATGGCAGTGGTAATGGTAGGGAGAAGTAGTAGTGATGATGATGATGATGATGATGATGAGTGTGGAGAGGATAAGGTAGAGACGGTAGTGGTGGGGATGAGGATGATGATGAGGTGGTGGTGGTGGTGGAGATGATGATGTGGTGATGATGATGAGGTGGTGGTGGTGGTGGAGATGAGATGATGATGGTGGTGGTGATGATGATCAGGTGGTGGTGGTGGTGATGATGATATGATGATGGTGGTGGTGGTGGTGATGAGGTGATGATGATGAGGTGGTGGTGGAGATGATGATGAAGTGGTGGTGGTTGTGGAGATGATGATGAGGTGGTGGTGGTTGTGGAGATGATGATGATGAGGTGGTGGTGGTGGTGGAGATGATGATGGTGGTGGTGGTGGTGGTGATGATGATGAGGTGGTGGTGGTGGAGATGATGATGGTGGTGGTGGTGGTGGTGATGATGATGAGGTGGTGGTGGTGGAGATGAGATGATGATGGTGGTGGTGGTGATGATGATGATGATGATCAGGTGGTGGTGGTGGTGATGATGATGAGATGATGATGGAGATGATGATGAGGTGGTGATGGTGGTGGAGATGATGAGGTGGTGGTGATGATGAAGTGGTGATGGTGGTGGAGATGAGATGATGATGATCATTCTGATGATGATTACAGAGAGGATGAGGTAGTGATGATGATGATGATGATGATGAGGATAAGGTGGTGGTGGGAATGATGATGATTGCAGCGAGGATGAAGATGGTGAGGTGGTGGTGGTGGGGATGATGATGCTGTTGTTGATGACGATGATGATGATGATGATGATGATGATGAAGACGATGACGATGACGTTGACGACGAAGAAGAAGAAGAAGAAGAAGAAGAAGAAGAAGAAGAAGAAGAAGAAGAAGAAAAAGAAGAAAAAGAAGAAGAAGAAGAAGAAGAAGAAGGAGGAGAAGGAGGAGAAGGAGGAGGAGGGAGAATGCAGCAGCAGCTAATCATACCTGCCATCGTTAGGAGGTTTGGGCCGGAATGGTTCTTCAACTTCCACTATTTCTTTGTTGAATCCTTGAGATATTAACTTTGCTCTAATTGGTTTGAACTGTTGACGAAGGGTGGGCATCCAGCTGGAGTACTGAAACAAAAAGGTTAGCAAAATTAATTAACTTCCAGTGAACATCATCAAATTAGATGTTTACGAGGGTCGGCTGGAAAGTTCATTGGCTGACTATGAAGGAGTGATGCTAGAGCTGTGAATGGAAGGAGTGATGCTAGAGCTGTGAATGAAATCTTGCTTGCATTAATTTAAACTCTTTGTATTTATAACTGCATTATATTTCTTACCAGGGACTATGTTGAAAAATAAACCTCATGTAGTCATTCAATGATGGAAGGCAGGAGGCTGAATTAAGTGCAAGAATTGCAGCAGTTGGCGCAGTAATGCGCCAGCTGCTGCATTCGGTAATCAGAAGGGAGGTAGGTGTAAAAGCCAAACTCGCTCTCTTCAATTCGGTATTCGTGCCAACCCTTACCTATGGTCATGAATCTTGGGTAATGACTGAAAGAATACGATCGCGAATACAAGGGGCCGAAATGGGGTTTCTATGAAGGGTCTTTAGAGTAACATTATTCAATAGAGTGTGTAGTTTGGAGATCAAAGATTCACACTAGGCAGAGCCGCTACCCTCTCCTGGACAGATTTTATGGGCAATACCAACCAGCAAGAGACCCAGAAATAGATACCGAACACGATGGTTGAATAATATGCATGTGTTTGGATAATATCCATCAGCTGGAGATGGTTGCTTCTGCCAGGACCCGCTGGAAGGAGTACTTGAGGACTCTACCCCCATGACCCTCTCGGGAATAAATGGGAGAAGAATAATAATAACAATAATAATATGGAAATCATAGTCAGTGTCTTTCATTAGAAATATGGTAACAAAATAAAGACGCGGTAATGAAAAGGTTAATAAACGATTTGTTACAGAAATATAAACACTTACTGTAGGAACAGCTCGGTGTCGTATTTTCCCATCTTCTATGATTAATTCATATTTGTGTAACATTTTTCCATTTTCAATTTTCCAAATAGGATAACTTTCATAATTTGACAGGTCCTTAGCTTCAATAATAAACTTTCCAGGCTGTGAACAATTTAGAAAATAAGAAACAAGAATGTGAGCTGATATTTAAGCAATTTTAATCATAGTTCTTGTAAGATAATTTAAAAAAATAATAATTTAACTAATGAAATAACATATTTATTAACTCTTAACATCATTAACTGCAGGAAGCCACATTAACAGTACAAAACAGTACTATGACTGCATCATATTGAATACTGAAATCTTTACTTCGATACTGCACATTTTCACAATGATCTGTCCACTAATAAAGATACTATAAACATTTGAATTAACAAACTTGTTTTTAGATATTTTCTGCTAAATCATTACAGTGTATAAAGAGTTAATACTGCAATTTTTCACATAAATCTGTCCACTAATAAAGATACTATAAACATTTGAATTAACAGATTTGTTTTTAGATATTTTCTGCTAAATCATTACAGGGTGTTAAGGGTTAAAACAATATAAACACACATCTAGTACTGGTAAGGAACTTTATATATAAAAAGACTAAATTAATATATTTATGAATGTTTTAACAGATTTCCTATCAAACTTTAATATAAGATGGTGGCACTATTTTGTAAATATATGTAACCTTACAAGCGTAACATGTTTATATTAATTATTATAGATTCCCAAACTGCTGCAATGTAAATTACATAGAACTAGTTATACCACATATGAAACCTTGTGTATAGAAACTATACATTAAAACTAGTTTTACCACATATAAAACCTTGTGTATAGGAACTATATATTAAAACTAGTTTTACCACATATAAAACCTTGTGTATAGGAACTATACATTAAAACTAGTTTTAACACATATAATACCTTGTGTATAGGAACTATATATTACAATTAGTTTTACCACATATCTTGTGTAAAGGAATTACATATTGGAACTAGTTTTACCACCTATAATACCTTGTGTATTGGAACTATATATTAGAACTAGTTTTACCTCCTATATCTTGTATATAGGAACTATATATTGGAAGTAGTTTTATCACCTATATCTTGTGTATAGTAATTATATAATCTAACTATAAAATAAAACAAAATACTGCACATTTTCTCATGCATTACTATAGATATATTAACAAATATCATAAAAGATTCGACAAAGGTTAGGGTAATAAAAATGGACTTCTTGTTGGAAGTCATTAAAGTGTATGTGTTTAGATATGTGTTGTAATATAACTGTTAATTAATTTCTCTATAAACACATTAACAATTATTCAAAAAACAAAGTTACAATGATAAAGAGCACATATACATATATAGACACACATATACATATATGTACACACATATATATACATTGAGAGATAGATAGAGAGGGATAGATATAGAAAAGATGTTACTAAAAGAAAACTAGTAAGACAATTATTCAACTTAATACTTCATATGTTTAAATGGTCAAACATAAACCGTCATACCAACTACATGATGTCAACATTAACCATCATACCAGCTACAAGATGTCAACATAAACCGTCACACCAACTACATGATGTCAACATAAACCATCATACCAGCTACAAGATGTCAACATAAACCATCATACTAGCTACAAGATGTCAACATAAACCATCATACCAGCTACAAGATGTCAACATAAACCATCATACCAGCTACAAGGTTTCAACATAAACCATCATACTAGCTACAAGATGTCAACATAAACTGTCATACTAGCTACAAGATGTCAACATAAACTGTCATACCAGCTACAAGGTTTCAACATAAACCATCATACCAGCTACAAGATGTCAACATAAACCGTCATACCAGCTACAAGATGTCAACATAAACCATCATACTAGCTACAAGATGTCAACATAAACTGTCATACCAGCTACAAGATGTCAACATAAACTGTCATACCAGCTACAAGATGTCAACATAAACCGTCATACCAGCTACAAGATGTCAACATAAACTGTCATACTAGCTACAAGATGTCAACATAAACTGTCATACCAGCTATAAGATGTCAACATAAACCATCATACAAGCTACAAGATGTCAACATAAACCATCATACTAGCTACAAGATGTCAACATAAACCGTCATACCAACTACAAGATCTTGTCAAAATAGTAAACTTTAGACCGTACATACATACTTTAGACCGTACATACATATATAAATACACACACACATATATGTATATGCATGTATGTATGAGCATGTATGTTTATGTATGCATGCATGTATGTATGTATGGCCATACTCAATAACGAGGGGGCAGCCATCATCATGTATGTAAGTGTGTTTTTCAAAAAACTAGTAAGCCATGCAGAAGATTGAAGCAACACTTCAACATCCATAATAAACAAACAGAGAATGGAGCCAATGCTGAAATGAGACAGTCCTGCAGTATTTGCAGTCAGCTCTTCAAACACCTTTCAGTGTACACGTTAGGAAAGAGCAATTATAGTTACGAGGGTCAAGGGGTCAAGTTCTGCAAAGGAGCAGACAACCACCATAAATATTTATATCTCTCACTCTATATATATATATATGTGTGTGTGTATCCCAGGTTCAGTTGGGGGTAACCGGTACTCAATACATAGCAGAGTATAAATATTTAATATAGAAATGGCTTCTAGAGGACTTTCCTGATGATTTCCTTTGAATGAAACAGTTCTAGTCCTGTAGAAGCCATTTCTATATTATATGTGTGTGTGTGTGTATGGCACAGTAGGGAGACAGGAATGTGTCAGATCACACACTTTTTCAGGGAGGGAAGGGGATTGCCTGTGATCCTTTTTTAAAGCCTACAAGATGGGGGCGGGGGGAGAAGAGCAAGGTACCCATGCTTACAACAGAATAGACTCCACTAAAGACACCCAAGGGCCAGGTGGTGGTGAATTAAGTCTACCACCCAAACAACTGGCAACGAACTTTGGCACTGAAAGAAGGGTAAGTCTTCAAATTGAATGCCACTACATAGTTCCAGGAATGTGAAATTCTACCTGTTGGATAAGGAAGAATTAGTGGGATTTCCAAGAAGGACAGTTGGTCAACAACCTGTCTTAAAAGTATAAACATCCACACATTCACACATATATTCTAAACATACACACACATATTCTAAGATGTAAGGTCCAAGATAAAGCTGCATAGGATCTGAAAATGTGTACCAGAACAGTAACATAAGACATTGTTATGCATAAACCAGTCTTACAGTTGAAGGCAGAGCACCAGTATGGCCACGGTTCAATGAATGAAATCAGTAAAAGAGAGTAAAAGAGTAATATATGAATATAAATATATACAGCATTTATCACATCAGGATAACTCATCTAACCCATGCCAGCATGGGAAAATGAATATTAAACGATGATGATGATGATGATGATGATGATATGTATATAAATACCTATCTATTTCTCTATATACAAACATAAATACACACACACACATATATATATATATATATATATATATAAATAAATTCATTTAATATGGCTTCTACTTCAGTATTGAATACTTTTTCTTTCATGACTGTCCATAATACATAGTGAGTGTGTGTGTGTGTGTGTGTGTGTGTGTGTGTGTGTGTGTGTGTGTGTGTGTGTGTGTGTGTGTGTGTGTGTGTGTGTGTGTGTGTGTGTGCCAAGAGTTGCTTCCAGGAGATAGTATCAGCAATGGAAAGACTAACGGATACATTGCTTCCTTGGTCTGATTTGACGAGTTCCACACTACTCAGTAAGGTCTGGGATTCTCTCTCTCTCTCTCTCTCTCTCTCTCTCTCTCTCTCTCTCTATATATATATATATATATATATATATATATACTTGATTTCTACAGCTGGATGCCCTTCCTAACACCAACCTCATTTACAGTGAGTGCTGGGTGCTTTTTTGCCGTGGCACCTCCACGACCACTTTGCAGTGGAATGATAGGGACCCCAGTCCCTATCATCTCATTTCTACAGCTGAGTAAACTGGAGGAATGTGAAATAAAGTGTCTTGCTCAAGGAAACAACACATCACTCGGTCTGAGAATTGAACTCACAACCTCTCGATTGCAAGGCCAATGCTCTAACCACTAAGCCATGTGCCTCCATAAATATGTTTGTGTGTGTGGCTCCATCTAACCAAGAAAGGTGACACTAGACTCCTTATCATTTGATGTGTATTCTACACAATTGAAATTATTAAGTACAATGA
>OZ024754.1:39434597-39442097 GCA_964016885.1 Eledone cirrhosa
GTCCAGGAATCGAACTCACAACCTTACGATTGCGAATCCGATTCTCTAACCACTCAGCCACACGCCTTCTCTCTCTCTCTATATATATATATATATCATCACCATTATGATAAAGATGATATTACATATATATGATATATATATATACTACTGTTGTATGAATACTATCAAAATATAAATAGCTTTCATTTCTTTCATTTAAACAGAGAATCTTGATTAAATTTAATCGTGAAATTTTTATTTGTCTAATCCATCAGTTAATAAAATCTTCCAGCAGATTTTAAAGTATTTAAGCTTTAAAAAAGACCAGTTAATAAAATCTTCCAGTAGATTTTAAAGTATTTAAGCTTTAAGAAAGAATGTTTTTGAACATCAACAACAAGAAAGACCATGTTGCTGTATAAGAATAAATAATAATGAATAAACTAACAATAAACAAGCGTCACCTTAGTCTGTCGACACTTTCTATCATCTCCAGCAGAATAAAGCTGAGATTTTTCATTTAATAATAATAATAATGATATAAATGCTAATAATAACAACAATAATAATAAAGACGACGATGCTAAAAGCACAATTTCCTAATTTAGACTATAAAATTGAATATTGACTCATAAATATAGCTCAATTCATAAGCAATCCAACTATAGCAATTTAGATTTAAAAAGGAAAAAACAAAAAAGATTTTAATATAAAATTGATTAAAAAATAATTAAAAAACTACAAGAACAATAGCACTGATACAATGAGGTATACAATTTAAAAATAAAAAAAATAATAATAATAATTTTAAAAAAAACATCAGATTCCTAATAATGGTTTTCTTATATCAAAAATATGAACTGAAGTAAATTTAGTAAAAATTATACTTACAGCAATACTGTGGGTAAAGTATACAACAAATATGGCCTGATTTAGCTTTCTAAAATGATCAGAGTGACTGATTTGCTAGGACTTTTGTTTGATTTTTTTTTGTGGTTTATTTTTTTTTTTGTATGCTTCACCCTCTCACTCTCTCTTTCGTTTCTTTGTGTGAGAATGTTGACGACAAAGTCATTGGTGTTTTTTTTGTTGTTGTTTTGGTTTTTTTTTTGGAAATGTTCTCTAATGGAATCCAAAGACAGGCTTTTGATATACATTTGTGATAAAATATTTAAACAAAAAACAGAAAACTGCAGTGATGAGCCCAAGCAAAACAAAGATGGCTTCCTTCAAAGATAAGTCTGGCAAAATTGTCAGTGGCTCAATCCACAATGTAAGACACAGGTAATAGATGCAAGGAATCATTTACATCAGGTCATCCACTGTATTTTTTATCCAAACTGTAAATATTTTGAAGTAATGCAACCATCTTTTCTCTCTTTTCCTACATATTTAAAAAAAATGTTGTGGTTTTCATTTTTTTTTAAAGCATTGTCATTTTCTTTGACCAATGACTGAAGATTATATATATACATATGTATATATATACATATATATATACACACACACACAGACACACATATATATATACATGTCCTGAGCCAAGCAACAGTTTAAGACTTTGTATTACAGACACCAACAAAACCAGAACAAATGAATACCAGAAGAGACAAGCAAAGAGAACAAAATGTTTTAAAAAATGAAAGAAAGAAAAGAAAAGAATGAAAGAAAAAGACAAAAAAGACCAAAAGCCATAGAAATATATCTTGTAACACTAAATATAAAATAGATTCTTTGTATCTTTGAGAATTTTAAGAAAGAGTGTGCAAAACTGTTTCCACGTAAAACTGTGATCCTGTAGTAGTAGTTAGTAGTAGTAGGAATAGTAATAATAGTAGGAATAGTAGTAGTAGTAGTAGTTTCATAAACTTCATATTTGCATTCACAGTATATATTTTTTTAATATCTTAAATGAATAGAAGAGTAATGGAAAATAATTCTTTTTTTTTTTTTTAAATTCGCTTTATATCTCAATTTTCTTACAACAGTTCCAATGAATTCTTTCCATTGTTTGATTGTCAAATTCCTTATTATTATTTTTTTTTTTAAAAAGAACTTAGCATAACTGTTTGTTTTGAATACAGTCAAGATTATACACAACCCCAAAAAGAAATAGAAAATGAAAAATTTCAACAAACCTGGGCAAAGTTTGACCCCTGTGAGAGTATATATATGTATATATATATATATATATATATATATATATATATATATATATATATATATATATATATATATATGTGTTCTCAAAAGTTATCTTTTGAAGGTTTTACCTTCTGCTATTTGTTGATTTTGCAGAGGTTGCCCTGTATTTTTGGTTGATTTTTTTCGTTTTGTTTATTTTCAGCCAAACAGAATAGAAACTATAAGAAGAATTCTATTCATTTTCTCTTGTTATTTTTTGCCTTTTTTTTTAAATTTAAAAAAAAGTTTTCTTTTTTTTTTTTGAAAGACTGTATGGCTAAGTAAGTGGTTTTATGGTTTATGCTGATGTGATGCCAGAATCATATCAAAAGCAATCCATGCAACAGAATCTATGTAATTAAGTCAAAATGGCTAGATTTCATGCCCAAAGTTTAATAGAACCATCATCAACAGAGATCAAACTTCACACACATTGATTGATTTCAGAGGGTTAGTCAGACATTGAAAAATGATTCATCTTTCTCTCTCACTCTTTCTTTGAGAGAATAATATGAGTTATGATAGCAATAAAATCAAGATTTTACTGCTAGTTAGTAGAATTAGTGAGATTGTTTAAGGAGTAATGTGTCACAGCTCAAAGTTAAGCAGAATCAACTGAGAATGGTTAGAAATATATGAGAATAAGTCTAAAACAATACAGATTAAACAGCTTCATATTACCAACACAAGTTATCTAGCAGCAACTTGAGAAAGACATAAGACAAGTAGCCAAGACTTTAGAATAATACTTAACATATAAGATATATCTTTATAATGTTATTTTAAATTATGGTGTGTGTGTGAATGTGTGTGTGGATAAAGGTAAACACTCACGTTTTAAATATATTAAGATATTTAAACTTTTTTCACCACCCCAATCCTAGACACACACACACACACAGTCACAGAGAGATCTTTAATGTCATTTCAAATTATGTGTGTGTTTCAATGAGAGAGTGTATGAGTGAGAATGTGTGTGTGAATCTGTAAATGTGTGTGTATGTGTATTGATGAAAGCAAACACTCAAGTCTTAAATATATAAATATATTTAAACATTTTTTTTGTATTTTTGGCCACTCAAATCCCTCCAAACACAGAAACATAGACACAGACACATAGACACAGACACACAGACACACAGACACATTTAAGATTTGAATGGAGGAAATGAACAGGTCGTAAGTATTTACTTATTTAGTTCTAGAAATTGAAGACAATCAGTTTTTGTGCTCGCTATAAAGTTTTATTAATATAGATTTAGAAAATGGAAAAAATGAAATGGCAAGAAATGAAGCTAACAGAGATAGAAAGTTATGCATGTGTATGTGTACACACACACACACACATTCACACATTCAAACTCACATACACATACTCACACAAAAGATCTTTTCATTTAACCATGCATCTAAACACATAATTATGTTGTAGTTTTATCTTTTCCAATGAGGTTTGTTTTGAAATATTTCTGTATAAGTTGAGGATGGTGGATGGACAGAATTGGTAGAGTGTCGGATAAAATGCCACTTTGATATTTGTTCCGGTTCTCTACATTCTGATTTCAAATCCCGCCTGAGTCAACTTTGCCTCTCATCCATCCAGGGTTGATAAAATAAAGTACAAGTCATGTACTAGGGTTGATTTAATCAACTTTGTCTATCCCCCAAATTTGCTGGCCTTGTAACTTAATTTGAAATCAATATTTCTATATGAGTCCCTTGCAGCTTGTTTAGAACAGTAAAGCTCCCAAATCCATCATCAACATTTTTAAGCATTCACAGTCCCAGCTTCATGATGAAGTGACATTGGCATATAGCTGAAACTTTATAACAGGTAGAGTCAATATGATTTCTTTAGACATCACCACCAGAATTTGTATTTTTGATTGTGGTAAGTGTATACAACAAGGAGCAATTGCGATGCACTGCATCACACATCACAAAACTAGACAAGATAGGAAAACATTAGTAAACAATACAACTATATTGTACAGAATTCCCCACAAAACCGCACGATTAATGATAAAGCAATACTCATAGCACAGCACAACGCTAGAATAAACACACAAATAATATACACTATTAAACAAACAAATATAAATATGAAACTGATTTAACAGTTAAAAACTCAAATTCAAGTAGCAATGTCTACATCAGTCACATTGGTACAGTCTACTGTAAACCAGCAGCAAGATGTTAAAATCACTTCTTCCTGAAGATGTAACTATGAACGTCTGAAAACAGTGACAATATATTTGAGAACTTCACTGTTTCAAACAAGGATCTTATAGAAAAATATTGGGGAAAAAAACTTTCATAATAAAAGGTAAAACTACAATACAGTTGTGTTTTCAGTACAACACACACACACAATATATATACACACACACACACACACACACACACACACACATATATGAAAAGATTCAGGACCCCAAGGGCTGAGCTCCAGCCGTTTCAACAGCTAGATCCGAACACATATATATATGTGAAAATACACACGCACACTCCAAGAGGAAGGGACTGTTTTTCAGAATCTCAAATTATTTAGAAAAACCCTCAGAGAAAAAGAAGTTTAAGTATATATATATATATTTTTTTTTTTAATCTTTTTACATAAAGTTTAAAATGAATAGAAAAGATGTAAGCAATGTTATGAAGCTAGACAGATGTGAAAGAAAACAATAACTCTGTAGAGCAACAGTGTGGTGCTTAATATCACATGAACAAAATATAATATTGAATGTTGATCGGAAAGAATGCCCCAAAACAGTGTCTCAAATATATAATTGAAACATTCTAAATAGATATATCTATAAATTCAAAAGTTCAACATAAAAACCAACGTGTGACACCCGATGCCACTCATATACATCATAAATGCTCACCCAACCTTACTGAAAGCTTTGAACATATTCTCAGAAATGGCCTATTATAATAATTCATTTTTTTTTTTTTTTTGTGTGCGTTTTTAAATATAACAAACAATCTGAAACAATCATGTACAGACTATTTCTTAACACAGAATATCAGACAACAAAACACATCAAAATATATTATTATATATTTACAGAATCATTATTTAATGACCTAACATTTCAAAAATGATTTCTTTAAAGAATACTGAAACAAAATAACATATTCTAATGATCCAAAAATTCTGTACCACAGCTAAATGGTACAGCTAGCTTTGATAATTTACTTGCTGATAAATTTATAGAATAAAATTTAACCCTTTTGATACCAAACTGCCAAACCTGCCCTGGTTCTAAAAAAACAAAACTGTTTCTACTGAAGTGTTTATATTTATCTAAAAACCTT
Source organism: Eledone cirrhosa (assembly GCA_964016885.1). Classification (NCBI taxonomy): domain Eukaryota; kingdom Metazoa; phylum Mollusca; class Cephalopoda; order Octopoda; family Eledonidae; genus Eledone; species Eledone cirrhosa. The sequence goes on from OZ024754.1 coordinate 39,440,085, forward strand.
CCGTCAAAATTCTGTGTAAAAAAAAAAAAAAACGTGTTAAGGTATGGTCAAAATACCAGGAAAATAATGAGAAAGTTAGTTATATTACTAAATCCCTTCAAATTCTTGATTATTTCAAAACAATGGGCAGTGTTTTTCATTAGGAATATGGTAACAAAAGGGCTAAAACCTTCATCTCAACAACAGTAACTGGAAGAAGCCACGTACAACACAGAAATAAAATCTAAAATATTCAGAAATGTTTTCAAACCAAATAAATCTCTTACATATGCTCAACACAAATGCAAATGTACATAGAAAATATATGTAACAACTAGATTAAGATTTGTCTCTTAGACAGACATAAAAAACAAAGAAGAAAAAATATCAATCAATAATCATCAGCTCTGTGTAAATTAAAATAATGAATTAATTTAATTTCCAAACAATATTCAGTTAGTACGTCTAAATTAGCTTGTTTCATTAGCAATTTGAATTGAAATATTTCAATAGGGTGATTGCAAACTGTAATATGAGAGTTTCAAGGAATATCTAGCTGGTATATATATAAAGAAGTTAAAATCTGTCCCAACCCTAGATATTTATCAGGCCAGAGATTATCCCCTCTGGACAGGACGCCAGTCCATCACAGTGTTAACCCCCAGCTGTAGCTGGTACTTGTTTCTTGTCAACTGAATAAACTGAAGTAACATGAAATGAAGTGTTTTACTTAAAAACACAATGCACCTATCAGTCCAACAATTGAATCCAAGACCTTATAAATCACAAGCCTGTGCACCTTCATTATCTGATATAAGTGATTATTATTGATATATATATCACAAATTAAAGGAAAATAACATTTAAACTCTTAAGTTGCGGAAACGAGGCTTTTCTTAAAATCCAGATAAAATTTAACCCATGTTTAAATCCTTTGTGTCACCATCACTATCATGATCACTGTCACCACCACCATCACTTTATTCTAGCATTTGTTTAAACATGATTTAAATATTAATTATATTGTATCTGAATTTTGTGGACAAAAAACCAACAAAAAACAAAAACACTTATGCAAAATGTAAATTGAATTTAGAAAAGTTAATTGTTATTTGTAATATAAGATTCCTTCACCCCTAACCTCATAGAGAGTTGGCAGAATGAGTTTATTCGCGAGAGAACAAGTTTTAGATTTGGGTACAGCTGAGGAAGAACATCGGTGATATTTTAAATAGAAAGATAGTCCACACACTATCAAGATTATTTCATTACATTAGTATCTGGTAAAAACACCAAATTAAATATGAAAACACAAGACAATTTTTATAACTATATATTTGACATACATATTCCTTCATTTCTATTTGGGATAAGTATATTAGGGATATATATATATATAAGCTATTATCGCAAATGTTAAGCCCTATTTCAAATGTAATGCATAATCTAAATATTTCTTTCTAAGAATAATATTATTTTAGCATGTACATTACTCTATATTTACAATTGTATTTTCACGGTAAAGGCTTTATCTTACATAATATTGAAGCTATGAGATTTTGATGTTATTTATTTTTAGATACCTAAACATTGCAGGTTACAGCCGGTTTGAACAGAAAGAGGCAAGAGAATTCTGGCCAGATATGGCCGGTTTAAATGCTAAAGGGTTAAAGATATATATAATATCTGTTAGCGAACATAAAAACATTTAACCCATTTCATGTGAAACAACCTGAAACAGGCCCTGGTTCTATGATTCAAAGCTGTATATTTTAAACTGTTTATAATTATCAAAAAGACTTTTATCATAATTCTATCTAAGAACCTTTTGTTAAGTTATGTTCCTAACACCATCTTAACAACAAGAAAATTACTTATATAACTAAATCCCTTCAAATACTTAATTATTTTGAAAATAAAAATAAAAATTCAATTTTTTTACACCCTGTAATGGTTTAGCAGAAAATATCTAAAAATGTGTTTGTGAATTCAAATGTTTATAATATCTTTGCTGGGGAACAGATCATTATGAAA
>OZ024754.1:39447097-39474597 GCA_964016885.1 Eledone cirrhosa
TCACTGTAAAGGGGTCATGTAGGTGTCACAACAAAAAGCACCCAGTACTCACTGTAAAGGGGTCATGTAGGTGTCACAACAAAAAACCCCAGTACTCACTGTAAAGGGGTCATGTAGGTGTCACAACAAAAAAACCCCAGTACTCACTGTAAAGGGGTCATGTAGGTGTCACAACAAAAAGCACCCAGTACTCACTGTAAAGGGGTCATGTAGGTGTCACAACAAAAAACCCCAGTACTCACTGTAAAGGGGTCATGTAGGTGTCACAACAAAAAAACCCCAGTACTCACTGTAAAGGGGTCATGTAGGTGTCACAACAAAAAACCCCAGTACTCACTGTAAAGGGGTCATGTAGGTGTCACAACAAAAAAACCCCAGTACTCACTGTAAAGGGGTCATGTAGGTGTCACAACAAAAAAACCCCAGTACTCACTGTAAAGGGGTCATGTAGGTGTCACAACAAAAAAACCCCAGTACTCACTGTAAAGGGGGTTGGTGCTAGAAAGGGCATCCAGCTGTAGGAATCAAGCCAAAATTGGTTCTGTATGAGCAAGACATGCTCAGCTAACCTGGCATTGCTCACAACAGGATAACTCATCTAACCAATGCTAGCGTGGAAACATGGACATTAAACAGTGATGATGGTGATTATGATATATACATATACATATATATATATACACTTCTCCTATTTACACTACACACACACGCGTGCACTCTGAACAGTTGATTGCAGCTGCATAACTGCAATTCGCCAGATTCATTGAGTGAGCTAGACGCTGGCTGGGGGACGCTGTATTTATACCATATATATATATATATATATATATATAAGAGGGTGTTAAAGTTTGCTTGAAGCATTATGAAATGTGTAAAATACGTAGTTTAGAAAGCCACAACAATGCAGAGGGAAATCTCGAGGTAGGAAGTGAATGATAGATAAGAGAAATAGGATAAAGTGAAAATTGAGAGAGACAAAGATGAAAACAAAACAAAGGTAGAAGGGTTACTGTAGTGGAGATTTAATCCCAATATTTCGGGCTCACGCCCATCAACAGGGGAAAGTTCCAAAAGGGGGGGAACAGGCTAAGCGGAGAAAGTTGTGATGTCGTTAGTTTTAACGACATCACAACTTTCTCCGCTTAGCCTGTTCCCCCCCTTTTGGAACTTTCCCCCGTTGATGGGCGTGAGCCCGAAATATTGGGATTAAATCTCCACTACAGTAACCCTTCTACCTTTGTTTTGTTTTCATCTTTGTCTCTCTCAATTTTCACTTTATCCTATTTCTCCTATCTATCATTCACTTCCTACCTCGAGATTTCCCTCTGCATTGTTGTGGCTTTCTAAACTACGTATTTTATATATATATATATATATATATATTCATTTAAGTTTGTTGGTTCACCACTGGATAGAACCTTTGTTGGATAAATTTCGGAATACCTGATGATGTCACCGGATTCATACTATACCCAGTCATTGAAATGTTCATAGTATAATAAATCTTTAAGAAATTACACCAGTCCAGCCTCCTGTTATTTTATAATAATATATATATATATATATATATATATATATATATATATATATATATCCTCATCATCATCGTTTAACATCAATCTTCCACGCTAGCATGGGTTAGACGGGTTTGTCCCACTTGAGGCAAGATTGGTCGGGCGACCGTGTCTAGCTCTTATAGAACTTTTTCTGGCAAGTTTTCTACAGCTGGATGCCCTTCCTAATACCAACCATATTTACAGTGTGGACTGGGAGCCTTTTTGTCGTGTCACCTACACAACCACTTTACAATGTGGACAGTGTGCTTTTTGTCGTGACACCTACACAACCATTTTACAAAGTATACAAAGTATAGAAGCCCATAAATATAGCCAGGTTGTAAAGAAGTTAGTTTTGCAATCATAATATCACAAATTCAATCCTGGCATGTGACATCTTGAGCAGGTGTGATTAACTACAACCTCACACCAAACCAAACTTTGTGAGCAGAAAACATGGAAGCCTATAAGGGGATGGTGGGGTGAAGTGAATCTGCACCTGTTGTACCAAAGGGCCAAACTTCTTGACTCATTGGCTCTGCTTGGGTATTATAATAAAGTTAAACATTTCTGTGGTGATCATCACAACCACTTATACAGTAATACAATGGGTAGCTAGTTCAGTGGATCACATAAATGAAATATTCATAGCTGAAATTTACGGCAAGCCTTTTACTTTTTCTTATATATATATATATATATATATATATATATATATCATCATCATCATTTTACGTCCGCTTTTCCCTGTTTGCAAGGGTGGATATATATATATATATATGTATGTATATATATATATATATAATGGGATTTTAAACCTAAGGTAAGATTCTTTTGTTATCTTAGCAATCTTGATTTTCTTTCTAGTACATTGTATGGTTTTCAAAATTATTTAAATTTGTGTTTCCTATTCAACAATGCTTCAAGCAAACTACAACACTCGGTTATATATATATGTATATATATATATGTCTGTGTTTGTGTGTGTGTGTGTGTGTATATACATAATTATATACACCTACTCACACTCACACTCACCATCAACATCCTTTCACATCCCTTTAACTATGCTTATGGGTTGGACTAATATATATATATGCACATGTATATGTGTGTGTGTGTATATATATAAACATATACACACACGTGTATGTGTGTGTATGCATATATATATGAAAAAGAAATAGCTTTGGTACTTATATGAATAATAAATTACTAAACAGTAAAATAGTTTTTAAAAAAGACCCCTGTTTGTTGCCATTTCCCTTATCTCCCCCCCCCCCCCCGCCCACCCATTCTTAGCCTTAAATTGTCCCCAGTAGAATAGTAGATAAGAACAACTTCATTGTTGACACCAGTTAAACAGTTAAAGAGTTATTTCCACTTGCCAACTGTGACAAAATAAATGTGTTCCTAGGTAGCGCTAGGGGTTCACACCTCAAAATTATGTACAGGAGCGTCTTCCATGTCAGATTCAGATTCACTTTCGCAGGATTCAGAAATCCTTTTCTCCTCGTCATCTTCGTCTTCTTCTTCCTCTTCCTCTTCCTCTTCGCTTTCACTCTCAGATCTCTCTTTGGCCACCAATGGTGATGGAGCAACATCAGGCTGATGGGCAGAATGTTCATTTATTTGAGGACTCGGTTCAGATATTTCACTGAAATCAAAAAAGATTTTAGAAATAAATACTTTAAAAAAAGTGTAATTTCAACAAAATTGCAAATTTTATTTTCCCAAATATAAAAAAGCTAACAACAATAAACCATGTAAAAACAATGAAAGACAAATACAGAGGAAAAGACAAAGAGATCAAATATATAAAAATATATATCTATATATATATATATATATCATCATCATCATCATCATCATCATCATCCTCATTTTAGGTCCGCTTTTCCCTGCTTGAAAGGTTTTGATGGGTCCTATTCAGCACAGCATATCTCCACTTGCCACGGCCCTTTGTCATATATATATATATATATATATATATATGTATGTATAATGTGTGTGTGTAAGCCAAAACCGAAGCATATAGGTTCCCCCCCCCCCCCCATCCCCTCCCACCGCAAAGTGGTCGTGAAGGTGATATGACAAAAAAGCACCCAGCCCACACTGTAAAGTGGACGTGTAGGCGCCACGGGAAAAAAGCACCCAGCACTCACTGTAAATGAGGTTGGTGTTAGGAAGGGCATCCAGCTGTAGAAATCAAGCCAGAATCAGTTCCTGTATGAGCAAGACATGGTCAGCCGACCTAACATTGCCCACAACAGGACAACCCGTCTAACCCATGCTAGCGTGAAGGAATCAACGTAAAACAGTGATGATGATATATATATATATATATATACGTATGATGTATGTCCATATGTCAATCATTATTATCATCATATGGAACTCTAAACTCTCAGAGAATCTAAAAAAAAACATTGGTAGTGACGATGGTGATGATGATGATGATGTGGATGATGGTAGTGGTAATGATGACGATGATGACGAAGCAATAAACCTGTAAAACTATTTTTTCTTTTTAAGGGGGGGGGGGGCATGAGAGGAAATAAGCCGATATAGTCGCTTACCTGTTTTTAAATGAGGGACTTGGAAAATATTCCTCTTCTACTTCTACAATTTCTGAATTAAACCCTTGAGAAATTAGTTTGGTTTTAATTGGACTGAATTGTTTTTTCCAGGCTGCTGTCCAGGTTCTATACTGTTGAAATATAAAGTTTTAGACAGGAAAATTAGACAGAGAAATTATATATAAAATACAACGAATGTACATTATATACCTGAATATAAGACCCCAAACAGTTGATTGTAAAAGGGGTGACTTATAATTGAGGTCAATATTTTGACGATTTAGTCAAGAAAATTAGTCACAGAAATGTTTATATAAAATACAATGAATCTACTGTATATACTTGAATATAAGACCAAAAACAATTGATGGCAGAAGGAGTCCGCTTATATTTCAAGGTCAATACTACATGAATAAGAGTTGGATTTTAGTATATTTCTCAGACATAAAATAGTGGGTCAGCTTATATTTGTGTATATACGGTAATTAATTCAATTTAATCATAGCTATAAAAAATTGTGGTAATTACAATTAGTAACCCATGCTAGTGTGGAAGATAGACATTAAACGAAGATGATGATGATGAGCTACATGATCACTTTACCATGTGGACAAGGGTGCTTTACACTGTAAAGTGGTCATGTACATGTCACAACATAAATTACCCAGTACACACAGTTAATATGGTTGCCTTTAGGGAGGGCATCCAACCGTAGAAACCAGGCTAAAATTAGTTCTGTATGAGCAAGACATGGTCATCTGACCTGGCTGTCTCATATTGGGACAATTTGTCTAACACATGCTAACGTGGAAAAATGGACGTTAAACGGTGATGATGATGATAGCATAATTAGTGGTTTTAAGAAAATGTATATAAGATAGGTGCAGGCATGGCTGTGTGGTTAAGAAACCTGCTTCACAACAATATGGCAGAGTACAGTACCTCTGTGGCACCATGGATAAGTGACTTCTATAATAGTCACAGGTTGACCATGTCTGTGTGTGTGTGTATGTCATCATCATCACCGTTTTACGTCCGTTCTTCCACGCTAGCATGGGTTAGACGGGTTGTCCTGTTGTGGGCAGTGTCTGGTCGGCTGACCATGCCTTGCTCATACAGGAACTGATCTGGCTTGATTTCTACAGCTGGATGCCCTTCCTAACACCAACCTCATTTACAGTGAGTGCTGGGTGCTTTTTCGTGGCGCCTACACGTCCACTTTACAGTGTGGGCTGGGTGCTTTTTTGCCGTGGCACCTCCACGACCACCTTGCGGTGGGGGGAGTGGGGGCATATTGTTTATATGCTTCAGCATGTACCCATGGGAGGTCGGGTACCCTGTATTACTGCGTGACGCCAGAAGTCACGGTCGTGTGTCATTGACTTTGAGAGGTGTAGTTGGGTAAGGTCGGCTTTTATCACCTCATCCCAAGTCATCTTGGGTCTCCCCACTCCGCGGTTTCCATCAACTTCTAGTGCTCTGCACCTTTTTATGCAGCTGTCATCCTTCATACGCATCACATGTCCATACCAGCGTAACCGCCTCTCCTGCACGCAGCATTTGATTCCTCTTATGCTCAGTCTCTCTCTCAATTCCTTTATGCTTTGTCGTTCACGTATATTACTGTTACACATCCATCGGAGCATACAGGCTTCGTTTCTCTCTAATCTACGTAAGTCTTCCACCTTCAGCGCCCAGGTCTCACTACCATGCAACATCGCTGCTCGGATACACGCATCATACAGTCTGCCTTTCATTCTGAGGGAGAAGCCTTTTGCAGCTAGCAGTGGTAGTAGTTCCCTAAACTTCTTCCATCCCGTTCTTACCCTAGTTATTGTACTTTCTGAGCACCCACCTCCGCTGCTAATTCGGTCACCTAGGTAGCAGAAGCTGTCTACTGTTTCTACAGGGCCCTCCCAGAGATTGGTGGTACTTGTTTCCTGTGGCTGTTTGCTTGCTGTTTCAGCACAGCTGCTGCATGTGAATCCTACATTCTTAATTAAGCTTCCTGAGATCCCGCTACATCTCTTGTGTACCCATTGTTTGCATTTGAGGCAGAGAATGGAGTTCCTACCTACACCTTTCCTACATACTGAGCAAGGCCATTTCCCTGAGGGGATCTGGGTTCTGTTTTCTCGTCTACTTATAAGGACCTTAGTCTTTGTCATGTTGACTTTGAAGCCCTTTCTCTCTAGTCCCTGCTTCCAGGTTTGGAATTTATTCTCTAGTTCTACCATAGATTCAGCTATGAGTGCGAGGTCATCAGCATACAGGAGTTCCCATGGGCATCCGGTCTTAAACTCCTCCGTTATTGCCTGCAGGACTATGATGAACAGGAGAGGGCTAAGAACAGAGCCCTGGTGGACCCCAACCTGTACGCTAAATTCCTCGCTATACTCATTGCCAATCCTAACTTTGCTGACTGCTCCCCTATACATGGCTTGTACCGCTTTCACAAGCCATTCATCTACTCCTAGTTTTCTAAGAGCACCAGATTACTGCACGTGGAACTCTGTCAAAGGCTTTCTCAAGGTCGACAAATGCCAAGTAGAGTGGCTTACTTTTAACTAGGTACTTTTCCTGTAATTGCCTCACAAGGAAGAGGGCATCAGTGGTGCCTTTCCCTGGTACAAACCCAAATTGCATCTCGTCTATATTCACCCGGTCCCTAATCAGCTGTGCTATAACTCTTTCTGTTACTTTCATGACCTGGTCCATCAACTTTATAACTCTATAGTTTCCTCTATCTAGTGCATCGCCTTTACCTTTGTAGCAGTTGACAATGATGCTGCTGCACCAATCTTTTGGTATGGCCCCCTCTAGTATTACCTGGTTAACGATACGTGTGGTTATAGTGTGACCTACAGACCCAGATGCCTTCAGCATCTCGGCAGCTATACCCGATGGACCGGTTGCCTTCCCTATCTTCATATCTCTGATTGCCTTACTTACTACGCTGCCGCTGACTTGTACTGCTGGTCCCTCTATAGGGTCTACGTGGGGTAGGGTCTCTTCTTCCCATGCATTCTCTTCATTTAGTAATCTATCATAATGACTCTTCCATGCATCTTTCTTCTCAGCACTTGTGAGGGCAAGCTCACCTTTATCATTCCGGATACACTTCTCTCCAATGACATCACAACTATCTCTGACACACTGCCTCGCAATCTTGAATACCTCCTGTTTCTGGTCCTCACGTTGTAAAACATGCTTGAATTTTCTATCCTCTGCTTCCCTCCTAGCTAAGTATACTTGTCGCCTAGCTTCCCTCTTGGTCTCTATGTAATGTGTATGTTTATTATATGGTAGACCATGTGTGTGTGTATGTGTATGTTTATTATATGGTAGACCATATGTATGCGTGTGTGTATGTGTATGTATATGTATCATCATCATCATCATTTCATTTTACGTCCGCTTTTCCCTGCTTGCAAGGGTGGGACGGGAACTGATTCTAGCTTGAGCTTTACAGCTGGATGCCCTTCCTAACACCAACCTCATTTACAGTGTGTGCTGGGTGCTTTTTGGCCGTGGCACCTCCACGACCACTTTGCAGTGGAATGATAGGGACCCCAGTCCCTATCATCTCAGTTCTACAGCTGAGTAAACTGGAGCAATGTGAAATGAAGTGTCTTGCTCAAGGAAACAACACATCACTCAGTCTGAGAATTGAACGTATATGTATATTATGTGTGCATATATATATATAAGTGAAGAGATATGGAAATGTTTGGTTTGGTGTCCGAGTACGTGGTTAACCCACAGGAAGTGTGACATCCCTCGTCCTTATTAGGACATCATTCTAGGAGAAGGAAAACTCTGATGTAAAACCTGAGACTCAATGGCAGCCAATAATGTTGACCTGTTATTCTTTTGGGGTACCTGAAACCATTGTTCTCAGAGAACAATGAGATTGTTCCAGTGTAAGACCTTTCTTCACTTAAAAAAAGCTTCAAACACAGGCATCACTTGCTTTAAACATCTTTCACATTTGTTGCATGAGTATGTAAGCCCTTGGCAAGGCTAAAAAATCCTGTTAGTGCCACCCATGCATGAGAAAAGGCTTGTGTAATGGCAATTCTCAGTATTATTCTATGTACTATACATGCACCTTTGACGAGTTATAGTGCACCTGAGCACTGTACACAATAATTTCATTATTATTATTATTATTATTACTAATAATAATAATGATGGTGGTGGTGGTGGTGATTGCTGAGGAGGGTTCCAAGTAGAATGTAGTTCCTGAGGAGGAGGACCAAGGAAAACCTGAGCAGAAGTGGAGAGAGTTGACCTGATGGTGCTGAACATTAGAGAGAATATGATGAGGTGACAGGTGAAGTGAAACTGGAGAAGAGTCGTCTAACCCACACAACGATTGAAGGCTAGACATTAAAATGATGATAACGATGAAATTAAACGTAAACGATGATTTCTAATCCAACCCAAAGCGTAGTAAAGTCGATCATATCAACCTCAGTATTTGACTGGTACTTTATTTTATCAAATTGGCAGAGTTGTTAGAACGTCTGATAGAATGCTTTGCAGTATTTGTTTTGGCCCTCTGACTTCAAATCCCGTTGAAGTCAACTTTGCCTTTCATCCATTCAAGGTTGAAGTAGCAGCCTATTACTCAGGTTGTTTCTCCCTTCCATTCTCTGGACGAAATCTGTTGTATTCAAACCTGGAGAGGAGATGGGCTCTGTCAGGTTTTAAAAAATACCTTATAAACGCTGTATGTGAATATGGCACCCCTGTGACTGCCCTAGGAGTTACGAGACCACACTTACATACATTATTTTATTGCTGTGCTTTAGACCAAGCATGTCAAACATGTGGCCAGCAGCCCTTTACAAACACACCTGTGACCTGCACAAAGGTTTTTACAGTGCGAGCATGTTTTATCTTCGTAATATAACATTTTTTTAAATAGTTGTAATGTGCGCAATTAGTTGTCATGTGTGGCCCTCAGACAACACGTGACCCTTGTGGGCCTCAGACAACACATATGTGACCCTTGTGGCCCTCAGACAACACGTGACCCTTGTGGGCCTCAGACAACACATATGTGACCCTTGTGGCCCTCAGACAACACGTGACCCTTGTGGCCCTCAGACAACACGTGACCCTTGTGGCCCTCAGACAACACATATGTGACCCTTGTGGCCCTCAAACAGCACATGTGACCTATGTGGCCCTCAAACAACACATGTGACCTATGTGGCCCTCGGGGTACCCTCAGTTTGACATACCTGCTTTAGACACTCTTTCAGCCATTCTCTCCCTCTCTCAGTTTTTCCGGTCAATATGCGGTTATATTTTAACCCAACTTTTTGCAATGCACATAGCATTCAGCTGTTCACAGCTACCCCCATGCTGAGATTCCTAGTTTTATGAAAATATATATATATATATATATATATATATATATATTTTCAAGTGAAACATTTCTGTCAACCCACCGCCCTAAGTTAAACTTAAATAATAACTAACCACAGCTAAAACAAACTAAGAACATCTTTTCTATGTATTTTACGAAAATCTTTGCAGTTTGATATATATGCGTATTTTCAAGTGAAACAGATATTTAGAAAGTAATCTAAGTTACTTACTGTTGGTACAGCTCTGTGTCTAATTCTCCCATCTTCATTTACTAGTTCATATTTTTGAAGTCTTCCAGCTTCAATTTTCCAAACAGGAAATTTATCATAATTTTCCATATCTTTCTTTTCTATAATAAATTGATGTTCCTAAAAGATCAGATAAGACAAATTTTGAGTTAGGATTGACTACGTGATAATGTCAGTAGAAATGCCATTGATTAAAGCTGATAAAAACTCAAATATTTCCGACACTTATTTCATAAGTAGTAATTGTTTCAACTTTTGGCACACGGGAAAGGGAAAGTCGATTATTTCGACCCTAGAGTGTGTTACTGGTACTTTATTTCATCGACCCTGTAAGGATGAAAGGCAAAGCTAACATCGGTGGGGGTTACTGGTACTTTATTTCATCGACCCTGTAAGGATGAAAGGCAAAGCTAACATCGGTGGGGGTTACTGGTACTTTATTTCATCGACCCTGTAAGGATGAAAGGCAAAGCTAACATCGGTGGGGGTTACTGGTACTTTATTTTATCGACCCTGTAAGGATGAAAGGCAAAGCTAACATCGGTGGGGGTTACTGGTACTTTATTTCATCGACCCTGTAAGGATGAAAGGCAAAGCTAACATCGGTGGGGGTTACTGGTACTTTATTTTATCGACCCTGTAAGGATGAAAGGCAAAGCTAACATCGGTGGGGGTTACTGGTACTTTATTTTATCGACCCTGTAAGGATGAAAGGCTAACCTCGGTGGGGGTTTGAACTGAGAATGTAGTAAATTGCCGTAACTATAAGCTGCAAAGCATCTTGTCTGACACTCTACCAACTCTACCAATCCACTGCCCTCGTTCAATAACTAATAATAAATAACTCCTCAGTTGTTGTAACAGATAGATCACCGAGTTATAGTTTAAATAACATTTTACTATTAGTACGCACCTGTTTACTACTGGTACGCATCTGTTTACTACTGGTACGCATCTGTTTACTACTGGTACGCATCTGTTTACTACTGGTACGCGCATCTATTTACTATTGGTACGCGTCTATTTACTATTGGTACGCATCTATTTACCACTAGTACGCATCTATTTACTATTGGTACGCATCTATTTACCACTAGTACGCATCTATTTACTATTGGTACGCATCTATTTACCACTAGTACGCATCTATTTACTATTGGTACGCATCTATTTACCACTAGTACGCATCTATTTACTATTGGTACGCATCTATTTACCACTAGTACGCATCTATTTACTATTGGTACGCATCTATTTACCACTAGTACACATCTATTTACCACTAGTACGCACCTATTTACTATTGGTACGCATCTATTTACCACTAGTACGCATCTATTTACCACTAGTACGCATCTATTTATAATCAACATATATTTTTTAAAAAAAGAAACATAGCATGCCCAATATAGATTTCAGGCTTAGTAGCCAGTGTAGTCTATAGAATGAGGGAACATATGTAAGCAAGTTGTAGACCCAGGTCCATCTGAGATGTCAGTAGCCCTGAATGAATACTGACTTGGTTTGTGGCAAACCATCCGACCCATGCTAGAAGGGAAAATGGACATTAAATGATGACGACGATGATGATGATGATCTTTGACCAAATAGTTTCTTTCTTCTGCCAGGACTTGCTATTGATAATATCAACAATGGAAAGACAAACGGAAATATTGATTCCTTTGTCCTATATGACTAGTAACTCTTTTCCTTTTTTATTCCTAATTATTCATTAAAATATTAATATCTTATATATATATATAACAAAGAGTGTGTTGTAAGTAACCAGGTGGACCAAAACACACCAGAATACTCAATACTTAGGGTAGTAGAATGGGTAATATGAAAAAACGTCAGGACCCCGACGGCTGAGCTCCGGCCGTTTCGACAGCTAGATCCAAACTAAAACACCAATTGGTGGCTTAGTTCGGATCTAGCTGTTGAAATGGCCGGAGCTCAGCCGTCGGGGGCCCTGACTCTTTTCATATATATATATTGCATATAGCAATAACTACGATTTTCTAGAAGCATCTTGTTAGACAAATATTAATTCACACCCTCTTCAGTAACTTTCCCTGTCATATCTTATGTCACTCCCTCTTCAGTAACTTTCCCTGTCATATCTTATGTCACTCCCTCTTCAGTAACTTTCCCTGTCATATCCTATGTCACTCCCTCTTCAGTAACTTTCCCTGTCATATCTTATGTCACTGCTTTCTATGCCTCCTCTATAACTTCTACTACAATGGTCTCTGCTCCTCAGATCTTGCTTGTTCCTATATCATCTCTACTTCAGCCCAAATCTCTCTCTCTCTTCCTTCTACTACTTTTACTACTATACCTGACCCTTTAGATTCAGCACAGCACAAAAGAACCATTTCTTCATTTTCTCAAGACATCTACATCTCTCAGGAACTATTTTCTCAGGGAAATTTTCCCCCACAAAAACGAAGCAAAAAAAAAAAAAAAAAAAAAAAAAGCAACAACAACAACAACAACAACAACAACAACAGCAGCAGCAGCAGCAGCAAAAAGAACAGCAACAGACTTCTCAATTTCCAAAACAAGCACTAGATCTATGAATCTTAATATCTTATATTTCACAACCCATTCCTATATTATTTTACTCATTAGACAGCAGCCTGTGGGGGCACTGCCTTGAAGGGATTCACTTCAACATACTAACCCCATTTGATATCAAATTGCCTGAAACTGTCCCTAGTTCTATCATACAAAACTGTTTATTTTAAAGTGTTTATATTTATTTTTGTAGCTGCCCTTGTTTTTCACTTTCTTAAAATCTTATTTATGCTCCTTTTAGCTCCTGTTGGCCATCTTTTTTTAATCTCTCTGTCAATCTTGTCCTTGTTTCTTAACTGTAAGGGGTACTAGATGCCTCCCTTAGTTCTGTCCAAAGTCTAAAGTCTGTCTCAAGCCAGGAGGCTCGTTAGGCAGGTGCTTATCCCAGTTTCATGGCGTGAAGTGACAGAGTACAAGACTTCCCCCTGGACAAGACACCAGTCTATCATTGGGTTAAACCCCCAGCTATTACTGGTACTCATTTTCAGCTGAGTATATTGGAGTAACTTGAAATGAAGTGTTTTGCTCAAGAACACAATACACAACCCAGCCCAGGAATCGAACCCACAACATCATTATTGTAAATCCAACACCCTTACCACTAGGCCACATACTTTCCCTAGCTCTATACAGAAGTTTAAATTGATTAAATAAATAACTAAACATCTAAGAATCTTCCATCATAATTTTATGTCAGTACCTTTGTTAACTTATGGTCTAAACACCAGATTAATAAAGTAAAAGTTAGTTATATTACTAAATTCTGCCGAATTATTGAATATTTTCAAAATTATTTGAAAATTATAAGCAGTGTCTTTCATTAGAAAGACATATGGTAACGAAAATATTAACTAATTCTAAAACATTCAATTTCTGCTTACTCTTTTTTTCATCATTAACTCCAAGCAGCATCCTTTAATTTCAGTAAAGGATTATTTGGAATAGTTTATAGAAACTAATATTCCTTTAGTGTGTGTGTGCAAAAGTATGGGGGAAAAAAACCAGTCATAAAATGATGATGATGATGATGATGATAATGATGATGATGATTATAATGATGATGATGATGATGATGATGATGATGATGATGATGATGATGATGATGATGTGTGCATGCACCAGTATGGAAAAACAGGCAGAAAATGATGATTGTGAGTTTGTCTGTCATGTTGTGTAAGTTGTGCTGTGTTGTGTTCTGTGTGTCATGTGGTGTTGTGTTCTGTGTGTGTCATGTGGTGTTGTGTAAGTTGTGTCGTGTTGTGTTGGGTTGTGTGTGTATGTTGTGTTGTGTGTGTGTTGGGTTGTATGTGTATGTTGTGTCGTGTTGTGTTGTGTGTGTATGTTGTGTCGTGTTGTGTGTGTATGTTGTGTCGTGTTGTGTGTGTATGTTGTGTCGTGTTGTGTGTGTATGTTGTTTGTGTGTATATAAATGTCAAATCAAAAGACCCGATATATAAACAATAAAACATGTGTAGATTGATTTAAAATAAGAAAACAATGGAATAGGTAGAGCCATTAGATGAATTGGTAGTCATTGGGCTGTTGGGATGCCTTGGTATTTCTTCCAGATCATTGTGTTCTGAGTCCAAATGTCACCGAGGTCAACTTAGCCTTTTATCCTTTCAGGGTCAATAAATAAAATACCATTCTAGAGGTCGTGAATCAGTAGAATTATTAAATAGCCAGGCAGTATACTTTGTGGTATGTCTTCTATCTTTGTGTGTTCTGCCTTCTGCTAGCTGTTGTGACTGACAGATAGTGTCCACCATGGAAAGACCAATAGAAACATTGTTTCTTTGGTTTGAGCAGATGATCAGCTCCTTTTTTCTGCCAGGAGTTGCAACCAGCATAGTTTTCATGGTTTGATCGAATGCTCAGCTCCTTTCTTCTGCCAGGAGTTGTGACAAGTAAATAGTATCAACAATGGGAAGACCAATGGAAATATTGTTTACTTGTTCAGATCTAAGGATCAGCCCCTTTCCATTCTTTACATTAACATGCTCACCTAATTACCTACAAAAGGTTACATTTTCCCTCAGAGAACCTGAAGTCAGGAAGAAAGGCAGGTGTATTATCATCAATAAGGTCACAGGTTGTGACGAAAGAACTTTGACAAACCAATTAATCAATTAAACTAGTTATCTATTTGATAGTAAAATAAAACTGAAGTGAAATACAACTAGTGTATTTGTATTGATAATATGACCCTACTGAAATGAAAAGATATAGGGTTTAGAGCTGTATAAATTTGCCCTTTATTGTTGTTATCGTCAATCATTCCTTTTTGCTATTAGTTTGTTGTTTAATCAACACATTGAGTTCAGTTGTAATTGACCTGTTCCATATCTTTGATTGTCTTCATCACCATCATTCAGCAATAAAAAGGGAAAACATGAGAAAAACACAAACAAAAAAGAAATATCATACTTTGGTAGTTAACCAGAGAACATCATGTACATAAATAATAATCATTTAATGATGATTGTCATCATAAAATAATTATTTTCTTAAAATTAAAACCAGAACAAAACAACTATATATCAGAAGGAATTTGTAGTTTACTTGAAACATTGTATATAGTATAAAGAATTCGAAGTTTGAAAGTTATGACAATGCAAATTGGATGAATAAATAATTAAGTCGTAAGCAACAAGGAGTGTTTTTTTACCTTAAAAGATGAATAAATTAAAGTAAAAACACACTCGTTGTTTCTTACAACTTAATTATTTATTCGTCCAATTCGCATTGTTGCAGCTTTCAAACTTTGAATTCTTTATACTATATATTATTTAGAACCAAGGAATGTTACATCAAGGATTTACCTCAAAGTTTTTAGTACCATTTTCCCCTTCTTCTGGTACATCAGTTAACAAAGGTTCTAAGATATTCAAAGCAAAATGTTTCCGGCCTCTGCCTCTTGATCGGCTATTAAATAAACAAAAATTCAAAGATAAAATTTGTAAACAATTTAGTACAAATTTTAACATTTGTTTCAGGAAAGCCCTGTAGCATTTTAAAAGTAAAATTCACATCCAATTCTTTAGATATTATTAGATTATTTTGACAGGCATCACAAAGTATGTACATATATATATATATATATATATATATATATATACATATATATATATATAGACAGATAGATAGAAGTTATCAGTTGATGGATTTACCTTTACTTTAAAAAACAACATTTATATTTCAGTGTGTATGATTGACTGTAACTAAAGACGCCGCCATCAAACTTAAATTTATTTTAGTTTCCAAAAGAGAATATGTCATTTGAACAAAGTAATATTTTCATAGAAGACCACAGAGGCTAATATTTTTAGTGTAATAATAACAGAAATAATAA
The DNA here is from genome assembly GCA_964016885.1 of Eledone cirrhosa. Lineage (NCBI taxonomy): Eukaryota > Metazoa > Mollusca > Cephalopoda > Octopoda > Eledonidae > Eledone > Eledone cirrhosa. The sequence goes on from OZ024754.1 coordinate 39,462,795, forward strand.
GGATATTTATATCTTTCCTAAGTGTATTATTAGGTGAAGCAGAGCAGTTTCCAAACGAGTAGTAGGCTCATTCACAGAATTCTGACATGGTGGGAACTATTGCAACTATTTTTAAATATACTAGTTAATTCAGACATTAACCTTTAAGCATTTACATAATTCTATATTTACTATTATATTTTCATAGTAAAGGCTTTACCTCACATAATATTAAATCTATGAGAGTTTGATATTATTCATTTTGAGAACACAGAGGCATGCACAGGTGGCCTGTGAGCCACAATCCGGCCTGCCAGACCAGTCAGAGTGGCCTGCGATGACCGTTTTTAATTTTTACCTTGTAGGCTTATTTAGAATTTTTTTCGTAATCGTAATACAATTTTCTGTTAGTTGACCTATACTAAAGGACTTCACTGATAGGGTTATGTGTGTTATAATTTCCCAGATCCATGTTATGGAAAGAAGTTGTGGTGAATCTTTGGAATAGTGCTTAATAAATATTAATGACCCTAATAGTTGTTCCAATGTGGCCCGCTAATGGAATATGCTGCATACTCCTGCCTTAATATCAGTATGAGGGGCCGGTTATGGCTGGTTTGAACAGAAAGAGGTGAGAGAATTCTGGCCAGATACGGCCAGTTTAAAGGGTTAAAACAATTACCATATTTATGTAAATACACCTTTTGTTTTTCATAAATAAAAAAGATTCCAACAATGTTGACTTGACCCAGGTTTACATTCATGGCTTACATTGGTTAAAGTTCAAAGGTCACTTAACCCTTTAGCATTTGCATTACTCTATATTTACTATTGTATATTCTCAGTAAAGGCTTTATTTACCTCACATATCGAATCTATGAGATTTTGATATAATTTATTTTGAGAACAATCTCAGGGGTAGACTCTGAGCAAGATGGTTGGATAAGATCTAGGAGCTTGGTTGGTCCCACTTGGGGATCCAGCTGGATCAGTTGCAGACAGTTGCTTCTGACAGGACCTGCCCCCACGACCCTCACAGGAATAAATGGGTGAAGAAGAAGAACAACGACAACAATACCTTAAAGTAGGTATGAGTGGCCAGTTATGGCTGGTTTGAACAGAAAGAGGTGAGAGAATTCTCGCCGGAAACAGCTGATTTAAATGCTAAAGGGTTAAACATGTTTTGTCTAGAGTATGTGAACTTATTTATTCTATATATTCTATACAGCAGATATAATAAATATTATTAAACATACATCTTAATACTAAAGAAGAGCCTGTGTATAAAATGTTGCCTCCACTTCTTAGTAATATGTGTGTACAAAAATCTTTTTCTTATATTTTTTTCACTGGTTTCACTTATTTGACCATGGTCATGCTGGGGCAGTCACTGCCTTGAAGGGACCATATCAATCAATACTAGTATTTATTTCATCGATCTCTTTTTGTCAAACTGCTAAGTTATATGACATAAACAGTAAATGTGAACACAAACAGAACCCTTATATATATATACACACACACACACAAATGCATACATAGTGCAATTATTTAAAATTGTGACAAAGGTAAATATACAATGAATGTATAAGAAATACAATTCTTAATTACTGTTATTATAGGTATCTAACCTGTTGTGCACACAGTGTTGTTGATGCACTGGTTGCACTATATGTATAGATGCATATTTGCACAGCTTAGGGGGAGAAACAGTGCATAAAATCCCCCATCCACACCCTGATTTTCTTGCCAGTAATTATAGGTGTACATTATACATGACTGAGTAATATAACAGTCCATCTACTAGATCCAGGCCTCATTTGCTTAACGAGTGAGGTGGAGCTCGTCAAATCAAACCGAGGAAACAATGTTTCCATCGGTCTTTCCAATTGCTAATACTATCTACTGGTCACAAATCCAGGCAGAGGGAACGTGAAATAAAGTGTCTTGCTCAAGGACATAATGAATCACTTGGCCAGGGAATCAAACTTGCAACCTTATGATTGATTGTGAATTCAATTCTCTAACCCCTCAGCCATGCGCTTTCACAACTGAGTAATATATACAAACAAATATAATATGGTGTAGCAATGGCACTTGTAGTGATTTTTGGTAATAATTAGTGAATAATATCTGATGTGAAATGTGTTCTGGATTATTATATGATGTGTTGATGTAATTCTATCTTTCTCTGGAATGTATAATAGAGAACCAGTCTAATTCCTTTGTGGCTTTAGTTCAAAATCCTAGTTCTTAGCTTAGAACAGAGCTCCCTAAAGTAGTAAATATTGACCTCTAGTGGTTGATTAGACTGCCCAGGAGGTCAACTGAACTTTTGAACATTCTCAACCTGACATTTGTATAAGAAATGAAAATACATAAAATAATACAATAAAAAATCCAATTTGCTTTCACAGATTTTTGATTTATATATAATTAGTTTTGATTTTGTCTATTTTATATTCTGTTTACTGGTTTATTTATTTACTTAATTATTTTTGTACACATCTGGGGTCAACGAGAGGTCAAAGATTTCTTGAAGGGGTTGAAGGTCTAAAATATTTGGGAATCCCTGGCTGAGAACCTGCAAAGCCGATTTTAAGTTTTATTCTACAGGATCTATTAAATAAATGCTTGTAAAATATTGGTGCAGATTAAATGAACCTACAGGAAAACTCCCTTTTGTCTCCTTTGTAGGAACACCAATATGGGGCCAAATGCAATACAGTATGTGGTTTTGCTTCTCCAAGTTCAGAATTCAAATCTTCTCAGAGTGAACTTTACATTTCATCTGTTCAAAGTAAAGTCAATGAAACAGCCCCAGTAATATTACTAGGGTCAATTCAGTTGATTAACCCTTTTGACACCAAACTGCATGAAACTATCCATGGTTCTACAAAACTGTTTATTTTAAAGTATTTATATAAGAACCTTTGTTAAGACATGCCCTAAACAACAGCTTAATAATTCTTATTTTCAAAATGATTTTAAAATGTCTTAAAGCTCTCCCTTTCAAATGTGATTTTTTTTTAAAAAGTCATTATTTGTTTAGGGTGCTGGGTTCATGATGATGAGGGTATAAGTTTCATTCTTGAACAAGACATTTTATTTCACGTTGCTCCAGTTCACTCAGCTGGAAAGAGTTGTGATGACACTAGTGCTAAGCTGTATCAGCCTTGGTGTTTCTCTTGAACAACAACAGTGGTATTAAGAGGGGAGATTGGCATGCATGGGCAAATGCTGGTCTTCCACGAAACACTGTGGAGAGGAATCTTCCAGGTGCAAATCTCTGGTCAGTGATAATCGAAGTGAGCCACTCTATATACTTCATGAAATACTGTGAGCAATACTAAACTGAATAGAAGGTTGAAGTAATTGAGACTTATTCAACTTAAACCAGCATAGAAAATGGTTATAAAACCATAGTTGTCGGCACCAAAAGCTATTATGGGAGCTGAGTTCCTACATGATAGCTCAACTTGTTAGAAATAGCAGCCAAATCTCCATGTCATACCCTATTGTCTGAAATTAAGGATACATTAAATAATGTAACCTTGTATCCTCAAAAAAGAATGGGCTGATCACTCATTTTTCATCATTGCCTTCTAGATCAGTGAATTGCAAAACTGGTTACGTTCTGGACAAAAAGCCTTACAATATTCTAGTTTACGTTACTTTACATTCTGAGTTCAAATCCTGCTGAAGTTGATTCTTGTATTTCAGCTATTCTAGGATCAATAAAATATGTACTTGTCAATCATAGGGTGGATATATCAACTATAGTCCCCCTTAATTGTATCTAGCCTTGTGTCTAAGTTATGCTGTGTATTCGGTTTGGAATAGGCAGATCTCTTCCCCCGTGTGCTTTAAGAGGCGACTAAAAAGGTTGGTGATAGGAAGAGCATTCAGCTGTAAACTGGTACCATTAAAAAACTATGATGTGCATTAAGTTTTTCATGGGGCCTATAAGGATAACCTTGGTTTTAACAGGGGGGAAGTGACTTTGAAATGCTTGCTACTGCTTGTGCCAAAGTAAGAAATCATTATTTATATGAGAAAATAATAATGTTGAGTAATTCCATTACTTTTAAACAGTTTCTAGTTGAAATAATTGTTAACTTCAAACATAGAAATTATTTACATCAACAAAACAATCATTGTGTCTAAGTCCACTTTCTCATGCTGGCATGGGTTGGACAAGACCTTTTTGAAGCAGAATTCTATGTCCTGATGTCCTTCTTGCCATCAAAGCTGTGTGTATGTGTGTGTGTATATATATATATATAGACAGTTGATCAACAAGATTCCAGACTTTATTCGCTTAACGAGCGAGGGTAGAGCTTGTCAAATCTGACCGAGGAAACAATGTTTCCATTGGTCTTTCCAATTGCTAATACTATCTATATATATATATAAAATTTTATATAAGAACCTCAAAATTCTTCATTAATTAATTGAAATAGAGTGTATTTCATTAGAAATACAGTCTTGAAAGGGTTAAGTTGTGTTCCAAATACCAACTTAATAATGAGAAAAGTAGTTATATGACCAAATCTCTCGAGATTTTTTATAATTTTCAAAGTTATTTGAAGAATCATAGACAGTGTCTTTCATTAGAAATATGGTAATGAAAGGATTAATTCTTTTGATACCAAGCTGCCTTAAACTATCCATTCTTCTATGTTATTAAGCTCTTTATTTAAATATTTATACTTATCTAAAATCCTTCCAACATAATTGTAAGAACCTCTGTTAAGTTATGTTCCCATCAGCAGCTTCAGAATGAGAAAATTAGTTATATTACTAAATCTTTCCAAATTCTTTATTTTCAAAATGATTTAACTCTAGCATTTAAACTGGCATATCCAACCAGAATTCTCTCACCTTTGTCTGTTCAAACTGGCTGTAACTGGCTGAGCTTATTGATGTTTAGGTATTATTCTCAAAATGAATAACATCAAAATTTCATAGATTCGATATTATGTTGAGATAATTATCTAAGATAAAGTTTTTATCACAAAAATACAATACTAAATATAGAGAAATGTAAATGCTAAAGGGTTAAAAACCATAGGCAGTGCCTTTCTTTCACTAGAAATATGATAATGACAGGATTAACAATGTAATTAAAGTCTTGATAGAAGAAAATACACCTTCAATAGTAAAAAAAATGATAATAATTAAATGTAATACCAATCAGAAAGTTCTTATTCGTTCACACTATATATTTAGTTGTTTCTCCACACACTAAGAAAGGGTTGGTATCAAAGGCATGAACATGTAAAAACAATGCTAAAAAAAGGGAACATATGAGCAAAATGTGCTCCCTCAGCTTGTTTAGTTTTGAGCCATGGCAACATATCCAACCCATATCAGCATGGAATATGGATGTTAAATGATGATGATCATGTCAGAATTATTAAAAGACAATGGTAATTCCAATCATCATCACCATTTATGTGAATAATAAATAAGATTCTACCTCAAAATTATTTTTACAAAAATTATTCTAATAAAACATTGTAAAAATATTTTTTTTTAAAAAAGCATTAAAAATCGACTCGAATCTAATTAATTTTTTAATTTTTTTTACTTTATGAAAATCCTAAAATAATAGTGTTGTGTGTGATTTTTAACAAAAACCATATATGGCACCTAAGATTTTATGTTGTAGTGGTGGTTTATAAAGTTCTTTCGTAAGGGTTTTTAGTTTTTCACCCTTTCGTTACTATACTTCTAATGAAATACAGTCTATGATTTTCAAATAATTGTTTAAATAATTAGAAGTTTGAAGGGATTTAATATATAACTAACTTTCTCATTATCAAGTTGTTGTTTGGAAGAGAACTTAACAAGGCTCTTACAATAAAATATAATGGAAAGTTTAAATCTAAACACAAACACTTTGAAACAAATTGTTTTTCATTGTAGAAATAAAGGTAATTTTAGGTGGGTTGGTATAAAAAGGGTTGAGGCATAAACTATATCACTATGTTATGATCATCTAAAAGTGATAAATACACTTTGTTCATGTTGGCATAATCAGTAATGGTTCTAGAAATTCTTTCAAATATGTAGAATGGAATTAAGATTTCTGTTCCTTAAATAAACCAGCTTTAAAGTAAGAATAGTGAAAAAAAAAAAAAAAAATGTTTTTTTTAATTTGTCAGTTAGGTTGGCTAGAGAGAAAGTAAAATGGTAGGTCTTACCTAACAGGGGACACATAAGTATTGATTAGCATGGTTGACTTCCAAGCAGTTAATCCGGGTTCAATTCTGGACTGATGTAGTCATGTATTCTTAATGAAGTACAGTGGCTATGGGATAAAGGGGCTTGACTTCTCTAATCAAAAGATCACAAATTTCAAATGTTCTACAGCTATTACCATATTTATGTCCCTATACAACAGATAATATTCTTTGAGCTGAAAACTAGGGACCATTTCCAATTCAATGAATGTCTTGTATTAGAAAAATATATAACAGTGAAACACTCTCCAAATATGTTATTAGCAAACTTTCCAAATCATGGGAAAATAATTGTAAACTATCAAGAAAATGAAATTGGATGGAAGGAGAAAGAGTTTTGTATGATCTGTGGACAGATAGTCCAGCTCCCTAATCACTTAGCCACTGTGCCTACCTGCCAATAATATTTTCACAAATCATTCCAAACCATCAACATTTTCAGAAATTTGAAATATTCAGTTGCAGGAAATGTTTATTTATTGCTAAATAAACCAAAGCTTCTCAAGGGATTGATTGGCAACAATCAATGTTTCAAACACCGAAAAAGTATTGATTTGTTGCCTAATCACTTATTAACTTAACATAAACTTTTTCAGATTTAAATCCATTCAAACTCTTCAGACACCAAAGTCTACAGTAACAATCTATCACTTTGTACAGTTCCTTTAACAAAAACTTAATATATATATGTATATAAAAAAAATGGAAAAAAAAGCAAAACAAATAAATCATCCACAATAATAAAATTTATTGGCCAGTAAATATAATTTGTACAGGTTTTTAAATATTTTTTTCCATCAAACTACTTTTCTACAAAACAAAGATTTGTAATTAGAAAATACTGAATCTTAAGTTAGCATGAAAAAATGTGTGTGTGATAATTTGTATATAAATAATTAGATATTACTTATATAAAGAAACCAATGCAAAATGCAGAGTCCACCGACTTAGTGAAATAAGTATCTCACTAAATATTTTCTTTTTTCTTTCTTTCTTTTTTTTTTTTTTTTTTTTTTGAAAAGAATGAATTCGAAACATGCTTCTACCAATATATGTATGAGCTGCAGAGAATTGGCATCACATGAATAGAAAAGAGGAGAAATGAGAGAGAGAGAGGAGAGAGAGAGAGTTGTACAATGTATTAAGAAATAAATTACAGGTCGTTGATGTTGAATAGCAATGGAAAAGTGGAGTCAGTTAAATTAGTAGAGGTGTGTTTGGTTAGCGACCGAAATGCTAGGCTGAGAGAAGAACTGTCCGCAAAAATTAAAGATGATTGTTGAAGAACGATTTCAAGGTATTTAAGGACTCTGGGGTAAATTTGGAATGTAAAATCATATGCTGAGAAAACAAAAAACAAAACAAAACAATGTCCAAGAAAAAATGTTTCTCAAGTTATTTCAGCGGGACCCATCGGGATCAGAGCTAACAGAAAATAGGAGTGTGTGTATTGTAGGGAAACAAGATACATATGGATTAGATTAAGACAAGTGTTCAGAATATGATATGGAGAGTTTGAAAGAGATGCAAATATAAAGGATGCTTGTCAAAGATTAACAACAGAACAGAAATATTGAAAGAATTAGTGCAAGAGATCAGGGATGCAAATTTGAAGTTTGTAGCAATTTGAAAAAGTTTGCTGAATGAGCGAGCTAAGAAAGTTTAGATTTTTTTTTTTGATTTTTAAAGTATGTAAATGTGATGTACCCAACAGGACCTAAATTCACATCCTACCACAGAGTAACATACCTTTCTATATTTGCCTCAGTAAATCTAGTTGATGTGATTTCTTGAAAGGACAGTTTATATTAGAAAGATCCTCCAACCATAAGACACCTCAACCAAAAAATGTGTGAACTCGTAGGTGTATTCATCCAATGCCAGAATGGAAAACGTGAAATAGGTAGGGGCAAAATATTTTTATATATATATATATATTTTTTTTTAAAAATTAATTAAAAAAAAAAAAAAAAAAAAAAAAAAAAGAGTCCTACCGACTGTTTAGTCTATTGGTAATTCTGCCCCTAGCTCGTCCACGACTCCGAGCCCTTTTTGGTTTGTTGTCAGGAAACTCAGTTTCATCAAATGTACCAGCAGCACCTGGCTTTTTTTCCTAAAATATAAAATAAAGAAGAAAAAAAAGAAAAAACATTTAATGTAGATATGCAATACATTGATAAAATTAAAGAGTCAGTGATGGAAGATAGTTCCCCCTCCCTAATGTGAACATCATCATCATAATTATCATCACTGTTTTATGCCTGCTTTCCTATGCTTTAGATGGCTTAGGCAGGTTCTTATAATACTGTCAATGTGATGCAGCAGGTGACAAAACTAGCCCTTTGAATTTCAGGTACTGTCCATTCAAAGGTTTCCAAACAGTTTCAACAAACTTTCTCTAATGGGGCTTGAGTCGATCTGAGGTTATGGTAAATGACAATTGTCCAAAACGCCCAAAACCACCCTTGGTTCTGCAATACTTTGTTTTAGAGTTTACATAAGAACCTTAAGTTATGTTCCAAGCACCAGCTTCACAATGAGAAACAGATATTACTAAATCCCTCCACATATTTTTTATTATTTATTTTCAAAATGAATTGAAATCCAAAGGCAGTGTCTTTCATTAAAAATATGGTAATGAAGGGATTGTAAGTTTTAATAACATTTTATATATAACATATTTTATATATGTGGACATTAAACAGTGATGATGATGATGATGATCAGTACAAATATACAAATAAACATTGAATGCATTGTTCTTTTTGTACAGAAATAAAAATGTTTTTACAAATCTCAAAGTTAAAAATAATCAACATACGAGTAATAACTTTCTTTCATTTTCAGTGAAAAAAAAGAAATCTTACCAAAGCAAATGGAGTCCAAGCTGGGTCTTTATCAGAGTCATAGTTCTCAGCACTGTCTGCACTATCACTTTTGAGGCCAAAAAGCATACCAGCTACGTGGTCTGTGTCACTTCCTGAATCGGAGCCGCCAAGTTCTGATAAACAAATAAAAAGAAAGGGAAAAGCCCTGCATAAATTTCCTGGTAAACTAAACAATATTACACTGAAATATGTAGAATAAGATGGCAAATTGGTGGAGTGGTTATGGTATTGCATTAAACGTCTCTGTAGTTTTTTCCAGTTCACTGTGCTGCGAGTTCAAATCCTGTCGAGGTCAATTTTACCTTTCCTCCTTTTGGGGCTTAATAAAAGGAGAACTGGTACAAGGCAGTGGATCATCAGAATTGTTAATGAACCAACATCTGATCCAGGCTCAAAACAGTTTCAGTTCAAATTTCATCTCCTTCTGTCAGAAAGGAGACATGTGTGACCAACAGTTAATATCAACAAAGGAAAGACCTAAACAAACAGTGTTTTGTCAGTGTGATCTGATGATCTGTTTCTTTCCTTTCAAATAAAATAATAACTGCCCATCATAAACTGGTAATACCAGTAAACAAAGAAAATATAGTCTTGATAATAGATTAGCTTCGTGTCATCTTATAGTTTATTCACTTAGAGCACTCAATATCATTTTGAATGAATAGAAAAAACATTATTGGTATCTAAACCAGTCCTTCCCGAAATGAGGACCTGAAGAAATGCAACACCCTGCAGAGCAATTTTCAGATTTCCCACGAGATAAGGTATGGTGTCTTTTAATATTAGGGATTTTTCAGTGCTTTTGTTTTGTTTTGTTTTTTTAATTAATAAATTCTTGGTTTATTTAATGTCTCGTTAAAATTAGGCTGATGGTGGTGGGAGTCCATAAAATATAAATAGGAGCTCGACATACACCTATGAAGGTGAGTGACCTTAAAAGTTACAGTGTTGGCATCCAACAAAGTTTTCACCAAAGACTGAGGAATCCATTTGGAATTCTAACATCAAACCTTGGTATAGATTTAATGGGATTGTTATAAATTTAAGCTATAGAAAACTGTGTTGGTACACTTTCCTAGAAATGTTGTTGTTACAGCTCATACTTGTGAATGCAGTTTTCTCAAGTGTTTTAAGGACAGGAACCCACGTCTTGTCATGATAAATGCACACTACTAACCCATGCTAGCGTGGAAAATCGACATTAACCCTGCAGCATTTAAACCGGCCAAATCCAGCCAGAATTCCCTCGCCTCTTTCTGTTCAAACCAGCTGTAACCGGCCACTCATACAAACATGAAGGTATTGTTCTCAAAATAAATAACAAAATCTCATAGATCCGATATTATGTGAGATAATTATAAGGTAAAGCATTTACCATGAAAATACAATAATAAATGCAATAGTAAATATAGAGTTAAACAATGATGATGATGATACCCTAGTCAGATGCTAGTCTTTTTGTCTGGATTTACTCCTAACTTCTGCTGTGGGCACACATTTTATTTTTCTCAGTTGAGTGGACAGGTGTAACATAAAATGAAGCATGATACTGATTTTTACTAAATAATATGTTTAACCTATTTCAGATCAAACTACCTGAAACTACCCCTGGTTTTATGATTTAAAATAAATGTTTTGTTTTAAAGTGGTTAGAATTTCCTGTCCTGCAAACCTTCCATCTAAATTTTATGAAAGAATTTTAAAGTTATGTTACAAACACCAACTCAACAATGACAAAATTGGTTACTACTAAATCCTGCAAAATTCTTGATTAATTTCAAAAATGATTTGAAGTACCCAGGCAGTGCTATTCCTTAGAAATGTGGTAATAAATGGGTTTATTTCAACAAATGTAATTTTGTAGGTATCAAAACTGACAGATATTAGAATAAATTTAAATTTATCTCTAACAGACTATAGACACGGGTTTTACATATATAAAGATTTAACCCTTTAGTTACCAATCAGGCTAATTTGATTCTATGAAATAAAACCACCCATTTTAACCATTTAGCATTTACATAAGGCTTTATCTTACATAATTATTTCACATCATCATCATCGTTTAACGTCCATCTTCCACGCTAGGATGGGTTTATCAATCTAGGAGATTTTGATATTTATTTTAAAAACAATACCTTAACATCAGTAAGAGCAGCTGGTTATGGCCAGAAAGAGGTGAGAGAATTCTGGCCAGATGCAGCTGGTTTAAATGCTAAAGGGTTAAAGGGTTTTCAATTTAAATTAAAATCTTCCAACATAATCTTAGTAAATCACTCAAAATTCTTCATTAATTAATTAAAATAGAGTGTATTTCATTAGAAATATGGCCATGAAAGGGTTAAAATTCTCTGTAACACTCTATAGATACAGGTTTTACATCTATAAAGATTTATGGTGGTAGTACTTTAAATACAGCAATTTTATTATTAGAAGGCATGGAAGTCTACTAGATTTGGTAGGCATGCAGAGCTAACGCTGAAGATGGAAGTATTAGAGTCCAACAGCTTTTAGTTGTTACCATGACAACAATATCAACTAAGTGTTTAACATTAACACAACTATCAGCATTCTGATTTAAATTGTTTCCACCCCCACCAGCCCCACCTTTTCTTTCTTTAGGCCTATTACCCCCCCCCCCCACCTCTATATATATATATATATATATATATATATATATATATATAT
>OZ024754.1:39493725-39536225 GCA_964016885.1 Eledone cirrhosa
GGCACCTTTGTCAAGTGTCATCTACTACAACATCGGCTTGACCAATAACCTGACAGTGGAATTTGATACAGAAAACTACAAAATCCTGTCGTGTTTTTGTTTATGTCCAGTTACGTAGCGGTACGTGTAAAAAAAAAAAAAAATCGATAAAAGGAGCGACCAAGCTTGAAAAACTTAATACCGGGGTCGATATGATCGACTAAATCAAAGCGATGCCCGAACAGGGCCGTAGTAATGACTTAACAGTATACATACATCTATGTATATATACACAGAGCGTGGAAAAACGGACGTAAAATGATGATGATGTATGTATATATATATATATATATATATATATATAGTTTTTTTTAAATGGGGAATGAGAAGGAAAAAAACTTTTATTAAGTTATTACGACGTATTTGTATATAAGTAAAGTTGATTATTGACAAGCAAAACACTTCAAAGTTTGAATTATCCTTTTTATATTGTATTATTGTATTAATATGAGATTTACTGCTCCACTACAACTGACGTCGGTTAAAATAACAAATAAAAAAAATAAAAACACTTGTGAACCTTTGGATCTACTTTAGTTATCTGGGTCATGCAAGGACTGAAATAACGAAAAGGGGACTGTCAAAGGGGGGAATTGAGGTTACTGTTGAAACTGTTAAATAAAAGAGATAAAAAAAATGAAAGAAAAGAACCTCTTGACTCACCTTACAGCAAGTCAAATAATTTATAGTATAGTAAACAAAACAATTATTTACGCAAGTATGTGAGTGCAAATAGCTGAAATCTTTGCAATAAAACCAATTCGTTTGCAACCTAGAGTATATCAGGGTTATTTTTAACCATGAAAAATGGTATTCCTAGAATGAAAATTTAAAGCTCAAAAGAGTTTGCTTCAAATAATATTGAAATCAATACTTAAATTTCTATTTGAAAGTATTTTGCATAACAAAGTGTTGTTTTATTAACTAAAAATCTTCGCCCACCCTCAACTATTTCTGCATAATTCTTGGTTACCGACTGCAAGATGTCAGGCAAACAAAGCAGCTCCTTTCGAATTTGTTGTGTAGGAGGAGTGTGTAGCTGGCAACATGTAAACCTGTAGTGGTGGTCAGTAGTGTCTTCCTATAAGGTAAGCAACTATCTTAAGTTTGCAGTGACCCACTTAATCTTGTGGCAGAATAAACACCAACTCCAGCCATGTGAACTTCCTCCATCGTTTGTCACATCTCAACTACGCAACCACCGACACCAATATCACTCTCAAAATATTTTATTATATATATATATACATATACAGGGAATGTAACGTTCAGAGTGAGCACTCGATGCGTAGTTTCCAATAAGTATAGAGGTGTAGAACAAAATAGAGAGTAAATGATAATAAAAAGGACGATATGTTATGTCTTCGTTACGTTTGAGTAGTGACACGCGTTTCGCTATTGATCAGCTCATGGTTATATATATATATATATATATATATATATATATCACTCTTTCTCCATATTTATTTTTAAATAATCTCTACTAAACTGTGACAATATTCAACATGTTCATCACGCACTTTCAAATCTCTCTTCTTCAATAGTGTTATAAGAATTAAAATGTAAAATCTATCGAATTCAATCTTTCTTGCAAGATTTACACAAAACATTTCACATATTACTAAAAATTAAACTTTCGATTTAATAATCAAAAGGATTTTAACTGCAAACGCATTAAAAAATCTTTTGACTATATATACATTACAAAAAATATTCCCCACTTTCTCAGTGAAGGTTAACTAGACAATTGTCAATGATAAATGGAAAAAAAAATACTAAGGAAAATATTGGTAGAACTAAATATTTTATACGAATAGGATAAAACCACCATTTTATCTCATTTAAAAAAAAAGTAAAGTTTCAGTTGATTTCTCCATTAAATTCCTTCAACTTAAAAGAAATAGTGGCTCTACTGTTAAAGTAGTAACTAATACCAGTGAGTGGAGATAAACCAGAAGACGATTAAATGAAAGCCCCTCGTTTTCTCACTAAATCATCAACGAAGGCGTAAAACTATTCAGCAAATCCCCCAGGCTTCAATAAAATAGACTAAAACGAACGAATATTGGTCTAGAATAAGCAAGAGGTATTATGGGGGTAGTTTGTTGTTTTGATGTAGAGCAGGCAAGTGGAAGAGAGAGTGTGTGTGTTTGTATGACAGGCTGCTTAAGCTAGAAAAGTTAAAATGGAGCAGAGGTTGTTGCTGACAGTAGTAGTAGTAGTTGTAAAACACCTGATGTTTACTAGATAGGAAAATACTGAAGTCACTTCTCCCTACTCCTCTCTCTAACTGCCTCGACGAATGTGAATTTGACAATCAGCCCAGTTCAACTTTCATCAACAACAATAATAAATAATACAAATAAATAATAAATTCACACCAAATTAATATAAGCGCCGTAAAACGTGGAAGCTTGACTGCAAAAAGACATAATAGAATAGATGTGCACAAGTTTACAAAAAGCTATAGCCATACTATCTCTTTATTAAATAACACATCTTTATAGTTAACAAAAATAAAAACATTACAGACATATTCACCAACGGGACATATATTAAATCTTATTTTCTTAAGATTCGAGAGCTTAGAAGCTAACAGCATGGGATTGATTAGAGAAAGAAAACTGACAATTCTATTGAAGTGAAACAATAGATTGTGCGGAAACTAATGACATATTAGTATTTCGTTAAAATATATAAATTGGTCGAGAGTTGTATTTTTTGTTGGTTAGTTTGTTGTTGTTGTTGTTTTTATTTCCTGAGCAAGAAGAGTTAAATGTTGCTTGGTTTGACCTGAATAATAAAACTAATCTTGAACGAGTTATTAAGAGAAACGGGGTAATGTTGAGAAATACAACCGGAATAGCTGTTCTAACTATTCAAAAAGAGGTTGCTTAACAAAGATACATTCCCAACCAAACTGCATTTATGGTACTAAGTTATTGCTGAAATGCTTGAAAACATCGCTCTATCATTTCAGTAATGTTTAAGAAAAACTATTTCGAAAATCATAGTGATTGTTTCACTGGTGTTTCTTCAATACAAACAGAAATATAAAAGATGACACCAGTCAAAAATAATTAAAAAAAAAAAACAACACACAGACGTGGAGGTTAGTTGCCGTGAAAGATCTATATAAAAAAATTGTAACCCTTAAAAGACAATGCAGCTCTGTAATATAATATCTCACCAAATTCTTTCTAGTGGGTTGGAAACAGGGAATAAAAATCGAAATAGTAAAATGAAATAGTTTTTCGTCTTCCATATCTCTAGATATAACAGTGCTCTCTCTGTCTAAACAGTTATAATTAAGGATTAAGAGAAGAAAATTTAACGATTGAACAAGAACGAAGAATAAAAGTAATTACAAACATATCATTGAACTGTTATGTGTGTATTGGTAAGAACAACGATCTTATAAAAGCATTATTTTCTTAAAACGTAAACTGAAAGTTATATGTGTAAGAAAGAAAATAACATATTAAACCAGATGTGAAGAAATGGCCGCATCATGGAAATTCTCTAACCTTTCTGACTTTCTTCTCTCACAGCAGCATCGAGACATTCAAATTTGATAGCAAAAAAATAAATTATAATCAGTTTAAACAACCAAAAGGACTAATTGTATTTTATTTGATTTGTAAATTAGTAAACTTTCGAAAATATTGGTTTCGTTTTAAACAGAAACAAAATTCTACGAAATGTTGATGTTGAAAACAGCAGGCTGCGACACGTAGGAAGTGAGTGGGAGATACGTGACAGAAAGTCGAGAATAAATGTAGTTGATTGTAGGTCTACAAACAAAAAATACGACGTCGCATCGAGAAATATAATCATGTATGATGGTAGGAAAGAAATTACTAACGATGCCATGATCCAGGGTGAACCAAACAAGTTACAACTATAAGAGAAGGGGATACCTAATAGTAGAGAAGACATCGATCTGGATGCTAAGTGGGATTTCAAAGATATTTTTTAAATGTTTGTGCATGTGATGATTGCTAGTGTATTAGATTATATATGTGTATATACGTCTAGAGGTGAGAGAAAATTACGATTAAGGAAGACAATTTGTTAAAAAAAGAAGAAATAAGGAGGAAAATAAATGAAAGGTGAGGGTGTGCATTATCAATAGCCACATGTATATATGTATGTGTACGTGCAGGAAAGCAACATCAGTTAGACAGCAAACAATATACTAGAACGTGCAGTTAAGATAGTGAATAATATAAATCACAATCAGAAAGTTATCGGTTGACAGGATTGTAGTATGCACATGAATAATAGTGAAATAGTAAGATTAAAGTTAAATATCTTTAGTAGAAATAATAACATTACCTCCCATCTGGTCAGCGCCATATTAAACTTGTTAAATTACCCAGCATGCATTTCGTCTCGAAGACGACCAAAAAAGACTAAGTTGATTTTCATGACTACAAAATATAACCTATATGTCTAACACAAACCCATAGGTAGAATGTTAGAATTTCTAAAAAAATATTCAACTCACCATGTTAGAAATATATTTATAATTTAAAGTGAGGGGATTTTAACTCTCTCACTCTCTCTCTCTCTGCTACTGTGTGGATTCCGGAAGTACAGCTTTAATGTCGTGTAATTCGGGAAGGTGGAGTGAAAGACACAGTTCGCGCAGAAAATAACTTTTTTTTTAACATTATTATTATTATCGTAGTTGTTACAAATAATTTATTAGATTATATTACAGCATTATTTCTAAGTACTATCATTCTGTGCCTATTATTTTGTATATTTATTCTGTCACTAAATTTCCAAATAAAGAAAAGCCACCACATTTCAATACACATGCAAAACAGGCTGGCTATATAAACAGACATTTCTCTAGAACACTAAATAAATGAAAGATATATATATATAACTAACACACACACACACACACATATATATATATATATATATATATATATATGTGTGTGTGTGTTAGTTATAAAATGAGGGTCTATATGAAGATTTTTATCTGGTGAAATCCTAAAAATAGGCATGCAGATCTTAAATACCAAATAAATTAGTCTTAAATTAGTCTTCGCTTTTAGCCATTCAGAGTTAATTTTAAAAGACGAGAATGTCTCGTATGGCTTTAATATTACAATGTCCCTCCCCTACTTCTTTCAATATAATAACCAAATACATGTGTTGGCATGTCTTACATGCATGAATATTTACACATATACTCATACTGAGCGAATATTTGTGTATATAGATCTGTAGTTAGAGGTGTATATGTGTCTGGAATAGATCTCTCCCTATATTGTACTTGAATGTCGAGGGAAAACCTCTCTCTGCACCACATACACACACATATATATTATATATATATGTGTGTGTGTGTACAAATATAATATAATATATATATATTAAATTTGCTGTTGCATATATATTGTTATACTTTGGGAGGATATATATGCAACAGCAAATTTAGCAGTCTCAATTTAAATTAGGTTTGGTTATTCAAACAAATCTTAGAAAGTATTAGATTGAATTTTAACACGAACATAAAACACACACATATGTATGTGTGTGTGTGTATAAATATGTATGTGTGTGCATAAATATATAAATATGTATGTGTGCATAAATATATATATATATATATATATATAACGGAGGAGTTGTGGTAAGGAACCAGATGGACCATAAGGCATCAGAGTACTCAATACTTAGGGTAGTAGAGTGGGTAATAGGAGAAAGTATGACCCCGACGGCAGAGCTCAAGCCGTTTCGACGGCTATTTCTGGACTAAAAAATCCACAAACGGCTTGAGCTCTGCCGTCGGGTTCATACTTTCTCCTATATATATATATATATATATATGTATGTATGTATGTATGTGTGTGTATATATATATATGTGTATATATATATATAAAGTGTGATTCTAGCTTTCATTTACTCTGACTTGTTGCCGAAAGATTTCAAAGGGTTTTTTGTTGTTGTTGTTGTCTTTGTGTTGTGATTTTTTTTCCCTAAATGTCGCCTGCAAGAAATCAGGAAATCATTGCAGTCCAACTAGAGATTATATTACTGCCATATTTGCTGTTGCAATTGTAACTCTGTTTAGTGTTACGGTGATTATGTGAATTGTAACAAATAAAAACAATCATCTCTTATATCGAAGATCAAACTCAATATTTATTTATATTGGCGTAGTTTAAACGATTCAATCATATTTCTTTATTACTGATACATATTTCATCGACCGACGAATACTGAAATACATGATTCGCTCCGGCGAAATTTGAACTCGAAACCTCGAGCGCATTGAGATGATATTGTAAAGTATGTTGGCTGAGTTAATACTGACTTTGTCTATATTGGCATATAAAGTTTGTAATTTTTAATGGAGATTTAGTGGAATCGGGGAGTTTTCGCACGTTTTCCAAAACTATTAAACGGTTTAGTGAAGCGAAATAACTACTATTTGTAAGGGGAAAGGGGAAATCAGCTATATAGAAGCTTTCTTTAAGATGGATGTATATTATCAGTTTCTTGTTATTCTGCTAGATTAAAAGAGGACTGAATCGTCTTAGGGAGTATATAAGCGATACTTTCATTGACCTTCGAAGGATGAAAGTAGTAACAGTTATGGAGGGGAGGAACAAGGCGGGCGTTTATTTAGTAGAAAATGATGTGAAGCCACTTACAACCAACAATCAATCACAAATGGTTGTGAATTCCGTTTTACCAAGAACGGAAGAAGACTACAATTGGCTACAATAATGATAATAGTTGAGGTTAGCAAGAAAGCCTCTCAAGGTTCTTGAAAGTATACAAGAAAATACAGAAGACTGCATCTAAATACAAACTGAACGGAGAATATATAATAACGAAAGTAGTGACGTAAGCTTTCACTGCTATACCTGCAGACTCTGGTTCACATCAACATCGATATACACTTCAGAATTAATACGGAAATATTGATAATCAGTATATAAATAAGGAAAATAAACGAACAATAACAGTAATGATTTCTATTTTAGGACCAAGGTCAGCCTTTTGTGTGTGAGGAGGGGGGGGGGGGGGTCGATTATATCGATCCCGGTGCATGTCTGACACTTTATTTTTATTGAACACGAAAGGATGAAAGGCAAGGTAAGATATCGGTAGGATTTGAACTCAGGGCATAAGAAACCATATCTATATACCGTAACGACTCTGCCAAACCACCAGCCTGGCAATAGTAATAATTAAAGCAAAAAAAGTGAGGATTGTCAATTGAATTGACCTCAAAATATGACAGGTACTTAAGGTATCGATTTAGGAAGATTGAAAGTTGATATCAGTTCCTGAATGATATGACTCCAGAAGTGAAATCAAATACTGTAAAGGACTCCGTTTCTGTAAAGAACATGCCTCTCAGCGGTCGTTCAACCTGCTAGAAATAATAGCCAAGGCTTCCTCAAGTAAGAAGAGAACATATTTGATAATGTCTTCCTGCATTCTAGTAGAAAGATGGAATGGGCACGGATGGAATAGTTTGATCATAGGTCATCTCGTTCAGGACTGACCTCAGGATTAATTGCAACAACAAACTCGATCCAACGAGAGGACCTCTACGTTGTCATTCGACTTGCTAGAAATAACAGCTAAATATCCTTCAAAACCGACTCTACCATCTTAAAAGAAAGAAGACATATGAGGTAACGTAGTTCTTAGAAAACTATGTCAGAAAATAAGGTGATTTGGTCATGGTTGGAATGTTTTTAACCATAGGTCTGCTTGATCAGATCATACCTGTGGCTAAACAACACCAACCAGGAAGCTCCTTCTACGTGGTCGACCTGCTAGAAAAAGCCAAAATCCCAATGGGTGAAAAAGCACCCAGTCCACCCTGTAAAGCGGTCATGCAGGTGACACAACAAAAATCACCCAGTCTACCCTGTGATGTAATCACTACTGTGTCACCCTGCAAAGTGGTTATGTTGATGCCGCAATAAAAAGCACCCAGTCCACGCTGTAAATGTGGTTGCTATTAGGAAGGGCATCCAGCCATAGAAACCAAGCCCAAAACAGTTCTGTTCTATGTCAGCAAGACACGGTCATTTGTCTCGCAATGGGACAACTTGTCTAACCCATGCTAGTGTGGAAAATGGATATTAAATGGTGATAATGATATAAAGCTATACATTTGTAAAAGAGGTGGGAGCTAGTACCAGTTATGAATATGATTAAGTGGGTGGCAGCCTAGGGGACCCATCCCATTTTAAATATTTATTGTAAAGAAACGGTTCTGTGTGGGCAAGACACGGACATCTAATCTGACTTGTCTCACAATGGAACAACCCATCTAACCCATGCTAACATGAAAAATGGACGTTAAACAATGATGATGATGATGATGATAGCTATGGAACACTTCTTCTTCTTCACCCACTTATTCCTGAGAGGGTCATGGGGGGAAGAGTCATCAAACACTCCCTTCAGTGGGTCGTGTCAGAAGCAATTGTCTCCAACTGATCCGGCTGGACCCCAAGTGAGACCAGCCAAGCTCATGGATGTTATTCAACCATCTTGCTCGGGGTCTACTCCTGGGTCTCCTGCTAGTTTTACTGTAAAAATCTGTCCATCCTTTCTTTCCTGAGACATTCTAACCACGTGCCCATTTTGTACTGATAGAAGTTTTTTTCAGAATTTGAAAATATACCATAATAGTAGAAAACATTAAAAGTAACATTTGAGATAGAAAAAAGAAGCAGTTAACTTTTGATATCAAACACCCGTTGGTTTTACAACATAAAACTGTTTATTTTAAGGTATTTATCATCATCATCATTTTATGTCCGCTTTTCCCTGCTTGCAAGGGTGGGACGGGTCCTCTTCAGCACATCTCTCAATTCATCACAATCCCTCGTCATCTCCTCTGTGAGTTTCAGCGATCTGAGGTCAGATCTCACCACCTTCGCCCATGTTTTTCATCGTCTTCCTCTACTGCACCTTATATATAACATTTATTTTATCGTTCAATTGTTCTTTCTTTCTCTTCTACAGTATATAATGATAATAATGGTTTCTTATATAGGCACAAGGGCAGCAATTTTGGAAGAAGGGAAAGTCAATTAAATCGACCCTAGTGCATTACTGGTACTTTATTTTATCGACCCTGTAAGGATGAAAGGCAAAGTTAACCTCGGTGGGATTTGAACACATAGTATATAATAATAATAATAATAATAATAATAATAATAACAATGGTTTCTTATATAGGCACAAGGCCGGCAACTTTTTTTTGATTAAATTAACTCAATGCATTACTGGTACTTTATTTTGTTGACTCCCGTAGTAATAATAATGCTAAACACTATGACTAAGAAAGTAGTAATATTAACTATTGTAATCTTAACTGATGGTTATAAAATTTAGAAGGATTTTCCAGTGTTTATTACTAGGTCTACATTATAGATTGTTCCGTCTAAATCATCTATTTTCCTATAGAAACTAAAATGGAGAAGATTCTTTTAACAATCAGTTGGTCATGAGAACAATACATATATCAATATCAATGTGATGTGTCTTTGAAATGTCTTCATATCTATCTATTGAGAGATTTACTTGCTAACATGACTTCAACATGTTGAATTATTTGTAACTATGTTTAGTCTCAACATAGTTGTCATAATACCTGGTTTCCTTAGAGATGGTATAAGTAAGTGCTTCAAGAAATATGATTTATGCACAAGAGGAAATGGACACATATATATATATATATATATATATATATATGCATATGTGTGTGTGTTTATGGAGAGAGAGAAGGGGGGGGGGGCAACTTTGGGGAAGCGATTATATTAAATAGTAGTAGCAGTAACAGTGGCAATTGTCAATGAATGATACAAAAGGAGTAAAAATGGTTTTGGAAATAGTCTAAGAGTATGGAGGCATATATTACTGTTTCTCCCTACATAAAGTTGGTTTTCTAAACAAATTTCTATTTGATTGTCATTTCCCTATCTCGTTAGTTGAAGTAGATTATTATTTTGTTGTTTTTTTTTATATTGATTTTTTTTTTTTTTTATTAATTAGTTAATGGAAATTAACCCTTTCGATACCAAACCATCTGACCCCCCCCCCCCCAATACAAAACTGTCTATTGTAAAATATTTACATTTATCTAAATGCCTTCCACCATAAATTTATGTAAGAACCTTTGTTAAATTATGTTCTAAACAATGGCTTACTAATGAAAAAGTGATTGATATTGCTAAATCTCAAAATTCTTGATTATTTTCAAAATGATTTTAAAAACATAGGTAGTGTCTTTTATTAGAAATATGGTAATGAAAGAGTTAAACACAGTTCTTAAGCCATGAGAGCCAACTGTAATTAGAGCAGTTTCAAAGGAATTAACTCTTTCATTACCATATTTTTAATAAAAGACACTGACACTGTCTATGATTTTGAAATAATTTTGAAAATATTACAAATATTCTTACATAAAATTATGATGAAAGGTTTTTAGATAAGTATAAACACTTCAAAATATATAGTTTTCTATGATGGAATAAGGGATGGTTTATTAAGAAAAGGTTTAACCCCTTAGCATTTACATTACTCTATATATACTATTGTATATGCTATTACATTTTCATGGTAAAAGCTTTACCTCATATAATTATCTATGAGATTTTGATATTATTTATTTTGAGAATAATACTTTAACATCAGTATGAGTAGCCAGTTACAGCCAGTTTGAACAGAAAAAGGTAGAGAGAAATCTGGCCAGATATGGCCGGTTTAAATGTTAATGGGTTAACCCTTTGGCATTTATATTGTTCTATATTTACTATTGTATTTTCACGGTAAAGGCTTTATCTCACATAATTATGCAACATAATATCGAATCTACGAAATTTTGATATTATTTATTTTGAGAACAATACCTTGACATCAGTATGAACGGGCAATTACAGCTGGTTTGAACAGAAAGAGGTGAGAGAATTCTGGCCAGATATGACTGGTTTAAATGCTAAAAGGTTAAGAAAATTTGTAGAACTTATTTTCCATCAATATGACTCAAACACATCTCCAAAGACAGTCTTCTTATGCTAGAAGTAACAGACAATCAAAATAATTTTCCCATTCTTCTTTTCTCTGTCTAAAAACTGAGACATAGATGTTTATCTAACTGCAGTTATCACACTATGTTCATCACTGTTGCATTTCCATACTTGTTTTATATATAATAAATATATTTATTCATTTACACACACAATTATATACATACACACGCACAGATGTATGTATGTATATATATATATATATATATATATATATATATAGAGAGAGAGAGAGAGAGAGAGAGAGAGAGAGAGAGAGAGAGAGACATATTTTCAAATATATAGAGGGAGAGGGGGAAGGGGTTGTGCATTATTGGCATTGTAGTTAAGCAACAAGGTTGGAAATTCATAATGGAAAAAGTGATGTTTGTGGCTTTCTCAAGACAAATGGAAGAGAACTTTATACAAATTGAAATAGAAACTGAGTCCTTTTATCTAACACTATTTATATGCAGGAACATTTTTTGGCACTAAATTATAATCACTAATAATTATTTTCCTTGGCAATATTCTACTGCTATGTGTTTCATTTATCTTAGAAATATTGAAGATGATGTCACGACTGTAGACTTCATTTCTGCCAAAAAACGCAACCTCTGCCAAGCTTCTGTGTATATCTAATGTAGAATAGGTACACTATATCCCTGTATGTTGTAAGAGGTTACTAAAAGGGTTAGCATTAGGAATGACATCTGGCCCTAAAACATGGCCACTTGACACACACAGGTAGAACAAGCAACCAGCTAGTGATGACAAGAAAATAAACATAAATAGATAAATAAAAAAACACACACACCGATATAATGCATGCTATGACGAAAAGCCCCTGGTCCAGACTCTGTAACATTGTTGGCGTTAGGAAGGGCTTCCAGCTGTAGAAACCAAACTAAAATACAGGTCCGTTATGAGCAAGACGTGGTCACCTGATCTGACTAATTTCTTTCAAATAACAATTGCTTCTACTTTTGGCACAAGGCCAGCAATTATCTCAGTGCATTACTGGTACTTTATTTTATCGATCCCGTAAGGATGAAAGGCAAAGTTAACCTCGGTGGGATTTGAACTCAGTACGTAAAGGGAAATAACTCTATGCTGTAAAGCATGGTGTCTGACGCTCTACCGATACTGCCAATCCACTTTCAAATAATAATAATTTTCTACTTTTGGCACAAGGCCAGCAATTACCCAGTACATTACTGGTACTTTACTTTTATCGACCCCGTAAGGATGAAAGGTAAAGTTAACCTTAGAGGGATTTGAACTCAGATCATAAAGGGACGTAAATAATAATAATAATAATAATAATGAAATTATTATGTACAGTGCTCAGGTGCACTACAACATTTCATAATGTGACAACCTGTATAACCCATGCAAGAGTGGAAAATAGACGTTAAACGATGATGGTGGGGATGATGTATGTGAGATTTATTGTGTATTGAATCACTGATGAGTTTCCAATAATATGAATAATGAAATATTCTGTTCGCCATATTAACGTGCAAATGTCTGGGCATTCTACAGATACATGTACCCTTAACGTATTTTAAAGGGAGATTTGGCATTTTTTGACAGATGAATGGACTGGAGCACCGTGAACTGAACACCCGAACCACTAAGCCACAACATGCCTTCACTATACATTCATGTGAATATCTGTGAGCGTTTGTGTATGTGTGTGTTTATATATATATCCAATTTAATCAATTCTAATAAAATAATAGTGCTAATAAAATAATAGTACTAATAAAATTTATTGCAATATAAAATATCCGTCAATAAAACAACTGTACAAATACATAGTAATAAGGAAACAAAAAGAAAAAGTGCAAGGGAAAACAGGGGATTAAGCAACGAAAGAACGGGAGATGTTGGTGGGAACGACTGGCTCTACATCCACGTCTGAACGGTGTTTCAGCTGCGCCCCTCGGATAAAATGGCTAAATTGGCACAGAGAATGACCAGCAACACCCGCTGCATCGGTCGCTCCACCTCACGAAGCTCCGTCATGAAGTGGGCTGCAGTCTTTCCTATTTTTCGAATCAGAGATCAACCGTCTCCTTTTCTTACCGGTCGCTGTCGAGACCTCATATGTCTTTGATCCCCACACTGATAATAGTACTTGTTGATATTTCTACCGCAAACAATAAGTCCCCGAAATTTAGGCGCTATATAGCTCTTAGTAGGGTTCTGTATTTTAGTTAAACTTTTTTTTAATTTACAGTGACAAGCATTTTGAAAATAATAGTTTCTAATAAAATTGGATATGATCGATTGAGTTTTTGGCTGATTCTTTATTTTATCGAAGCCAGAAGACTGAAAGGCAAAGCCGCTCCCTAAAGTAGTGCAACAAATATAACAAGAGATTTTGTCCAAAACTTTAACGCTTATACTAATCAACTTACCCAACTCAAAAATCCAACGGCTTTTTTTTAATACCGGTCGCCGTCTGGACTTCTAGCGTCCTCGGTTCTCGTGTTCCAGTTCAAAATATAATGTAAGGGAGGTAATTCTTAGACGGTATCTTAAACATAAAATTGCAATTACTTCCCTTATCATGAAACTGAAAGTTATGCTTTAAACACAGAATTTCGACTTCAGGAGAACCATTATGCACGATATATATATATATATATATATTGCTCTGATATTTACATAGAGCACTCTTCACTTCTATGACCTTTTCTGTTTCCAACGGAAATTTCAATACTTATATATATATATATATATATATATTTACTTGTTGATAACCATATTTCACAAACGTAAATATAGTATATTAAATTTCAAGATCTAAAACGACCAACAGTAACAACATATATATAAAAACAAAAACTGCTTCTGAATTCGATAAAAGAATAAATACTAACGGAAGTAGATTTAGGAGCCTCTATCTAATAACTTTTGATGCAAGCCAACACACTGGCAGTGTTACCACGGGTGATAGCGAGGCTACGGCGCTAGAACAACCAAACACCCTCACGGGCAACACCTGATGCCTTGGTAAGGCGAGTTACCAACGATGACTTCGTTATCAATGGCCCAGCTCTGCCAAACGTCTCGAAAGTGGGAATCACTGCTCCCTTTATATATATATATATATATATATATATTTATCAATATCGCATCGTGTACCAACCTATATATATGTGTGTGTGTGTGTGTATATAATCATCTATAGAATTGACGTGGTGCGCTTTATTTTGCCTAGACTTGGATTAATTAATTATTGGGGTGCAACAAGCATCACACTCCTAATTAATCATTCAAATGATATATATATATCCATGTACTGAAGAATGTGAGAAAAAGTACTCAATATTGAAGTAGAGTTTAAATATTTATTTAATATGGCTAAGTGGTGAGCCTTGTTACTCAGGAGTTTCACCTCTGCACTCACAGGATCATCAGACACAACTCTTGTAACAGGGCTCATTACTTAGCCAATTCAATATCATCGTCATTTAACATCTGCTATCCCTGCTAGCAAGGGTTGAACATTACACCACCTGTAAGGTGGTTGGTATTAAGAAGAGCATCCAGACATAGAAACCAGCCTGAAAACAGAAAATATAAGCAAGACATAGTTGCTTGGTCTGTGTCGCCTTTTAATATTACAGCCCATCTAACTCATGTAGACATGGAAAATAGATGTTAAATGATGATGAATATAATGATTTCGCAGACATTTTTTCACGCTCAGAGTTGCTGAAGCATGGAACAAACTGCCTGCGTCAATTGTTAGCTGCCGAGACACTGCATCCTTTAAGACACTCATGCTTCCCAAAATACGCCAAAACTACACCTGATGTACCCCTTCCATACACATGCACACGTGTGTATCATGACTCGTGCACTGTTCATTTTACTGATGTTTGTGCATTGCCCTATGTACTGTACATGCACTTTTTTGATGAGTTGTGGTGCACCTGGGCACTGTGCACAATATTTCGTTATTGTTATTATATCATGACTCATACACTGTTTATTTTCCTGACATTTGTACATTATTCTATGTACTATACATGCACCTTTGATGAGTTGTAGTGCACCTGAGCACTGTACACAATAATTTCATTATTATTATTATTATTATGATGAAACATATATATATAAAACCGTAGTAACATACACACACGTATATAGAGGGATATTAAAAGATTTTCTGCCCAACGTTAAGCTTTCACTGTTTCAGTAAAAGCTCAACTGTAGGGCATAATTTCAGTCTCAACTTGTTATTTTATTGTCATCAGAACTAAAGTGTGCTTTCTTCCCTGTATCGGTTTTTATTAAAGGTAACCTTCATTATAGCTTTGAGAATCCTCTGCATATATATATATATATATATATTCCGATGACCTGATCAGAGACAGACACTGTATTTAAGGTCGTGTGACGCAACTTCGAGTGATTAGCAGCCTCTAGACTCACCTGATCTATGAAACAATTGTTAATACTGTAAATAAAACCATTTTTGTAGAGCCGACCATGTTGTTCTTCACTCTTTCACTATCATCACTATCATCATCATCATCATCGTTTAACGTCTATCTTCCATGCTAGCATGGGTTAGACGGGAGTTGTCCCAATTTGAGGCAAGGTTGGTAGGGTGACCGCGTCTCGCTTGTATATATATAAAAAAATATATATATATATCCAAACCCATGCAAGCATGGAAGATGGACGTTAAACGATGATGATGATATATATATATATATATATACTTACGATTCTACCTGTGTACATATTTTTCCATAGAATATGTATTTGGTATATATACGATATACCGTGTTTCTTGTGCCATATATGGCTCTTTCTCTCTCTCTCTATATATACATATATTAACATGTGTTGAAACAGATATTGTTATACTTTGGGAGGGTCGTGCTGCCATCAAGATCGGAGGGTCGTGCTGTCATCAAGAAGAGAGGGTCGTGCTGTCATCAAGAAGGGAGGGTTGTGCTGTCATCAAGAAGGGAGGGTCGTGCTGCCATCAAGAAGGGAGGGTCGTGCTGCCATCAAGAAGGGAGGGTCGTGCTGCCATCAAGAAGGGAGGGTCGTGCTGCCATCAAGAAGGGAGGGTCGTGCTGTCATCAAGAAGGGAGGGTCGTGCTGCCATCAAGAAGGGAGGGTCGTGCTGCCATCAAGAAGGGAGGGTCGTGCTGCCATCAAGAAGGGAGGGTCGTGCTGCCATCAAGATCGGAGGGTCGTGCTGCCATCAAGAAGAGAGGGTCGTGCTGCCATCAAGAAGGGAGGGTCGTGCTGCCATCAAGAAGGGAGGGTCGTGCTGCCATCAAGAAGGGAGGGTCGTGCTGCCGTCAAGAAGGGAGGGTCGTGCTGCTATCAAGAAGGGAGGGTCGTGCTGCCATCAAGAAGGGAGGGTCGTGCTGTCATCAAGAAGGGAGGGTCGTGCTGCTATCAAGAAGGGAGGGTCGTGCTGCCATCAAGAAGAGAGGGTCGTGCTGCCATCAAGAAGGGAGGGTCGTGCTGCCATCAAGAAGGGAGGGTCGTGCTGTCATCAAGAAGGGAGGGTCGTGCTGCTATCAAGAAGGGAGGGTCGTGCTGCCATCAAGAAGGGAGGGTCGTGCTGTCATCAAGAAGGGAGGGTCGTGCTGCTATCAAGAAGGGAGGGTCGTGCTGCCATCAAGAAGAGAGGGTCGTGCTGCCATCAAGAAGGGAGGGTCGTGCTGTCATCAAGAAGGGAGGGTCGTGCTGCTATCAAGAAGGGAGGGTCGTGCTGCCATCAAGAAGGGAGGGTCGTGCTGCCATCAAGAAGGGAGGGTCGTGCTGCCATCAAGAAGGGAGGGTCGTGCTGCCATCAAGAAGGGAGGGTCGTGCTGCCATCAAGATCGGAGGGTCGTGCTGCCATCAAGAAGGGAGGGTCGTGCTGTCATCAAGAGTGGTATCTGTTTATCGAAAAAACTGCCCATCAAAATATCTTGTCCGAACCATGAAAGGATGTTGCTGTTGATGACGACAATGATGACAATGACGATGATGATGATGATGATGATAACGATGGAAATGTTTATAACTACAGACACACAATTAACACCACTTTAACGAGAGAGAGGGTGATAATGAGAGAGAGGGTGATAACGAGAGAGGGTGATAACGAGAGAGAGGGTGATAACGAGAGAGAGGGTGATAATGAGAGAGAGGGTGATAATGAGAGAGGGTGATAACGAGAGAGAGGGTGATAACGAGAGAGGGTGATAACGAGAGAGAGGGTGATAACGAGAGAGAGGGTGATAATGAGAGAGGGTGATAATGAGAGAGAGGGTGATAACGAGAGAGAGGGTGATAATGAGAGAGGGTGATAATGAGAGAGGGTGATAATGAGAGAGAGGGTGATAACGAGAGAGAGGGTGATAATGAGAGAGAGGGTGATAATGAGAGAGGGTGATAACGAGAGAGAGGGTGATAACGAGAGAGGGTGATAACGAGAGAGAGGGTGATAACGAGAGAGAGGGTGATAATGAGAGAGGGTGATAATGAGAGAGAGGGTGATAACGAGAGAGAGGGTGATAATGAGAGAGGGTGATAATGAGAGAGGGTGATAATGAGAGAGAGGGTGATAACGAGAGAGGGTGATAACGAGAGAGAGGGTGATAATGAGAGAGGGTGATAACGAGAGAGAGGGTGATAATGAGAGAGGGTGATAACGAGAGAGAGGGTGATAACGAGAGAGGGTGATAACGAGAGAGAGGGTGATAACGAGAGAGAGGGTGATAATGAGAGAGGGTGATAATGAGAGAGAGGGTGACAACGAGAGAGGGTGATAACGAGAGAGAGGGTGATAATGAGAGAGGGTGATAATGAGAGAGGGTGATAATGAGAGAGAGGGTGATAACGAGAGAGAGGGTGATAACGAGAGAGAGGGTGATAATGAGAGAGAGGGTGATAATGAGAGAGGGTGATAACGAGAGAGAGGGTGATAACGAGAGAGGGTGATAACGAGAGAGAGGGTGATAACGAGAGAGAGGGTGATAATGAGAGAGGGTGATAATGAGAGAGAGGGTGATAACGAGAGAGAGGGTGATAATGAGAGAGGGTGATAATGAGAGAGGGTGATAATGAGAGAGAGGGTGATAACGAGAGAGAGGGTGATAATGAGAGAGAGGGTGATAATGAGAGAGGGTGATAACGAGAGAGAGGGTGATAACGAGAGAGGGTGATAACGAGAGAGAGGGTGATAACGAGAGAGAGGGTGATAATGAGAGAGGGTGATAATGAGAGAGAGGGTGATAACGAGAGAGAGGGTGATAATGAGAGAGGGTGATAATGAGAGAGGGTGATAATGAGAGAGAGGGTGATAACGAGAGAGGGTGATAACGAGAGAGAGGGTGATAATGAGAGAGGGTGATAACGAGAGAGAGGGTGATAATGAGAGAGGGTGATAACGAGAGAGAGGGTGATAACGAGAGAGGGTGATAACGAGAGAGAGGGTGATAACGAGAGAGAGGGTGATAATGAGAGAGGGTGATAATGAGAGAGAGGGTGACAACGAGAGAGGGTGATAACGAGAGAGAGGGTGATAATGAGAGAGGGTGATAATGAGAGAGGGTGATAATGAGAGAGAGGGTGATAACGAGAGAGAGGGTGATAACGAGAGAGAGGGTGATAATGAGAGAGAGGGTGATAATGAGAGAGGGTGATAACGAGAGAGAGGGTGATAACGAGAGAGGGTGATAACGAGAGAGAGGGTGATAATGAGAGAGAGGGTGATAACGAGAGAGGGTGATAACGAGAGAGGGTGATAACGAGAGAGAGGGTGATAACGAGAGGGGGTGATAACGAGAGAGGGTGATAACGAGAGAGGGTGATAACGAGAGAGAGGGTGATAACGAGAGAGAGGGTGATAACGAGAGAGGGTGATAACGAGAGAGAGGGTGATAACGAGAGAGAGGGTGATAATGAGAGAGGGTGATAATGAGAGAGAGGGTGATAACGAGAGAGGGTGATAACGAGAGAGAGGGTGATAACGAGAGAGAGGGTGATAATGAGAGAGGGTGATAACGAGAGAGAGGGTGATAACGAGAGAGAGGGTGATAACGAGACTGATGAGTTACGACACACTGATATTGTATAACTGGAATGTTTGTTTAATATTTTTATTAGATGTTACCATAGTTTCAAATATAAAAATTGATTCACACACACACACATATATATATATATATATATATATATACACCCAGCACTCACTGTAAATGAGGTTGGTGTTAGGAAGGGCATCCAGCTGTAGAAATCAAGCCAGAATCAGTTCCCGTCCCACCCTTGCAAGCAGGGAAAAAGCGGACATAAATGACGATATATATATATATCGAAAGGTTGTGAGTTCAATTCTCAGACCAGGTGATGTGTTGTTTCCTTGAACAAGACACTTTATTTCACATTGCTCCAGTTTACTCAGCTGTAGAAATGAGATGATAGGACTGGGGTCCCTATCATTCCACTGCAAAGTGGTCGTGGAGGTGCCACGGCAAAAAAGCACCCAGTACTCACTGTATCTGAGGTTGGTGTTAGGAATGGCATCCAGCTGTAGAAATCAAGCCAGAATCAGTTCCCGTCCCACCCTTGCAAGCAGGGAAAAAGCGGACGTAAAATAAAATGATGAAAAAAAAAAAAATGATGATATATATATATATATATATATGCATACATGCAAACATACACCTATATACATATACATATATATACATACACCTATATATACATATGCATATATATACATACACACTCATTCAAATATATATATATACACACATATATACATACATATATATATATATATACACACATATATACATACATATATATATATATATACACACATATATACATACATATATACATATATATACACACTCATTCAGGTATATATATATATATATAATATACATATATACATATATATATATGCATACATACACCTATATACATACATACACACACACACATGTATATATACATACACACTCATTCATATATATAAGCACAGATTTAAGGTTTGAGCATACAATTTCTGCTTTCACCCTTATATGGGATATACAACTCTTCTTGAGTCTTCTCTTGATTTTGGTATAGTATTTATTATTATTACAATATATATATATACATGCACACATATATATA
Organism: Eledone cirrhosa; assembly: GCA_964016885.1. Lineage (NCBI taxonomy): Eukaryota > Metazoa > Mollusca > Cephalopoda > Octopoda > Eledonidae > Eledone > Eledone cirrhosa. The sequence goes on from OZ024754.1 coordinate 39,513,992, forward strand.
TATACATACACACATATATATATATACATACACACATATATATATATATAGGGTTAATAAAATAATAGATGTGGGGGTGGGGGGTATTTTTCTTGTAGAAAGAAAATATAAATGGAATCAATCATTCTTATTTGTTGATTTTATTTTGGATGAAATTAAGAATGTATTCTTTTGAAATCTTGTCTTCGTCTTGTGTTATTGGCTGGGAATCGTGGACTTTAATTCCTTCGTGCCACTTCCAACGAATTCCATTTATGCGGCAGTCTCTACAAGTAGATAACATAGTATTGTTTTTAAGCTAGTAGAGAGAGAGGGAGGAGAGAGGAGAGAGAGGGAAGAGAAATGGCTGTAAAATACCCCTCCTCTGTCTTCCATTGAGAAATGTCTGTAAAATAACCCCCAGCCACCCACCCTTTTCTTTTATTGAGAAATGGGTGTAAAATACCTCCACACCCTCTCTGTCTTCCATTGAGGAATGGCTGTAAAAAAAATAAGACTGACTTACCTGGTATTTGTGATAGCTTCTGCAGGAAATTCATAGATTGATTTGCCAGTTCCAGTGTGGAAACAATATTTTGTGTTTGAAGATTTGCTAAGACACATAGTCCAAGGATCTGAAAGAGAAAATGTAAACAGTTTTCAATGATTTCAAACCTAAATTATTTTCAGAATGTTTTTCTAATAGATCACATTTATGTAGGTTTAAATGGCCTCTTATGTGGTTGCATCTCACAGGAGGTTTCTTGGGTATTTTAATGACAGGGAACCCCGTTTTAGTCAAGGAGAGGACACCAATTTTGTAAGCCCTTTACATTCTGAATTCAAATTCTGCTGAGGTTAGCTTTGCTTTTCATCCTTATGGAGTTGATAAAATAAAGTCCCAGTACTGCACTGGGATTGATTAATCGATTTTCCCCTCCTCTTAAATTATTGGCCTTGTGCCTAAATCAAAAACCATTATCATCATCATCACAAAATCACTCTAACAAAAAAAAAAAAGTGTATATAACAATGTATATATGTTTTTAACATATAATATGACCAATGTGATGGAAGTTTTTATTATTAATAGACCCTCTCAGGTTAAATCATTTCTCCAACAATTATTATTCAAGAATATATAAATAGCACTGTAAAATGGTGGTGCTGGTGCCACGATAGAATACACCCAGTACACTCTGTAAAGTTGTTGGTACATTTATAAGTATGATTATAAATATAAATGAGCAAACACAGGCACACTTACAAAAATACACACTCACCTTTGATAATCTTTACAAACTGTACTCCTGTTGGCAGGAAATAATGCTTTTTCTCTTTACAGTAACAAAGACGTCTGCAGCGAGATTGACCCTTCACTACCTTCATTTCCAACCTGAAGGAAAAAAAATAATAACAATAATTAGAAAGTAAAAAAAATTTGAAATATCAATTAAATTAAGTGGTTAAAGCCAAGTCAATGATGACAACTTCCCTCGTGCTGGTGCAGAGTCTGACCCTCTGGAATCTGGAGGAAGCTTAGAAAGTGAGGTGTAAACCAGTCATGGGCAACCTGAGGAGTTACTGCCCTTTTTTTTAATGTGGGCACGAATGTAAATTAGCACTTGTGGCCCGCCTGATGATGAGCCATATCTCATGTGGCCCGCCTGATGATGAGCCATATCTCATGTGGCCCGCCTGATGATGAGCCACATCTCATGTAGCCCGCCTGATGATGAGCCACATCTCATGTGGCCCGCCTGATGATGAGCCATATCTCATGTGGCCCGCCTGATGATGAGCCATATCTCATGCGGCCCGCTTCTCGAAAAAGGTTGCCCATGCCTGGTGTAGACGAATGGATTGTGAGAGCCAAGCAGGCCATGTATAAAGGTGAGAGTTGGCACAGTGAGGAATTTGAAGTGGGGGTGAGGGTCCACCTGGGTTCAGTCCTTAATCCACTTCTGTTTATCAAAACCTTTCAAGATATAAGTGAGGAGTTTAACAGTGACACACCATAAGAACTGCTGTCATTAGAGCTGAGTCCGAGGAGAGTCAAGATATAAGTGAGGAGTTTAACAGTGACACACCATAAGAACTGCTGTCATTAGAGCTGAGTCCGAGGAGAGTCAAGATATAAGTGAGGAGTTTAACAGTGACACACCATAAGAACTGCTGTCATTAGAGCTGAGTCCGTGGAGAGTCAAGATATAAGTGAGGAGTTTAACAGTGACACACCATAAGAACTGCTGTCATTAGAGCTGAGTCCGTGGAGAGTCAAGATATAAGTGAGGAGTTTAACAGTGACACACCATAAGAACTGCTGTCATTAGAGCTGAGTCCGTGGAGAGTCAAGATATAAGTGAGGAGTTTAACAGTGACACACCATAAGAACTGCTGTCATTAGAGCTGAGTCCGTGGAGAGTCAAGATATAAGTGAGGAGTTTAACAGTGACACACCATAAGAACTGCTGTCATTAGAGCTGAGTCCGAGGAGAGTCAAGATATAAGTGAGGAGTTTAACAGTGACACACCATAAGAACTGCTGTCATTAGAGCTGAGTCCGTGGAGAGTCAAGATATAAGTGAGGAGTTTAACAGTGACACACCATAAGAACTGCTGTCATTAGAGCTGAGTCCGAGGAGAGTCAAGATATAAGTGAGGAGTTTAACAGTGACACACCATAAGAACTGCTGTCATTAGAGCTGAGTTCGAGGAGAGTCAAGATATAAGTGAGGAGTTTAACAGTGACACACCATAAGAACTGCTGTCATTAGAGCTGAGTCCGTGGAGAGTCAAGATATAAGTGAGGAGTTTAACAGTGACACACCATAAGAACTGCTGTCATTAGAGCTGAGTCCGTGGAGAGTCAAGATATAAGTGAGGAGTTTAACAGTGACACACCATAAGAACTGCTGTCATTAGACAGTGACACACCATAAGAACTGCTGTCATTAGAGCTGAGTCCGGGGAGAGTCAAGATATAAGTGAGGAGTTTAACAGTGACACACCATAAGAACTGCTGTCATTAGACAGTGACACACCATAAGAACTGCTGTCATTAGAGCTGAGTCCGGGGAGAGTCAAGATATAAGTGAGGAGTTTAACAGTGACACACCATAAGAACTGCTGTCATTAGAGCTGAGTCCGAGGAGAGTCAAGATATAAGTGAGGAGTTTAACAGTGACACACCATAAGAACTGCTGTCATTAGAGCTGAGTCCGAGGAGAGTCAAGATATAAGTGAGGAGTTTAACAGTGACACACCATAAGAACTGCTGTCATTAGAGCTGAGTCCGGGGAGAGTCAAGATATGTGAGGAGTTTAACAGTGACACACCATAAGAACTGCTGTCATTAGAGCTGAGTCCGGGGAGAGTCAAGATATAAGTGAGGAGTTTAACAGTGACACACCATAAGAACTGCTGTCATTAGAGCTGAGTCCGGGGAGAGTCAAGATATAAGTGAGGAGTTTAACAGTGACACACCATAAGAACTGCTGTCATTAGAGCTGAGTCCGTGGAGAGTGAGGAGTTTAACAGTGACACACCATAAGAACTGCTGTCATTAGAGCTGAGTCCGGGGAGAGTCAAGATATAAGTGAGGAGTTTAACAGTGACACACCATAAGAACTGCTGTCATTAGAGCTGAGTCCGGGGAGAGTCAAGATATAAGTGAGGAGTTTAACAGTGACACACCATAAGAACTGCTGTCATTAGAGCTGAGTCCGGGGAGAGTCAAGATATAAGTGAGGAGTTTAACAGTGACACACCATAAGAACTGCTGTCATTAGAGCTGAGTCCGTGGAGAGTGAGGAGTTTAACAGTGACACACCATAAGAACTGCTGTCATTAGAGCTGAGTCCGTGGAGAGTCAAGATATAAGTGAGGAGTTTAACAGTGACACACCATAAGAACTGCTGTCATTAGAGCTGAGTCCGAGGAGAGTCAAGATATAAGTGAGGAGTTTAACAGTGACACACCATAAGAACTGCTGTCATTAGAGCTGAGTCCGGGGAGAGTCAAGATATAAGTGAGGAGTTTAACAGTGACACACCATAAGAACTGCTGTCATTAGAGCTGAGTCCGGGGAGAGTCAAGATATAAGTGAGGAGTTTAACAGTGACACACCATAAGAACTGCTGTCATTAGAGCTGAGTCCGGGGAGAGTCAAGATATAAGTGAGGAGTTTAACAGTGACACACCATAAGAACTGCTGTCATTAGAGCTGAGTCCGTGGAGAGTGAGGAGTTTAACAGTGACACACCATAAGAACTGCTGTCATTAGAGCTGAGTCCGTGGAGAGTGAGGAGTTTAACAGTGACACACCATAAGAACTGCTGTCATTAGAGCTGAGTCCGTGGAGAGTCAAGATATAAGTGAGGAGTTTAACAGTGACACACCATAAGAACTGCTGTCATTAGAGCTGAGTCCGTGGAGAGTCAAGATATAAGTGAGGAGTTTAACAGTGACACACCATAAGAACTGCTGTCATTAGAGCTGAGTCCGTGGAGAGTCAAGATATAAGTGAGGAGTTTAACAGTGACACACCATAAGAACTGCTGTCATTAGAGCTGAGTCCGAGGAGAGTCAAGATATAAGTGAGGAGTTTAACAGTGACACACCATAAGAACTGCTGTCATTAGAGCTGAGTCCGTGGAGAGTCAAGATATAAGTGAGGAGTTTAACAGTGACACACCATAAGAACTGCTGTCATTAGAGCTGAGTCCGGGGAGAGTCAAGATATAAGTGAGGAGTTTAACAGTGACACACCATAAGAACTGCTGTCATTAGAGCTGAGTCCGAGGAGAGTCAAGATATAAGTGAGGAGTTTAACAGTGACACACCATAAGAACTGCTGTCATTAGAGCTGAGTCCGAGGAGAGTCAAGATATAAGTGAGGAGTTTAACAGTGACACACCATAAGAACTGCTGTCATTAGAGCTGAGTCCGTGGAGAGTCAAGATATAAGTGAGGAGTTTAACAGTGACACACCATAAGAACTGCTGTCATTAGAGCTGAGTCCGGGGAGAGTCAAGATATAAGTGAGGAGTTTAACAGTGACACACCATAAGAACTGCTGTCATTAGAGCTGAGTCCGAGGAGAGTCAAGATATAAGTGAGGAGTTTAACAGTGACACACCATAAGAACTGCTGTCATTAGAGCTGAGTCCGAGGAGAGTCAAGATATAAGTGAGGAGTTTAACAGTGACACACCATAAGAACTGCTGTCATTAGAGCTGAGTCCGTGGAGAGTCAAGATATAAGTGAGGAGTTTAACAGTGACACACCATAAGAACTGCTGTCATTAGAGCTGAGTCCGGGGAGAGTCAAGATATAAGTGAGGAGTTTAACAGTGACACACCATAAGAACTGCTGTCATTAGAGCTGAGTCCGGGGAGAGTCAAGATATAAGTGAGGAGTTTAACAGTGACACACCATAAGAACTGCTGTCATTAGAGCTGAGTCCGAGGAGAGTCAAGATATAAGTGAGGAGTTTAACAGTGACACACCATAAGAACTGCTGTCATTAGAGCTGAGTCCGAGGAGAGTCAAGATATAAGTGAGGAGTTTAACAGTGACACACCATAAGAACTGCTGTCATTAGAGCTGAGTCCGAGGAGAGTCAAGATATAAGTGAGGAGTTTAACAGTGACACACCATAAGAACTGCTGTCATTAGAGCTGAGTCCGAGGAGAGTTAGAGGCAACATTTGAAGCATGAAAGAAGTGTCTAGAGTTGAAAGGACTAAAAGTAAAGTTAGCAAAGATGAAAGTGTTAAGTAGAAAAGGGAAGAAGAGGGTGATAGCAGATTCTCAGTAGCACACTACCCACAGGACTAAGGATAGCTTCAGGTCAACTCCTACCACTACCCACAGGACTAAGGATAGCTTCAGGTCAACTCCTACCACTACCCACAGGACTAAGGATAGCTTCAGGTCAACTCCTACCACTACCCACAGGACTAAGGATAGCTTCAGGTCAACTCCTACCACTACCCACAGGACTAAGGATAGCTTCAGGTCAACTCCTACCACTACCCACAGGACTAAGGATAGCTTCAGGTCAACTCCTACCACTACCCACAGGACTAAGGATAGCTTCAGGTCAACTCCTACAGCCCTATCATGCTCTTCCTCCCCTCTCTGCCACTCCAGTGTTCACTGCTTCATGCTGCCTCTCTCTATCCTCCAATCTCTCTCACACCCTCTCTCTATCTTCCAATCTCTCACACCCTCTCTCTATCCTCCAATCTCTCTCACACCCTCTCTATATCCTCCAATCTCTCTCACACCCTCTCTCTATCCTCCAATCCCTCCCACTATCCTCCAATCTCTCTCACACCCTCTCTCTATCCTCCAATCTCTCTCACACCCTCTCTATATCCTCCAATCTCTCTCACACCCTCTCTCTATCCTCCAATCCCTCTCACACCCTCTCTATATCCAACACCTCCCACACCCTCTCTCTCTCCTCCAATCCCTCCCCCTACCTTCTATCTTATTGTGATGTAAACCTCCATTTCCACTACAACTTTCTCTTCTCAGTGGCCAACCATCAATCCATCATCATCATCATCATCTTCTTAAAACCACTTCTAACATCATCCACCATACCTCAAAATATACAGCATAGTCTCATAGAAACAGAACCAGTTCCAGGAAGTTTGCTTTGAAAGAGGTTAAAAAGAAAACTGAGCTAACCTTTCAAATATTTTATGAATGACTTCCATTCTGTAAATTTCAGGAACACTAATTGGAGCCAAGTCCGAACGAGTTGTCTTTGTAATGGCTTTTACAAATTTCTTTAGTCTTTCAATTCTGAAAATATCAATATAATACAATGTTACATGTTAGTTACAAATGGTAAGAGTTAGTTAGAAAACGGGTAGCAACAACTGATCACATTTTATTCATATTCTGTTTATTAGCTTAATTATATGGCTGAATTCCCTTCCTAACACCAACCACATTACAGCATTTTTTAATGGTAGAAAATAGAACATTTTTGACAGACTATAACATTTGTCTGTGTGACAGACAGACAAAATGTCTGTACAGTTAATATAATATAGATTACTACTCACCTCTCATTGTAATGTAGCTTCTGTACATTGTCACCACAGAGAAAATATGCATCTAAAACATGAACTGTCATTTGTTTCTTTTGTCCTTTTCCCTAAATAAAACAAACACAAAAATATTTTCATGTAAAATCGATAATTTGATGACCTTTTCTTATAATAAACTCAAATGATTTCTACGAAATAATTAGATTATGAAAGAGTTACTTTAGGCATTCAGAAACACAAAATATGTGAACACTTTTATTACCATATTTCTAATGAAAGACATTGCCTATTAAGTTAAGTATTTAGAACATAACTTAATGAAGGTTCTTACATAAAATACAGTGTAATGTAAAAACAAGGACAGTTTCAGGCAGTTTAGTATCAAACAGGCTAAATTCACTATATAGTTATCATTTATTTCTTAGTGTTTATCATACTGTACAACTGTAGCTAAAATGACTCTTCCATGATATAATTATTTTAGTCTTAACACACAGTCTCAGATCAAGTCACTTGCCAGACAAATACAACTATAGCAAAAATAATCCTTCCACAATGTAATTACTTTAATTTCAATGCTGAGTCTCAGATCAAGTCACTTGCCAAACATGTACAACTCCAAGTTTCCTATAAAATCTGTGATGTTCAGAGTAGATCTACAAATGTCAGACTATCTTCTGAGGAAGAGCTGAGTTTTGTAGCTCTTTGCAAAAGTGAAAGATTTACCTGAAAACTATCCTGCCAAAAATAATCTAATAGAAAAGAGAATAAAACACTGAAGTAGACAAAAAAAGGTTTAAATTGATAAAAACATGTCAGAGACAACCTCTGGTTCTATGATAAAAAAAAACATGAATCTTAGAATGTTAATTTTAAATTAATACTTTTCCTGATAATTCTACTTAAGAGCCTTTTTATTATTCCAAATACTAGCTTAAACTTTTTGATACCAACCTATCTTAAACTGCCCTAGTTCTATGATACAAAGTGGTTTGTTTTAAAGGATTTATATTTAAATTTAATCCTTCCATTAAAATTATATGTAAGAAAAGCTTAAGATATATTTTAAACAACTTAAAAACGAAAACGTTTGTTATTTTACTAACCCCCCCCCCCCCCCCCCCCAAAAAAAAACATTTGTTGATTATTTTCAAAATTAATAGGCAAACTTATGGTGACAAAATTGAAAAATAACAGGATGATGGAAGAATTAATCCTTTAGCATTGAAACTGGCCATATCCGGCCAAAACTCTTTCATCTCTTTCTGTTCAAACCAGCTGTAACTGGCTGCCCATACTTAGATTCTCAAAATAATATCAAAATCTCCTAGATTCGATATTATGTGATGTAAAGCCTTTACATTGAAAATATAACAGTAAATATAGGAGTAATATAAATGCTAAAGGGTTAAAACAAAAGTTTAAACATCAATGGAAGAATATTGTATTTTACTCACTTCTCCTTGGAATTCTTGCACTAATTCAGCTTCTAATAATGTTTCAGATGGTAATTCAATATGAATCTGTTTATCTTCAATCTTATTCCAATGTTGATTACGATTGCCATTCCAGAAATAAACGTGACCTCTCTAAAGAGGAGATTGAAAAGTTGACATTAGTTATTATTCCACAAAAGGCATGGAATGACGCAGCACAAAGAGGATGACAAACTACATACCTCCCTCCATCCTAAACCCAAAGAAGCAGAGAGATGATACAAAACTCAGGTCCCATCCAGTCCACCACCTGCAAGTATACTCATGGATCCCCTGCCAGCATACTCCTGATTCCTTTCTTTACCTTAAATCTGAAGCAGCAGAGAGATGAAACAACTCTCGAGTCCTTGTCTGGCCCAACCCATGCTAAGCATGTTAAGTTAGAATGAACCTTGACTGATTCACCACCTCTGCTGAACCCTTGCACCCCCAACACAGTCCATATTCAAGGAAGCATGGCACACCCCACAATGGCAGACATCACCCACCTACTTGCTCCAAGTAGTCTATAAACACCCCCTTTTATGCCATCAAGGGAAACCAGACACACTCCTACAATATGTCTATCTATCAACCTACTTACCTGCCTATCTCTAGCTCTGCCTGTTTATTTGCCTGTTTGACTGTCAATTCATAGATATATATTTATGTATATTTACCCATGTATCTATCATCAGACAAGAACATCACTAAAACAACAAAGCACAAATCCCAATAGCAGTGTGAAGACAGTTAGGTAGATAGATACATACCTAGAACTAAGTCATCATAATTTAGTTGATATATGTTTGATAATGATTAAAGAAAGTCATTGTATCAGATTTAAATGAATGTAAAATGAAATATGGTGATGGCTGGAGAAACAAGTGGGAGAAGGGCAAGGAAAATCAAGGATTTAAGCATTTTCACATAGAATGTTGTAATTAAAGAATATTTTTTTACTCTCAACTTTGTTATTTTTTATGGATACTATGCTAGTACAGAAATAAAACTTACCCCAAGTCCTAAAATAAAGTACCGAGTTTCACTTCCAGTTACAAAACATCGATAATCATATAAACTTTTCATTGTCTGCAGGTTAGCAGGAGTTAATTCTTCATATGTTAGTTGAAACATGCTAGAATCTTCCTGTAATTGAAGAAAAACCTTTTATAACATAATTTTATATTTTACTGATTACTATGGGCATGTATATATTATATGACAAGCTTCATAACACTTCCGTCTACCAAATTCATTCACCAGACATTAGCTGCTAGAGGTTATGGTAGAAGATACCTTAAATGTTAGACGTCTGGCAGCTGACTTGGTAGACACCAACAAGATTTTTAACCATCTTTCCAACAACAAATCTGGGCACCTTTTTGAATTCCATATGTCTAACACCCGTGGAGATGCTTACAAAATCAGAAGAAAATACAGCTCCCATGACTTTCAGAAACATTTTTTCACACTCAAAGTTTGACTACATCAGTTGTTAGCTGTCGAGACACTGCATCCTTCAAAACTTCCATGCTTCCCGAAATTTGCCAACACTACACCTGATATTCCCCCTCCATACCCACGCATGCATGTGTGTGTCTGTATATCATGACTCGTACACTGTTCACTTTCCTGACATTTGTACATTATTCTATGTACTGTACATGCACCTTTAATGAGTGCACCTGATCACTGTACACAATAATTTTCATTATCATTATCAAGATAGTTGCCGAAGGTGTTCCAAAAAAATGAAGGCAACACAGCTGTGAAGCAAACTTCTTAACCATACAGCCATGACAGCACCATGTCAGACTTTAAAAACTCCAACATTCACTCTATTTCACACATAATGGATTATTTTTATTAAAAAAAATTTTTTTAATGTAAAATAAAATTTATTTAGTTCTTTACCTTCATCAATTTTGTAAATATTACGTTTGCATTTCCTTTAGCTGGAGCAACTCTCACATCATCAGGAATCTATAATAATAATAATGGTTTCTAATTTAGGCACAATTTATCGACCCTATAAGTATGAAAGGCAAAGTTAACCTTGGCGGGATTTGAACTCAGAACATAAAGGGGCAGAACTCTATACCATAAAACATGTTGTCTGAATCGAACCCAGTACGTTACTGGTGCTTTATTTTATCGATCCCATAAGGATGAAAGGCAAAGTTAAACTCGGCGGGATTTGAACTCAGACCGTAAAGGACCGTAACTCTAAGCATGGTGTCCAACTCTCTACCGATATTGCCAATATAATAATAGTAATAATTGTTTCTACTTTTGGCACAAGGCCAGCAATTATCCCAGTGCATTACTGGTACTTTAGTTTATCGACCCTGTAAGGATGAAAGGCAAAGTTAACCTTTGAACTCAGACCATAAGGAGACGTAACTCTATGCTAGAAAGCATGATGTCTGACCCTCTACCGACAATTTTCTGTTGTGTCTCAGAAATAGTCAATGGGTGTCACATTGTCTTCTTGAGCAAAATACTCCAATTTACATTGTTCCAGTCCACTCAATTGGGAAAAAAATGGATATCAGTAACAGTTGTGATGAACTGACATTTTATCTACTGTAGGTGGGAGTCCCGTTCCACACTGTGGGGGCAGCAGTCTGGTACTGATGTGTTAGACTGGTGATCTCGGGGGGTAGGAATCTTATACTCTCAATGACTTAACGACAATGAAACCAAGTTACGCTCCAACCAAATGAACCTCTATGCTTGGGACAGAATTTAACTTTAACCCTTTAGCATTCACATTACTCTACATATACTATTGTATTTTCACAGTAAAGGCTTTACTTCACATAATATCGAATCTATGAGATTTTGATATTATTTATTTTGAGAACAATACCTTAATATAAGTATGAGAGGCCAGTCACGGCTGGTTTGAACAGAAAGAGGTAAGAGAATTCTGGCCAGATATGGCCAGTTTAAATGCTAAAGGGTTAACATAAAGAAAACACAGAGAAAAGTACAAGAAAGGATTAAGTCAGGTTAATATATTCCACACTGTTCACACAGGTCTTGGTACCCATTAACATTTGATGTGTGGAATAAGATAAAAATCAGTTGTCATTCTGCTAATATTTGTACTTCAACAATGGCAAACTCTTGGTGATATTTTCACCAAAATCTCTCTCTTCTGAGTTGTTCCAGTTTTCTGACTTTATTTCCATGTTGCCAATCAATTAATAAATTGTATTTCTACAGCAGAGAAAGACTAGAGAAGTGATGTGAGGTGAGATGAAATGTGAAGATGTTGGGCCTCCTTACACTTAAGAGTAGAAAAGATTGACAGTAGTGGTGGTGACATTGCTATAGTGTGGTGACATTGCTATAGTGTGGAGTCATTGCTATAGTGTGGTGACATTGCTATAGTGTGGAGTCATTGCTATAGTGTGGTGACATTGCTATAGTGTGGAGTCATTGCTATAGTGTGGTGACATTGTTATAGTGTGGTGACATTGCTATAGTGTGGTGACATTGCTATATTGTGGAGTCATTGCTATAGTGTGGTGACATTGCTATAGTGTGGTGACATTGCTATAGTGTGGAGTCATTGCTATAGTGTGGTGACATTGCTATAGTGTGGAGTCATTGCTATAGTGTGGTGACATTGTTATAGTGTGGTGACATTGCTATAGTGTGGTGACATTGCTATAGTGTGGTGACATTGCTATAGTATGGTGACATTGTTATGGTGTGGTGACATTGCTATAGTGTGGTGACATTGCTATAGTGTGGTGACATTGCTATAGTGTGGTGACATTGCTATAGTGTGGTGACATTGCTATAGTATGGTGACATTGTTATAGTGTGGTGACATTGCTATAGTATGGTGACATTGTTATAGTGTGGTGACATTGCTATAGTATGGTGACATTGTTATAGTATGGTGACATTGCTATAGTGTGGTGACGTTGTTATAGTGTGGAGTCATTGCTATAGTGTGGTGACATTGCTATAGTATGGTGACATTGCTATAGTGTGGTGACGTTGTTATAGTGTGGTGACATTGCTATAGTGTGGTGACGTTGTTATAGTGTGGAGTCATTGCTATAGTGTGGTGACATTGTTATAGTATGGTGACATTGCTATAGTGTGGTGACGTTGTTATAGTGTGGAGTCATTGCTATAGTGTGGTGACATTGTTATAGTATGGTGACATTGCTATAGTGTGGTGACGTTGTTATAGTGTGGTGACATTGCTATAGTGTGGTGACGTTGTTATAGTGTGGAGTCATTGCTATAGTGTGGTGACATTGTTATAGTATGGTGACATTGCTATAGTGTGGTGACGTTGTTATAGTGTGGTGACATTGCTATAGTGTGGAGCCACCCAACCTATGTTGAGAACGATGATGGTGATGATGGTAGTGGTGGTGAGAACATAACAGAGATGAAAGAGGAAAGGAAGAAGTGGGGGGGGGGTGAAGAGGGAAATGGGGGAGGGGGGATTGAGGGTGAAGGGGTCATGTAATGAGGATGGGTGTGGGAGAGGAAGGGTTGAGGGAGATGATGGGTGTGGGAGAGGAAGGGGGGTGAAGAGGAAAGGGAAGGGGAAGAGAATGAGGAAGGGGTGGGGGAGAGGAAGGAGTGACGGAGGGGAAGGGGTGAGGAAGAAAATGGGGAAGGGGAGGAGAAAGAGGAAAGGAGGAGGAAGATGATGGGAAAGATTACCAAGAAGACAAGTAGCTTGCCAAAGCACCATTACCTGCCACAGTTGTAAACATTGCTTTCGGACAAGTTTCTGGGAATTTTCATGAAGGTTGCTAAAATAGTAAAATAAACAATATAAATAAATAAACAATGTAAGAAATTATAGAAAACATGAAATATTTAATCAATATAAAGCTCTCAAGGAATTTCTTTTAATCCTTATGTTATAATATTTCTGAAGTCCTGCTAGGATAAATATATAAAATATTTAAGGTGCTTTCATTTAAACATTATATTTCTACTTCAAATAAAAGTACCAGTAATACACTGGAATAATTGCTGCCCTTGTGCCAAAAGTAGAAACAATTATATTTCTACTTCAAACTTAACAAAAGACCATGTTGTAATAGAGATATACAAAAGTAGATACTCCCATGTAAACATTATATTTCTACTTCAAACTTAACAAAAGACCATGTTGTAACAGAGATACACATGGTAGATACTTTCATTTAAACATTAAACAAAAGACCATGTTGTAACAGAGATACACATGGTAGATACTTTCATTTAAACATTAAACAAAAGACCATGTTGTAACAGAGATACACATGGTAGATACTTTCATTTAAACATTAAACAAAAGACCATGTTGTAACAGAGATACACATGGTAGATACTTTTATTTAAACATTAAACAAAAGACCATGTTGTAATAGAAATGTGCAGGATTTGAACTCAAAGCTCAGAAAGCCGCAGCGAATACCACAAAATATTCTATCCGACATTCTAATGACTCTGCCAAATCCTCGCCTCAACTTATATCATCAGATGGTTATAACTTGTAATAAATTTATGACTTCTAACTCTGTGGAGGGGAGTAAAGTTATAGATACAAATTTATAGAACATTTTAAATTTAAATAACTTACGGATCTAAAGCAAAAGAATGGATTTTCCTTAGATTATTGATTTGTCTTTTGGCTAAACTGAAAGAAATCAAAACAAAATCATTAAAAAATCAATAATATTACTTGACAGAGATAAAAAAAAAAGAACAAAAACATTTATAGATGTTACATTATCACAAAGTACAATAAAATACACCCAGTCCACTCTGTAAAGTAACTGGAGCTAAAATAAAATACATCCAGTCCACTCTGTAAAGTGACAGAATTGGAGCTATGATAAAATACACCCAGTCCACTCTGTAAAGTGACAGAATTGGAGCTACGATAAAATACACCCAGTCCACTCTGTAAAGTAACTGGACTGGAGGTACAATAAAATACACCCAGTCCACTCTGTAAAGTAACTGGACTGGAGGTACAATAAAATACACCCAGTCCACTCTGTAAAGTAACTGGAGCTACAATAAAATGCACCCAGTCCACTCTGTAAAGTAACAGGACTAGAGCTACGATAAAATACACCCAGTCCACTGTAAAGTAACTGGAGCTACAATAAAATGCACCCAGTCCACTCTGTAAAGTGACAGAACTGGAGCTACAATAAAATACACCCAGTCCACTCTGTAAAGTAACTGAAGCTACAATAAAATGCACCCAGTCCACTCTGTAAAGTAACAGGACTAGAGCTACAATAAAATACACCCAGTCCACTGTAAAGTAACTGGAGCTACAATAAAATGCACCCAGTCCACTCTGTAAAGTGACAGAACTGGAGCTACAATAAAATACACCCAGTCCACTCTGTAAAGTAACTGAAGCTACAATAAAATGCACCCAGTCCACTCTGTAAAGTAACTGGACTAGAGCTACAATAAAATACACCCAGTCCACCCTGTAAAGTAACTGGACTAGAGCTACAATAAAATACACCCAATCCACTCTGTAAAGTGACAGAAGTGGAGCTATAATAAAATACACCCAGTCCACTCTGTAAAGTAACAGAAGTGGAGCTATGAGGGTCCTATCAAAAGCAACCCCAAACAAGACCAACTGAGCTCATAGATGTTATCCAACCATCTTGTTTGTTGTCTACCTCTGGCTCTTTTGTCAGTTGGTTTTTCCTGTAAAATCTGTTCTGTGGTAAATTCAAATGTTTTTATATTTCACAAAATACAGTTTATACTGTCAAACCTCAACTGTGAATTGTAACTAGTATTTATTAATCTGGAATTGATTTTAAAACACTAGGATGTTTTTCATTTCAACACACTGACGCATATGTGTGTGTGTGTGTGTGTATATACATACATTTATATGTAAGAGTGTATAAATATAAACGTGCAAACACAGACACACTTACAAAAATACACACTCAGACATACATTCACACAAATACACATACATTCACACAAACACACACACATACAGCATAGCAAATGGAACACCAACCACTGTTTTGCAATAATTTTTTCACCATCCCCTTCCTTCCTTTTACATACACATTGTGTGTCGGACAGACAGAAGTCCCTCAAATTTATATATTGATTCAACAGTCCCCAATTCCAACATTTATCTTACATTTGTGTTTCATGAACATTTTAAAACGTTTTTGACAGATCGTAGTGTTTGTGAGACTGATGGACAGAAAATCAACTGAAATCATTATTACAGAGTTTTTTTTATGTCAAGAGGGAAAACAACAAGGCAATAGAACAACAAAATGTTTCTGCTTACATATCATTAGAGTTTTTGATATATTCATAAAATATACCCTCAGAAAGAAAGTGTCGAGGCACAATTTCTGTGATATCACATTCATCATTATCATTCATTTGTAGTAATTCAAGATTAATTTCATTCATATATTGTTTTATTGATTCTGCATCTGTACGTAATGCTTTGCAGATGATATACCTATAAAATAGAACACATAATATAACATAGGTTATATAATTAGACATGAAGCCTTCAATTTATTACTACTAATCCACAAAAACAAAAAAGAAGCTTCAACATTTTTTCACGCTTAGAGTTGCTGAAACATGAAACAAACTACCTACATCAGTTGTTAGCTGTCGAGACACTGTTGGGACACACAGATGGAATCAAAACCCAGGACCAATTTCGGTAAACCTCTTAACCCTTTAGCATTCACATTACTCTATATATACTATTGTATTTTACAGTAAAGGATTTATCTCACATAATATTGAATCTATGAGATTTTGATGATATTTATTTTGAAAACAATACCTTAACATCAGTATAAGTAGCTAGTTACGGCCAGTTTGAACAGAAAGAGGTGAGAGAATTCTGGCCAGATATGGCCGGTTTAAACGCTAAAGGGTTAAAAACTAATTTTTCAGTCAAGGTTTCTTAATCTTTTCATTACGATATATCTAATTAAATACTCTGTATTTCAGTTAATTAATGAATAATTTGTACGGATTTACTAAAATTATTAATTATTTCACTATTAACTCTTAACATCTTGTAATGATTTTCATAGAAAATGTCTAAAACAAGTTTGTTAATTCCAATGTTTATAGTATATTTACTAATGTACAGATCGTTGTGAAAATTCAAAGGATTAGATTTCAAGTTTTAATGTGATGTAGTCATAGTACTGTCTTGTACTTTCCATGTGGTTTCATGTGGTACTTAACATGGTATTTGCTGAAAGAATTAAGTTTAAATAGGGACCCTTTAAACTGGGGTGTTTGGGGTTAGGTTGCTATCAAAAGGGTGGAATTTATATAGAACTAAATAACTACATAGGGAAGATTCAAGAAAAATGGGATAAAAAAACAAAGTACCGTTCAGAATTTGCAGGGCGGCTGGTAACAGGTTTAAAAATTGCAATTTGGTGGAAAGCTCGGTACATTAAATAAACCAGTCCAACACTGAATGGTGTGAAGATATCAAATAATTTACACACAAAATGGCCATCTAAAATATACAGAAAAGAAAAGAAATGAGAAGCAAATGAAATTAAAATTTTTTTATTTTACTGTAAAAATAAAATACCATATTTCCCGGCATCGAAGACGCTACTTTTTCCCTAAAATAAGTCTCAAAAGTCTATCATGGGTCCTGGAGGCCGAAGGTTGTTTATTATTTTTTTTCAAATTTTTGGTTGTCAAAATTAGGGTGAAGCATCTTCGGTGCCGGGAAATACAATAGATTTGTTCAAAGGTTTTGTTCTCTTGTAAGTATAGTAATGTCCGACGCGATTACTGATTCTGCCAATCCACCATCTAATTCATGCTAGCATGGAAAATGGACATAAAATGGAGGTGATGATGATATATGTATATACACACCAATATATATATCATTATAATGATATGTATGTGTGTGTGTGTATGTTACATTGGTACCACAAAACATCCAGCCCACTCTGTAAGTGGTCTTGTAGATGTCACAACAAAAAGCACCCAGCACACACTGTAAAGTGGTCATGTAAAAGACTCAGTAAAAAGCACCCAGCCCACTCTGTAAGTGGTCATGTAGGTATCACGGTAAAAAGCACCCAGCCTAAACTGTAAAGTGGTCGTGTAGGAGACACAGTAAAAGGCACCCAGCACACACTCTAAATGTGGTTGGCGCTAGAAAGGTCATCCAAATGTAGAAAACCAAGCCAGAAACTGTCCTATATGAGCGAGACACGGTCACTCGGCCCAACTTGGGACAAACCCGTCTAACTCATGGAAGATGGAGGTTAAACGACAATGATGATGATGATGACAGGGCAACTAATAGAGTGAGCTGTCTTCAAAGTTGTTAGGAAATTAAAGCCAATAATGATGAAGCAGTATAGTTTATATGTTATTATATATCTGTTAGGCGGTGGATTGGCAGTATCGGAAGAGGGTCGGACGCCATGCTTTCCAGCATAGTTATGTCCCTTTGCGATCTGAGTTCAAATCCCGCCGAGGTTGACTTTGCCTTTCATCCTTACGGGGTCGATAAAATAAAGTACCAGTAATGTACTGGGTAATTGCTGGCCTTG
Organism: Eledone cirrhosa; assembly: GCA_964016885.1. Taxonomy (NCBI): domain Eukaryota; kingdom Metazoa; phylum Mollusca; class Cephalopoda; order Octopoda; family Eledonidae; genus Eledone; species Eledone cirrhosa. The sequence continues at coordinate 39,532,120 of OZ024754.1, forward strand.
TGCCTAAAGTAGAAACAATTATATATCTGTCATGAGGTCCTTTTTGAAGGTCTTGTATAACCTGATAAACCTCCTGATGTCAACTCTTTTAGTCACCTCCTATGGCACACAAAGATATGGTGTACTTATTCTAAACTAGAGAGGAGGAGTGATGGAATTGAATGTGGAAGGAAGTAGAGGTAGACCATGAAAGTCATGGCTAAAGGTGATGGAGGAGGAAGTGAAAACAAGGGTGTTGGTAAAGGGTGGGGAAGAAGGTTGTCATGGAGCCCACAATCTAAAACCTGCTTTAACAGGGTCTACCCTTGAAAGGCTTATTGATAAAACCTTTCATTTTACACCCCTATTTTGCTAGAATCTAACTCTGTTGAAAAATGGGACCTACCTGTACAACTATAACTGAGACAGACATATTACAGGTATGGAGTGACAATTCTACCCAAGAGAAAACACCTAACAAAATCACTGTATGAAAAATGTCCTACCATCTCTTAATACTAATAAGGCTGTGAGAAATTGACACAAATAAAGTTGTTTCGATAAAATCTCCTGTATATTTTCTTGTCCTTCCACGGAAAAACCCTAAAAAATATAATGAAAATATATTTAGCTGAAAATATTTTATATAATTAAATATAAAACATTTTGCATTAATTTTACAAATGGTAATAATATCAAGATAAATGGTGCAAATTTTAACCCCTTTGTTATCAAACGATCTTAAACTACCCCTGGTTCTATGATACAAAGCTGTTTATTTTAATGTGTTTATATCTATCAAAAAAAGCTATTATTGTTCCAAACAGCAGCTGGATAATAACAAATTCTTGATTTTTTTTCCAAAAATTATTTGAAATCCAAAAGAGAATTTTCAGAAATATCAACTAAATAAATCATCTTTATAACTGTTTACTCTCCACTTTCCCTGCTAGCAACAGTTGGACAGGTCTTCATAGACAGGCTGGGAGTCTGCACCTCATTTATGCATAGTCGCACATGTACAGAAGAAAAAAACAACAACCAAACCCTGTGATAAAGAGTCCATATTTAAATTCAAACTATCCATCATAATTTTAAATAAAAACCTTTTGTTAAGATGCTCTACATATATAGTGTACTCTACATATATAGTGTTCTCTACTATATAGTGTACTCTACATATATAGTGGGTATATATAGTGTACTGTATGTATATATAGTGTGTATATTACATACCCAGGCTTGTGACTCAGGGAGGTAGCCCCCCCCCCTCATACCCAGGCTTGTGACTCAGGAAGGTAGCCCCCCCCCTCCCCTCCCCTCCCCCGTCAGTCAGTGATATGTGTACAATCCATGACCTAAGAAGACCCTAAAAAACCACAAGTAAGACCAAGATATTATCTCAAGTCAAGATACTTACTCCATCTGCCATGATAAAATGTACACCTTTGTTATCAGTATTCTCTTTCACAAATCTTTCAAAAGCTTCTTGATTTTCGGGTTTGTAAATGTCTCCTGAGCCATCCACACCTGAAACAAAATATTTCATAAATAGGTTTTATATTTGTATCATCAATAACTATGACATTAAAGAATGTTCTAAGAAACATTAATTAACGTTTAAACAACATCTACCTTCACAGAGAGAATACATTAAAGAATTCATATAAAATAAAATACAAATAAATTTAATGTAGGAGTAATGTCTACCTATCCAGTTTAGAATAGACACAACTTATCCTTGTGTATTGTAAAAGGTAACTAAAAGGGTTAGTGCTAAGAAGGGCATCTGTCTATAAAACATTGCCTTAAAAAGGACCCCTATTGGACCTGCAAGATTAACCCTTGTTTTAGCAGGGAAAAATGACCTTAAATTAGACCAGCATGACTAAACCCTGTTTTAGCAGGAAAAATTACCTTAAATTGGACCTGCAAGTCTAACCCCTGTTTTAGTAGGGAAAATGGTCTTAAATTGGACCTGCAAAACTAAACCCTGGTTTAGCAGGGATTCTTCTGTTGTGTCAAGGTCACGACAACCTCTCTAATATTGGTGACATTATAAAATACCCCCAGTACATTCTGTAAAGTGGTTGGTGATAGGAAGGGCATCCAGCAGTTGAAATCTTACGAAACAAAAGGTTGAGAGGACACTTCTGTTGTGTCAAGAACATGAAAGCTTTTCTAGTGTTGGTGCCATGATAAAATACACTCTGTATTGTACAGCAGCATAGGTCAGTGAGTGAGATGTACCCCTGGGCCCATCTGAGAGGTCAGTGGCTCCGGCTAAGTAATGATTTGGTCTGTAATGACTCATCCATTCAGGGAAAACTCTTTAGCATTTACATTATTCTATACTTACTATTATATTTTCACAGTAAAGGCTTTATTTTACATAATTATCTATGTAATATCAAATCTACAAGATGTTGATGTCACTTATTTTGAGAACAATACCTTAATATCGGTATGAGCAGCCAGTTACAGCTGGTTTGAACAGAAAGAGGTGTGAGAATTCTGGCCAGATATGGCCGGTTTAAATGCTAAAGGGTTAAATGATGGTGATGATGAAGATGAGATGTAAGAAAAAAAATAGATTAATATCTGAGGGAACTCACCATAATATGGTTCAAACATTTCACTGGGACCAGCAAAAAATTCCTCAAGTTTAAAATCATTGGAGTCTCGTAAAGTCAAGCCAAACCCTTTCGCATCTCCTTTCCTTCTCCAGAGAACATACTCACTAAAACCACCAGGACCAGCACAGATGTCAGCAAAGTAAAGTAAATTGTTGGAAGCAACTACAGATTGCTGTCAAGGGGAATGAAAAGGAAAAGGAGAAACATGGAGATAGAAATATTAACAGGCAACATTCACTAAAATGTTCATTGAACGGATAAAAAAAAAATTGTTTCTACTTTTGGCACAAGGCCAGCAATTACCCAGTTCATTACTGGTACTTTATTTTATCGACCCCGTAAGGATGAAAGGCAAAGTTAACCTCGACGGGATTTGAACTCAGACCGTTAAGGGACGTAACTATGCTGGAAAGCATGGCGTCCGACCCTCTACCGATACTGCCAATAAAAAAAATAATAATAGTAATTTACTTTATTAGTATATTTAACCCTTTTGATACCAAAGCCCCTGAAACCATCCTGGTTTTATGACATAAAAGAGTGTGTAGTCCTTTTGATATCAAAGCCCGTTTCTCACACAAGGCAGTATGTAACCTTTTGATACAAACCACAAAACCTTAATGATATCAAACTGTTTGTTTAAAGTGTTTATATTTATCTAAAAAAAAAAAAAAACATTTTCTCATAATTTTATGTAAGAACCAAGAACCTTTGTTAAGTTATGTTCCAAACACCAGATAAATAATAACGAGAAAGTTAGTTATATTACTTTAATGCCCCAATTTCTTAATAATTTTTTTATTTTAAAAATGAATTGAAAACTATGGACTGTGTCTTTTATTATAAATATGGTGATGAAAAGGTGAACCTACCCCAGTTTTCGATTTTGGTTGAGTCAACATAAAATCACACACAGCATCGATGTTAGCCATCTTCATAGCTGCTCTGGAATATTAAACATAATCTCAACAACACAAGTCAAATGACAGAACAATCTTTCTACAATAAATATCAAGTTTATTAAAGGGTATATTTCTGAGGAGCATACATGGAGAGAGAAAGAGAGGTCAGGGTATATATATATATATATATATATATATATATATATATATATATATATATATATATATATATTAATAAGAGGAATTCCAACTTTGTCTGATTTACTCGTTTTATTTACAATCCTTTAAAATATATATAATATGGTATTATAATGAAATAGTATGATAGAATATTAAATTCTAAGTGTTAATTGAACAAGTACTTTCATGCTTTCGCAATCTTCAGGTTCATGATATGTGGTGACAGTCGAGTTTGCAATTTTCAACTGTATATATATATATATATATATATATATATATCATATATATCATCATTGTCGATTAATGTCCATCTTCCACGCTAGCATGGGCCAGATGGGTCCTATTTTGAGGCAAGTTGTGTCGGGTGACCATGTCTCGCTCATATAGGGGTGTTTCTGGCTGGGTTTCT
>OZ024754.1:39541225-39711225 GCA_964016885.1 Eledone cirrhosa
GCAGCCTTAAAGATACAAGCTGTGACACCACATCAGGACAGGACTCCCACAGCAGCCTTAAAGATACAAGCTGTGACACCACATCAAGACAGGACTCCCACAGCAGCCTTAAAGATACAAGCTGTGACACCACATCAGGACAGGACTCCCACAGCAGCCTTAAAGATACAGGCTGTGACACCACATCAAGACAGGACTCCCACAGCACCCTTAAAGATACAAGTTGTAACACCACACCAGGACAGTACTCCCACAGCACCCTTAAAGATACAAGTTGTAACACCACACCAGGACAGTACTTCCAACTGGCCACAAAATGATGGATGGCTATTTTTTCTTCTTGTGAAACCTCCGAAGCTAGAAACCCCCCAAAAATATCATTAAAAAAATATAATAAACCAAAACCACAGCAACAAATTAAAACTTACTTTTCCAATTTTCTTCCATGTACAAAGTTCTTCTAACAATGGAATAGGTTCTACACACGGTTCCATCCAGTTGACGGCCTCAATGGCAGTGATCTTTAATGGAATAAAATATAAATTGGAAACTGAAGACTAGAAATGTTTTAATTATCTACCAATGGTTTATATATACTTTACAGTCATAGATAGATAGTGACAGCTTGGACACACATCACAGGAGAGCCACCCCAACCAGCCAACCTAATAGACACCCAGCCAGTTGTAGCATAATTATTATTAGGATCTAAATTACTTCGTTAATTTATTTTAATTCTGTTCAATTAACACTCCATCGCTGGCTTGTTTCTTGAATTATTTCTTATATCATGTCATAGGGTAGATAGGATTGTTTGAAATTATCAAAGACTTGACAACTTCTCAAGGGTGAGTGCCATGATAAAATATACCCAGTACACTCTGTAATAATAATGAAATTATTGTGTACAGTGCTCAGGTGCACTACAACTCATCAAAGGTGCATGTATAGTACATAGAATAATGTACAAATGTCAGGAAAATGAACAGTGTATGAGTCATGATATAATAATAATAACAATAATGAAATATTGTGTACAGTGCCCAGGTGCACCACAACTCATCAAAAAAAGTGCATGTACAGTACATAGGGCAATGCACAAACATCAGTAAAATGAACAGTGCACGAGTCATGATACACACATGTGTGCATGTGTATGGAAGGGGTACATCAGGTGTAGTTTTGGCGTATTTCGGGAAGCATGAGTGTCTTAAAGGATGCAGTGTCTCGGCAGCTAACAATTGACGCAGGCAGTTTGTTCCATGCTTCAGCAACTCTGAGCGTAATGTGGTTGGCAATTGAATAGAAACAAAACAGAGCACACTTTAGTCAAGAACTGGTGCCATAAAATATACTCAGTGCACTCTGTAAAGCAGTTGGTGTCAGGAAAGGTATCCAGTCCTAGAAACCAAGGAATGTATCAGGATATCTGACCCGTCTTGTTTCACTCCACGATGATGAGTTCAACCCATGCCAGATGATGGTAATGGTGATGACGGTGAAAGTGATGATGTTGATGATAATAATAGTGGTGTTGGTGATGATGATAGTGGTGGTGGTAATGATGGTGATGATGGTGATGGTGATGGTGATGATGATAATGATGATTAAACAACAGTATCACTGATCATAGGTTTCCAAAATGCCAATAACTAATTGAACATATTAACTATGACAGGATTGTCAAAAGATTATCTGTGTAGCTTATTTCTACATGTCTAAAGCACATTATTTTGTCTATGAAACTGTAATTATTTTTATATCTCTTCTGATTAAAATTCTTTCTTTTAATAATAAAATCTTACCTCTTCTTCAATAGGGTCCCATTTCTGTTCAGTTTTTTCAAAAGCCTTTGAAAACATTCCCAAACCCCGACGACCTCTTTGTTTAGATGCCTCTACAATTTCAACACGGCCTTGAGCATTCTTACCAAGACCTTTACCATCTTCATAACCCATTCTGGCCTGTCAAAATAAACAAGAGAGAGAGAGGAGATAGTGAGAAAACACATATAATAATAAACAATATTCTGAAGGCGCATGGCTTCGTGGTTAGAGCATTGGGCTTGCAATCGAAAGGTTGTGAGTTCAATTCTCGGACCGGGTGATGTGTTGTTTCCTTGAGCAAGACACTTTATTTCACATTGTTCCAGTTTACTCAGCTGTAGAAATGAGATGATAGGGACTGGGGTCGCTATCATTCCACTGCAAAAAAGCACCCAGCACTCACTGTAAATGAGGTTGGTGTTAGGAAGGGCATCCAGCTGTAGAAATCAAGCCAGAATCAGTTCCCGTATGAACAAGACAAGGTCAGCCGACCTAACAATGCCCACAACAGGACAACCCGTCTAGCCCATGCTAGCATGGAAGAACGGACGTAAAACGGTGATGATGATGAAATGATGATTCTGTTCCAAGCCTGAATGTTCATCAGGCCACAGCTTATCTTGGTTTTAATATAATATAATGAAAATTATTGTGTACAATGCTCAGGTGCACTACAACTCATCAAAGGCGCACGTATATACATAGAATAATGTACAAATGTCAGGAAAGTGAACAGTTTATGATTCATGATATACACACAGGCACACACATGCCTGTGTCTGTATGGTTTGTATCAGGCTAAGTTTTGAAGGATGCAGGGTCCCAACAGCTAACTACTGATGAAGGTAGTTTGTTCGATGCTTCAGCAACTCTGACCGTGGATGTTATCCAACCATCTTGCTTGGGAGTCTACCCCTGGGTCTCCAGCTGGTTGGTTTTTACCCGTAAAATCTGTCCAATGAGACATTCTAACCACATGCCCATAGTATCAGAGAAGTAACAGCTCTACCTAGATACATTATAGTCATAAATTTAAATCAGTGAAGATGTTACAAAAAAATGTGTGACGAAAGAACTTTGAAAAATTATATTTATATTTGTATTTTTAAATGTTGGTCAATCAATGATAAACATTGATTGTTAGTTAAATTATTTATCGAAATATAAAGATATACTGAACTGAAGTGAAAAACAAACCAAGCAATGAGTGTGTTTTACTATTATTTATGGCAATATTAGGACAACATGACTCTCTCTAAATATAACAATATCTGTTTTAACACACGATTTCATATCAAAAACCTTGCAAAACAAATACATCACATCATAAATACAGATGTATAATTCATCAAACAATGAGGAATGGACTGCCAAGTTACTTTGGTAGAATTTGAATTTAGAACCATAAGCAACCGGGAAACCTTGCTCATCTAATTAACTGACAGAGTTGATATGGATTCTGTTAGTGTTTTTATCTTATTAGTTTATGTTTTAAAGTTAAGACTCTCATGTAGTAAATAATATTGATGACAGAACAAGGAAATGTCACAATAAAAGATGTCTAACTTAACCCTTTAGCATTAAAACCGACTGTATCTGGCCAGGCCACAATTCTCTCCCCTTTTTCTGTTCAAACCGGCCATAACTAGCCACTGATACTGATACAAAATCTTGTAGATTCAATATTATGTGAGATAATTATGTGAAATAAAGCCTTTTCTGTGAAAATATAATAGTAAATATAGAGTAATAAGAATGCTAAAGGGTTAAACCAGCTGTATCTGGCAAGAATTCTCTCACCTCTTTCTGTTCAAACCGGCCATAACTGGCCACTCATACTGACGTTAAGGCATTGTTTGCAAAATAAATCAAATCAAAATCTTGTAGATTCAATATCATGTGAGATAATTATGTAAGATAAAGAAAACTTTACCATGAAAATACAATAATATATATAGAGCAATGTAAATGCTAAAGGGTTAAAGTTGTGACAAAAAAGGAAATGTCACAATAAAAGATGTCTAACTTAAAATAGGAATTTAAGATATGATTGTTATATTATCAGATGATGTAATACATATAAAAACACCTTCACTGATTTATCACAGAATTATAGTTATATAATAACTATGAATAGAGTATGTAGCTAGAGAGAAGCATCTATAGTTTACAATGTTGAGTTTGAAATTGAATCAACTTCAAAAAAAATATAAATACTTTTTTCCTCCAACTTATTGAGCTATCCAAAATGTTAACATCATTCATCAGAACATATCTAATATGTGATTGTTCATTCAAATATTTACTTTATTACTGAACAGATTGTTGTGAAAATATGCAGCAAAGACTTTCATTTTTAATGTAATATAGTCATAGCATTGTTTTGTACTTTTTAGGGATGTCTTGCTAATGTGGTTTCATGTGGTACAGGATGTTAAGAGTTAAAGAAGTACAGATGTGAACTATCGATGTTAAGTAAAATATTATCAATGAAATGTGAAGTAGTTAGTTTACCATCATTTTCATACTGGCACTGCTGTATGACTTCTTCAAGTTATTGGCTGCTAATTCTTTCTGTGATTCTTTTGGTTGTCCCGAGGAAAAAAATCCAGCAAGTGTATCTGACTTGCCTTCATCATTACTGTCACTGTAAGTTGTGCTCTCATGCCCAGATAGGAATGCCTGTGGCTCAGGGTCGCTATCAGAATCTAAAGAATGTATTAAACAGAAACAAAACAATTAAACAAATCATATATGAAATCCCTCAACTATCTGATAGAACTGCAATTAATGTTTTTAATCTAATGTTCAAATTTCAATAAGTATACAAAATCAATAATGATAATTGAATATGAAAAGAGTTAAGTGTCTTCCCAGGGGCCTAGCACATCACATCACCCAGGCTTGTATCCAGCCACTCCATTCCATGCGTCACTCAAGGACATATACCTGTTATATGCCAGGGTATATGACATACACCAGTTATATGACAGGGTATATGATATATACCAGTTATATGACAGTGATGGTGGCGATGGTGATGACAGTGGAAGTGGTGATGCTGCTGATGGTGGTGATTCCTAATTAAATAGGATCCTATAAAAAATGATTGACTTACCTTTTATTTGTAAATTTGAATCCATTGTGCCATGTTTCTTGAACTCTCCATAGCAATCAGAAGTGTTGAAGCCTACATTTTTGTTTGGCATTTTCTAAAAAGAAATAAAAATTGATTTTTTTAGAATTTCCATGAAATAAAATCTAAGCTAAGGAATTACTTTTCTTCAAAGATTGTAAAAAAGAAAGAAAAAAGACAAAACAGCACAGAATAAAAAGAATTATTTGAGAAATTACATATCAAGCTATCATCATCATTGATTAACATTTATCATCCACGCTAACATGGGTTAGATGGGTTTATCTCATTTAGAGGCAAGTTGGGTTGGGTGACCATCTCTCGCTCATATAGAAATGTTTCTGGCTGGTTTTCTATGGCTGGATGTCCTTCCTAATGACATGTAAAAACAAACAACGCAAACATTTTAAGATCACTGACCCTTCTCAAGCAAGGACTAGTGCTGCAGGTCCCATGATGGGCTTTATCCTCATTATGGGGTTGTCTTTAATCCTTTAGCATTTAAACTGGCCATATCTAGCCAGAATTCTTTCACCTCTTTCTGTTCAAACCAGCTGTAACCAGCCACTGATACTGATATTAAGGAATTGTTCTCAAAACCTCATAGATTCAATATTATGGGAGATTAATAAGTAAGTTAAAGCCTTTACCATGAAAATACAATAGTGAATATAGAGTAATGTAAATGTTAAAGGGTTATAAGAAGGTTTTTATGGTGAGATGCCCATTCTGGTACCAGAATAGCCACAGTCTAGTGACTGAAAGCCTATTAAAGAAGGAGGTGCTCCAGTATGGCCATAGTCTAATGACTGAAAGCCAGTAAAAGAAGGAGATGCCCTAGCATGGCCACAGTCTAATGCCTGAAAGCCAGTAAAAGAGTAAGAAACCAAATTACTTACCACAGCATTATTTGTCATGGAATTTGGTTTTGTTGAAAGATTCTGAAACTTTGCTCTGCTGGGTTGTTCGTCATCTGAAATGTCATGCTTTCTCTTCCGAGATAAGCAAATGACAAACGTATCACTTTTGCATTCATCGTTGCTGTCACTCAGGGCACTGCTTTCATGACCTAGGCCAAGGTTAAGTTGATCTGCATCGCTTTCGGAATCTGGCAAATGAAAAAAAAAGTAATTTAGTCAAAGAATTATCTCACAAACGGGGGCAGGCTGACCATATGGCATTTGAGGAATGCTTAAAAAACTAACAAATAAACAAAAACAGTTGAAAAGAAAGTAATGAAAAACTGATGTCATAAGCGCTGCACAAAGACTGAAACGAAAATGGAATGTACCTTAACCCATTTAAACCAGTTAGAATTGAATTCTCTCACCTCTTAATGTACACCTTAACCCTTTAGCATTTAAACCAGTTAGAATTCTCTCACCTCCTTTTGTTCAAACTGGCTGTAATCAGCCACTAATACTGATGTTAGGGTATTGTTCTCAAAATAAGTAATATCAAAATCTCATAGATTTGATATGTGAGATAATTATGTGAGGTAAAGCCTTTAGCGTGAAAATATAATCTATATCTATATATAATATAAAAGAGAGATGTTGGTTGGTTTAATCACATGACTACACACATACATCTAAAGAGAGAGAGAGAGAGAGAGAAGGGGAGACCGTTATACAGAGAGAGATACAATTAAAGTGTTAGATATTCAGAGAGAGAGAAAGTGATGTCCCACAAAAGTCTAGAATCAGTTTAAACTATAGATCAAAGTATCAGTTGAATGTTTAACAATATTGCGTTAACTTTTATAAAGTAGTTTTATACCAGTCTCAGATTTTACAGAACACAGAAAAAATTAATACTATTTGAAATTATTCTACAGTGTAGATTAATTTAGCTTTTTGAGGATAGTGTCATTTTTATTATTGATCTAATTCAGATGACAGAGTGTCAACCTATTCTCTAAGGCTGCTATTTACATTTATTTCTATTTTTTTTTAATGCTTTGTATTGTTTTTTTTTTCACAATATTTTCCAAGAAAATTAATTTCATCAAGTCACCAAAACACCACTCATCTATCGCGGGATTTACAATGTCTACCAAACGGTTGATATCTTCAAGTGAAAGAGAAATTCACGAACAATATAAAAAAAGACTAGGGAATAAAGGGACAAGTCAACATTGTGACATTCAGCAAAATATGAGACGGGAAACAGAAAAGTTAAGACAACAAGAAAGACGATTGCAACTTCCTCAAAGTGAACAGAACCTGAGTCAGGAAACAGAAAGATTAAGGCAAGAAGAAGGACTATCACCAAGAGGCAATGAGAGTTGTGATGCGAACTTGACGAGCACAAAGGACTCTTCAAGACAGAATAAACTGGCTAAGAGCTACGTTTTCATATGATCCATCGAAGAATTATAGAAATGATCCTATATAAGCATAATAGGCATAATGTCCCTATTATGTTTGACACTGTACAACCCCACCTCAGTAACTATTTCTTACCATCACTGTACATGCTACCCCAGCCATACTTCCCTCCTTAGTAACTATTCTCACCCCCCACACACACTCCTCTAAAATCCTGATACACTAGCCATAAGTCCTTAGAAGCTGCTATCATCACAGTACACCTCCCCATGCTATTAGGGGTTACTCTCTTCTTACTCATCACTCTGTGAAATCTCACTACACTTGCCATACACCGTGTTATTCTTGTCACCTTTGTATGTGTATGGATGTGTTGGAATATATTTCAGAGTGAATGCGTGGAAACTGAAAGGTTTATGAATTGGTGTGTGTTATGACTTGGACATGACAGTGCTGACTACAAACTCCATTGTCCTGTATCGAAGAAGGAAATGCAAAAGAGTTTTCCTTATATATACCTAGGTGTCGTATAACTATTTTCGACAATGACTTCATAGCAATTTTAGTCTGGGTTGTTAACATGCAGTATTTTCATAATCATAGAAAATTTAACCCTGCAATGATTTGGCTACAACACCAACTCTTTTCATTGCTTTTTACGACACACTAGGATACACTGTATTTACTCTCTCTCTCTCTCTCTCTTAGCAATATAGTAGGATTTATTTCAAGCAGCCTCTCTAGTATATGTCTACTCCTGTTCCCATCTACACACCGACGCATCTTTTAATACAAGTTGTCATTTTGTTTTGATAATTTGTTGTGCACGGGGTTAAAAAATCTTTCACCATATTTGAATTCGATTTTTCCTGATAGATTATTGGGATTAGCAGCTTTTAGACAAGCTCCTAACACTCCAATGAAACATATGTAAATGCTTCAAGTAAATACTACTGTACTGCTAATCTGTCTAAATCTTATCTATTTGTAACTACTCCATGGATTCCTGATTACGGAACCTTCTAAGGGTCACCCTATGATCGACCTCCTGAAGTAACCCTCTTCTTGAGTCAAAAACCACTACATGCTGAGACAGTCCTCGATAAAAGTTACTCTAACTCTTGAACTAGAGTAACTGAAAACGATAACTTGTATACCACACTTCCGCTTACATTTGAATTCCTCCATTTGTATTTCAAACCATCATGTTCCGTGAGGTTTTAGCTGATCATCTTCGTAAACACACAACTAACATCTGGACTCATTCTATCCAAGTATTGCTTTTATTGTAGGCCTTATTTTTCAGTGATATGTTTTTCATTTTGAATTTTTGTGTTTAAATCTTTTCTTTTTGGCTCCGATGAGGGAACCATTTCAAACATTTCTTTTTACTGTACAAAAATCGATATTAGGATCAATAACTACATCCTCTATGTACAAATTACTGATTTGATTTCCGAAACAGTAAATGCAATTATTAAAAAATCTGATGTTGTTTTCTCTGATATTATATATATATATATAGTGAAAGAATGAAGAGAAACATGGTTGGCTGTACAATAAGGGGCTTTATTACAATTTGTAATAATGAATGAAGAGTAACATGGTTGGCTGTACAATAAGGGGCTTTATTACAATTTGTAATAATGAATGAAGAGTAACATGGTTGGCTGTACAATAAGGGGCTTTATTACAATTTGTAATAATGAATGAAGAGAAACATGGTTGGCTGTACAATAAGGGGCTTTATTACAATTTGTAATAATGAATGAAGAGTAACATGGTTGGCTGTACAATAAGGGGCTTTATTACAATTTGTAATAATGAATGAAGAGAAACATGGTTGGCTGTACAATAAGGGGCTTTATTACAATTTGTAATAATGAATGAAGAGAAACATGGTTGGCTGTACAATAAGGGGCTTTATTACAATTTGTAATAAAGCCCCTTATTGTACAGCCAACCATGTTACTCTTCATTCTTTCACTATTATTACTCCAACTACAACCTGCATAGGAATTACTGCGAACTCGGTGCATAACTATGGAAACATCTTGTTGAGTCAAACAAAGCCGTACGTTAAAACTATCCACGACGCAGAGCACTCACAACCTCTAACTGGATTACCTATAAAGATAACTTGTTATCCCATATATATATATATATATATATATATATATATAACGAAGGACTACTTTGATGCGCGTTATGGTCCAGTAACCAGGTGGACCATAAGGCACCAAAGTACTCGATACTGGGTAGTAGTGTGGGTAATAGGAAAAGAGTCAGGACCCCAATGGCCGAGCTCCGGCCGTTTCGACAGCTAGATCTGAACGTTCAGATCTAGCTGTCGAAACGGCCGGAGCTCGGCCATTGGGGTCCTGACTGTTTTTCTATATCATCACCATCACCGTTTTACATCCGTTCTTCCACGCTAGCATGGGTTAGATGGGTTGTCCTGTTGTGGGCAGTGTCTGGTCGGCTGACCTTGTGTTGCTCATACGGGAACTGATTATATATATATATATATATATATATATATGCAAAAGTTTTATTTAAAATTGTTGGGTTACAACAAGTAAATATTTTATAACTGATATAAAGCACTCGACAAGTTTTTGGAGTAGATATACGATATTAAACAAATGGAAACTATATTTATAAAACCATATTTATTTCATTATACATATTTCAGGGATACCATATTAAAAATATGGCATGCCTTCGTCAGATAAAATACAATATATAAACAGTTTTATAAATAATTTTGACGTACCCTATTATAAGCGACCATTATATTAGGAAGCTGTCTGGTCGCTTATAATAGGGTACGTCAAAATTATTTATAAAACTGTTTATATATTGTATTTTATCTGACGAAGGCATGCCATATTTTTAATATGGTATCCCTGAAATATGTATAATGAAATAAATATGGTTTTATAAATATAGTTTCCATTTGTTTAATATCGTATATATATATATATATATATATATATATATATATATATATATATATATATATACACACACACACACACACATATTTCAGAATGTAGCCGGTTCAATAAGCATCAAATCTCCAATGTGGTATCATTCCACCACTTTTTCTTATTTCTTAATCTTTTCTTTGATAAATATTTTCCCCTGAAACATCAAATCCCATCTTCACTTGTTATTCACCACAAATATTTCTACACTACACAGATTGTCATTAGTTTTTGTGAAAATATTTTCTCAACCACGTGTTTTGTTTCCCACATTTTGTTTATATTTTTAACTTTTACGTTTCCTTAATCTACCGTACCTTTGTGTCGTCCTGACCTACTCTCCCTCTCTTTTGTCTGATGACCGTGATAAATAGGAGTGAAACTCCAGAGTAACAAGACTCACTATTTAGCCTTGATAAATGAATATACCGTCTAACCCATGCTAGCGTGGAAGATGGACGTTAAACGATGATGATATAATTATTAAAATAACATTAAAGTTTAAGCAAAGAATTGCTGCTTTCACCCTTAACGGGAAGATCCTGTTATGGGTGAAAGCAGCGATTCTTTGCTTAAACTTTAATGTTATTTTAATAAATATTTGCTCTACGGTTTTTATATATTTTTATCCTTATCGAGCCCTCTTCGGATTTTAATCTTCACATTTATTATTATTATTACTATATATATGTGTGTGTGTATATATATATATATATGAGTGAGTGAGTAATGGTATAGTTAAGCGATAAATAACAATGAAAGGACTCAATACGGGTGTTGTGCATTAACATTCATAATATATATAGTGGTTGAATGCGACCAAGTTTCGCATGTCTGTAGGCTTTACATTCATGTGCGCATATATATATATGTATATATAACCAGCACGGGTCATTAAAAAAGCAGTAAAATTTGTTTCGTTTTTAATCTCGGAAGTTGTCCTACTTTACATTTTAAACGTGGGGGTTAAATCGAAACACATATACATACACACACAATATATATATATATATAAGGATTAAACTAGTTATACCATTATTCAACAGAGTACTCGATACTTGGGAGTATATTAGAAAGAGTCGGGGCTCGACGACTGAGCTCTTGCCGTTTCGATTTAAAAAAGAATTGACGCACAGTTTCTAATAATTAAGACTGACATACACGAAGGACTTAAAATCGGAATATTAAACAAACACGCAGGTGCTCCTGTCACCCACGATTCTCAAATCTTTTGTACGGTAGCTTTGTTGATCTTGGTTCCCTGATGTTTTTCGCGCTTGTCACATTTAGTTGTGTCGTTGAAAACCAATGACTCAGTAAATACATATAAAAGATAACAGTAAAATCTACAAGAGATATATTCTATATTCTGCTCCTTAATCAAACTTCCATTTCGAAAAAAATATTATTCTCTTTCCATGTGTTATGACTCGTTTACGAACAACATTTGAAGTATACGTTATTTTCTGGGGGAAAAAAGTTATTGTCTTGTCGAAAGTGTGTACTTAATCGATTGTTTCATAAATTTTCTGTTCTTCTTATTCATCGTTATTTGTGTAATTATAAACCTCGTATACATCAAAATATATTTGCTTTATTTTTTAAACTATAGTTTTCAATATCATGCTAAAAAATAATCAAGTCATGATATAACCAAAACAGAAAAACATACAAAAATATTAGGTAACCACAGCTCATAAATCATGACATAGAAGTATTTGAGAACATCAGATGATGGTAGAACCAATAAACAGAAATTATACACACCCGAAAGCCTTTCAGCTCTTCCAAAAGACATTTTCAAAAGCGTGAAATTGTTTTCATAACATTCGTAACCAAAACATCCTCCATTAGCTTTCTACAGATGTTTGTCTCTCAGTTATCTCCCTTGGTGACCTGACCTTTCTATTCATTTCCTCTTATCAAGCTATAATTATCTCCTACAAAATACCAAACAACTTAGAAACTCTACCATCTTTGGGAAATACCCACACCTAAATTTGGCACTCAACATGATGTAAACAAAATAACGGTTTTCTTTTTGTTAGTTATTATTGTTTTCATTAGTTTCACTTCTTTTAGTCCCGAGATAGAATTTGTCCCCTCCCTACTTCATCTAGTCTCTTATTTACTTATCCACTTGTATTGATATAAGTGATTTTATGACTTTCTTGTAAGCATTGTGTCATTATATATGTTATTATAAACGTGAATAAATTATATTATTATTGACAGTCTAGTTGTTTTTCCTTCTTTCTGACTCTTTTTTTTATTGATTTATTTGTTTTGTAAAGCGTAAACATATGAATTGTTTGTCTGATAAAAACTGAAATGCCAGTTGATTGTCTAGTACTCTGCTGAAATTCCAGAGATACAGAGTTCGGTTTTCCGTAACAGCTGCTGTCCACTTTTCTCCGTCTCTCTGGGTATTTTACCCGATTTTCTTAGCTATTATTTATAGCGATCAACTGTTGTAACAGTTATTTTCTGTTTGGGATTCCTACATTTCATATGGCTGACTAAACAGATGTGCTTTCTTTCCGTAAAAGTCTTTTTTCCGTTTCTTCCTCTTCTCACACTCGTCTATCTTTTTATTTCTTCTATCTCTCATTTTATCTTCTAATGAAAGACAAATGTCCGAAACGTTAAGACTCTTTTCCTATTATATCAAGCGTTAATATATCTTTAGTGTACTGTATCGTTCCCCTGTGTTGTTTTTCTATTATTTTTCACACACACACATACATATCACGCATTGTGCCATTAAGCAAGTTATTTCACGTTGCTTCAGTCCGCTCAGCTAACAAAAATGAGCTGTACCTGTAATTCAAGGGACCAGCCTTGTCATATATTGTGTCATGTTGAACCCCCATGAGATCTATATAAGGGTGCATGCATCTGTGGCATGCTCAGCCACATACACGTGAATGTCACGAACAGGTAGTTCTGTTGATAGAATCAACCGAAGCACTCGTCGTCGGGAACGACAGAGGTCCAATTTGACGATTAATATACAACGTCGTACATGAAATGCAGACAAAATGAAAATGAAAGTTGCCTGATTTTTCGTATTAAATCTTCGCCGCTTGGTTTTTCTTAATTCGATAAACTGAAATATTAACTTGTAGAAAACATTTTTTTAAAGAATTAGCTCGAAACAATCGGATATGGCCCCCTAGAAAAGATAGAACCTTGAATAAGGCTGGGATAAGCCCGCTTCATTTAGTTTAATTTTATAACCTAAAGCGAAACTATTCTCAGCTTATTGTTACAAGGCGAAGTAGTTAAAAGATCGGTTAGTCATAAGGTTGTGTTGTTAGACGGCCATGTCAGAAAACCAGTTAATTGGGAGCAGCACTTAGTAGAAGGCATTTCTTCTATATATACACTTTCACTTCCTTCTTCCGAAATAATCTTTACTCTTTTTTCCCCTGAAATCACTTTTAATATCATTTTTCCTAGAAAATGACTTACATTTTCCGTGGAAAGAGAAAACAAACTATCATAAAATAATTCAAACTTAAGTGTCACTACGGCAAAAGATCCAGGAGTAGACTCCGAGCAAGATGACTGGATAACATCCATGAGCTTGGCTTTGTCTCGCCTGGGGATCCAACCGGATCAGTTGGAGACGGTTGTTTCTGACAGGACCCGCTGTAGGGAGTGTTTGAGGACTCTGCTACTACGACCCTCTCAGGGATAAGTGGGCGAAGAAGAGGTGTGATTACGATGTCTTTAACTGATGGTGAATGGTGAGAAAATATTAGTTTAGAGTGGATTTAGATATTATAGAGACAACTAATGCTAACATGGCAGGAATGATATTGAGACGACTCCCTGAATAATATTGATGACTCATTTATTATTTTACTTTTGTACATATAACAGATCTGTCATGTCCCCGTCCGACGGGGGAGATGTCCCATCCACTTTAGGGTGGGTGATCTTGTGAAAATGGGTATAGCTTTCATTATGTAAAATCTCCCCGTTGTGAGGCACTTTTTTCATGGTACTCCCTGTTTGGGTTTTAGAGGTTGGCAGGTCTGATATAAACACAATTTATGTAATATATATAATTGTTTCTACTTTAGGCACAAGGCCAGCAATTACCCAGTGCATTACTGGTACTTTATTTTATCGACCCCGTAAGGATGAAAGGCAAAGTCAACCTCGGCGGGATTTGAACTCAGATAGTAATATATATAATGAATATGAAATATTCAAGAGAGACAAATCAATAGAACTCAATCTTAGAAAAAGGAAGTAGCATTACAAAAGACTATAAATGAGAGGGAAATAGGCAAGGGTTATTAAACAACAACAGAAAGAAGTGGAGAGGGTGACAGACTTTACTCTTAAGACAGAGCAGTGATTCAGCAGTATTCCACGGAGAAAATAATAAAAGCCTTGCTGTGGACAATGACCATCGAGACGTTCTGCAACAGCCACCCCACCTTGCGGGGCTCCTTCCTCAGACAGGCCATTTTCAGTCTAATTTTCTAGAGGACGCCTGACCAGTACAGAGGAAATGGCTGGACAAACCCCAGTATTTGCTTATCTTCCTGTCCTCAGCATTGTGGGTCACAGTGCCATTCTTTGTGGCTGAAGTGACTAGATGGAGCAGAAAATGTGTCACAGCATGATGCGTTCCAGAAAAGGGATTTACCTACCTCAAATGGGAAGAGGGTAATTCTGTTGGGGCACTTGCCATCTGTATGGTTGAGGCTTAATGGTTCCAGTTGTGATGGGAAGCCATTTATTGTATTCAGAATTGTTTTTTCTAACTTTTTATTTGAGATGGAACCAGACTGGATGTTCAACATCCAGCCTCTGATCAAATCTTCACCACCAGAAAAATTCACTGGCCAGCCTGGAGCTCCAAGCTGATGTAGCTAATGGAAATTTGCATCATTTCATTTTATGTCCGTTTTTCCCTGCTTGCAAGGGTGGGACGGGAACTGATTCTGGCTTGATTTCTACAGCTGGATGCCCTTCCTAACACCAACCTCATTTACAGTGAGTGCTGGGTGCTTTTTTTGCCATGGTGCCTACACATCCACTTTGCAGTGGAATGATAGGGACCCCAGTCCCTATCATCTCATTTCTACAGCTGAGTAAACTGGAGCAATGTGAAATAAAGTGTCTTGCTCAAGGAAACAACACATCACCCGGTCTGAGAATTGAACCCGCAACCTTTCAATTGCAAGGCCAATGCTCTAACCACTAAGCCATGCGCCTCCATCAACCTAGAAAATCAAAGTGGGGACAACAGGAATTAAAGATTCAATGCCTCAAAAGGTAATTCAAATCTTACTGGTGTGGACCTTTTCATTTGCTGTGAAGTGGACAATAACATATGTACTAGTGATCAACTGGAATCTATGCTTCTCCAACAAAGTTTGACCTCATTTATAGTCAAAACAAATGTACATATGTCAGAAATCACAATTAAATAAATCAGTATTAAACTGTTTTGAAAATAATCTGTTATAATGTGAAAGTAGTTCTGGTTTGGAGTGAATTGGGGGTGTTTATGTATATGTACATGGTAATGAAACTGGCAAAATAAAGAAGAATTCCTCCCCGAGAGTAAAGTGTCAGTGTAGTTGAATAAGTTAACAGATAGAGGACCCATCACATTCTTTCAAATGATCAGAGGGTTCCTTAGTTAACTATCTTCTTTTACCTCTTGAGTGGAATAAGTTCAAAGAAGTATTACCTTATCTTTCTCAAGGGTAGATTGTATGATGGTGTATGTTTTATAATTAGGCGGGAAGGGATTAAAAGGAACCTTAATAGCAACAAGTAGTAAAAACAGACATTTTAAACAAAATTCAGCATGCCAACGAAACTTTGAAGTCAGTCAAATTGTATTTCGTTTGAAAATGTTATATAAAATGATTGATATATATATATATATATATATGTGTGTGTGTGTATATGGTAATGAAACTGGCAAAATAAAGGGGAATTGGAGGGGTTTATGGTAATGAGACAAAATAAAGAGGTATTGAATTCAAACATGAAAGTTTCTTTATCTCTATCAAAGGTTTGTAAATGATTAATTTCTGGTTCTCTATTTTTTAAATATTAGAAACAATTGTCAACCCCACACCTAATATTCCCCCTCCATATACACGCACACATGTATATCATGACTCATACGCTGTCACTCTCCTGACATTTGTATATTATTCTATGTACTATACATGCACCTTTGACGAGTTGTAGTGCACCTGAGCACTGTACATAATAATTTCATTATTATCATTATTATTAAATTTAAAATGTGTGGCACGTTTAAAGAAAAGATACGCATTATTATTGTAGATTGGTAGGTAGAGGGTTGGACGCCATGCTTCGCTGCAGAGTTATGGCCCTTTACAGTCTGAGTTCAAATCCCGTTGAAGTTAACTTTGCCTTTCATCCTTACGGGGGTCGATAAAATAAAGTACCAGTAATACACTGGGATAATTGCTGGCCTTGTGCCAAAAAGTAGAAACAATTATTATTGTTTTCTTTTTTCTTCTTCACCCAGTTATTCCAGTCCTCAAATACTCCCGCCAGCAGTTCCTATCATGAACAACCGTCTCCAACTGATCCGGCTAGATCCCCTAAGTGTGGCCAGCCAAGCTCATGGATGTTATCCAACCATCTTGCTCAGTGTCTACCCCTGGGTCTCCTGCCGGTTGGTTTTGTCTGTAAAATCTGTCCAGCAATTCTTTTCTGAGACATTCTAACCACATTGTAGTATCAAAGCTGTGATTTCTCAATTCAGAGAAGTATTGGCTCTACCTGGAGTGACACTCTGATCTCTAAACTATGCACTCTATTGAGTAACATTACTCCAAAGACCTTTCGGAGGAATTCCATTTTGGTCGTTTGTGTTGTTTTCATTGAATAGGTTAATGAGTGAGATGTGGTATTCTCTATATTGTTGCCAGTACTGTGCTCTGTCCATGGTTAATATGCTTAAATCATAATGACTCAGTCTATCTAATTATAGACAGGTATCACATTGTGGAAGGTTTCATCAAAGTAAAATTAATCTCCCCTAACCTACACACATCTAAATACTACCTCTTCATGTCAACTAACAGGTCAGAGTTTTATTAATTGTACGCTAATTATCCCTGACTGCAATTATGTTTCAGCCCTGACCCTTCTGAGACAGTTAAGCAAGAGGTTACATCCACCCCCATAAACATACACCTCATCACGGACAAATCAAAGTTCATAACACCAAATCATTTTTTTGATACCAACCTATGTTGAGTTCAATGAAACAAAACCACTTATTTCAAAGGATTCCTATTTAAATTAACCCTTTCGTTAATTTAAATAGCCTGGCTCTCATCACCATTTGACGTCCATTTTCCACGCTTAATCCACCCATTTTAAAGGTTTCCAATTTAAATTAAAATCTTCCAACATAATTTCATATGAGAACTTTACATTGTTACTATCTTAGTAATGAAATAATTAATAATCTTAGTAAATCCCTCAAAATTCTTCATTAATTAAAATAGTGTATATTCCATTTGAAATGTGGTCATGAAAGAGCTCAATATTTCCAACATAATTCTATATAAGAACCTTTTGTTATATTACAAATACTATGTTAAAGATGTAACGATAATTTTAGTAAATCCTTCCAAATTTTTCTTTAATGAATTAAAAAACAATGTATTTCATTGAAAACATGGCCACAAATGGTTAAAGAGAGAAAACACTCCAGCTCCCAAACCACACTCCACCCGAAATAACTGCTGACTCTTCAAAACTCAACTGAGATCCACAATGGTGTATTGTTCCCATATTTGGTAGAACACTGCTTCTCACAAAAATCCTGTTTATTTTAATGTATTTATATTTATCTAAAAACCTTCCATCATAATTTTATGTAAGAACTTTTGTTATGTTCCAGACATAAAGTTTAGTAACGAGAAAGTCATATTACTAAATCTCTCCGAACTCCTGATTATTTTCAAAATTATTTGAAAATCATAGGCAGTGTTTATCATTAGCAATATGGAAACAAAAGGGTTAAAAATCAAGATATAAAAACGTTCTGTATCCTTTAGTACATGTTGATTTTAAGTTAAAACATTTAAACTTTTGAGAGTAAAATGTATTTTTACTTTTTTCAAAAGAGATTATCGAATAGATATTTTCATTTATCATGAACTAAGAAAAGAGAATCTTTATTTATATATATATAAAGAGTATTTTAAAAACAATTTTCAGTTTTAGGACATAAAATAGATTTTTTAAAATGATATTTTAATAAAAATTGAAAAAAAAAAAATAATGTGGTATGTTTTATTAATTTTTAGTGATAATGAATTTTCCAGTACAAGTGTCAGAATTAATTTAATGAACAGTCATGAGGAAAAGTAGCAGTCCATGGAGGTACGACGATGATCTGTGAGTAATGACATCTGAAAATATACAAAAGAAATGAGATTGTGTGTCAGTTATAATACAGATATGCAAGGATGTAAAAACGATGATATTGATGATGATAATGATGATGATTATGATTAACATAATATGGATAATACAAATTTGGACTCTGTGAAGAAGTGAAAATCTACAGATTAGTGTAGAATAAAAAATATTAAAATATTGTTGAACAAAAGGATGAAGAGAAAAGATGGCATGACAGTTGTGGTAGTTGAATATTTTTGTGGGGTGGAGTGGTGGTGGTATGAATACCAGTAAAAATGTTAGTGTAGATATTCGGATGATGATGATGTTACAACTCTTGGCTATGTAGGTTTAGCTGGCTTTCATATTGCATCTCATAAGAGGTTTCTTTAGTGTTTTAATGATAGGGACCTCGGTCTGAGTATGAAAAAAACTTCCTCCACCCCCAGACCAGATGCCAGTCCTATCATGAAAAGACTGCTTACTAGTCAAGGGACCCAGTTCTATCATGAAAAGACTGCCTCCTGATCATGGACCCAGTCCTATCATAAAGACTGCTTGCTGGTCACATATCTTTCATCAGAGTGGACTGGAGCAACATGAAATGACGTGTCTTGCTCAAGAACACAATGTGCCGCCTGATTAAGGAATAAAACCCATAGCCTTATGATCATAAGTCCTATACTCTACCCACTAAGTCATGAGCTTTCACTTATACCTGGATGTTGAGAGAATGGCAGAAACTGAACAACTGTCCTGAGAGTAAATTCATCTCCAATCAAAACATAATGATAATGAGGGGATGTAAATAATGTACAGTACCTGATATAATCTTGATTTCCTACAGTTAGCATTGTCAGCAAATTTTCTGTCTGCGGTAAACTTTTCTGAAAGTTTATAAAATATAATCAACAAAAAATTCATAAAATAAGGAAGAAAATCAAAGAGATGGCTTAATACTAAAACAATTAACACAATTTCAAAGGACATTTTAACTAAATTTAGGAAGAAAGCTGATTAAATTAGGCCAGGGTTTGTGAAATACGGTGTCATTTCACCCTTTAGCATTTAAACAGGCCAGAATTCTCTCACCTCTTTCTGTTCAAACTGGCTATAACTAGCTGTTCACACTTATGTTAGAGTATTGTTCTCAAAATGAATAATATCAAAATGTCATAGATTCGATATTATGTGAGGTAAAGCAACAAAATCTAATTGGATATATAAAGTAATGTAAATGCTAAAGGGTTAAACAATCTAAAGCACATTTATTTAACATAATTTCTTTAAAATTACTAGACTTGAAAAAAATTAAATACTGGGGTTGATATGGTCGACTAAATCCCTTATCTCAGGGTGATGAGTCTAAAGCAGGTTAGCATGATATATAAACAGACCCTGAGAGCACACCATTCAGGAGGTATAGAAGCCTCTATGTCAGGCATGTCAAACTGAGGGTCCCCCCAAGGGCCACATGGGTCACATATGACAACTAATATTGTTCTTATTTTATATTACACCCGCACTGTAAAAACCTTTGTGCGGGCCGCATGTTTGACATGCCTGCTCTATGTGGTTCTTTGAGCTGCTAGAAATAGCAGTGAAACCTCCCTCAAACCACATATTAGACAGCATAGTCTCAATCTAATGATTGAAACTGATAAAAGAACAATAGAAAGAATATCACTGGGGAAAGAGAAAATTGATAAATGACAGTACCTGATTTTGACTGGTAATGGTGACTGTGCTACAAATGATGAAAGGTGTGCTGGTGATGCTGCAGTTGATGAGGGGGTGTATCTGGGTGATAATACAGGCTCTGTTTCTTTACAACTAGTACATTCCCACCGACCTGTTGGAATTGCTTTAAGGCCCACACAAAATGTATGATAGCCTCGGTCGCATCTGTCACAGAACATCATTTTATCCTGGAACAAGAAGATATATATAATAATAAAATAGCAAATTAAATTTTAATAAAAAAAAAAAAATCAACAAAATTCTAAGTTATTTTAACTTTTAACATCCTGCAATGACTCAGCAGAAAATACCTAAAAACGGGTTTCATAATATCTATAGTACCTTTAGTAGTGGATATATTGTGAAAATTTGTAAAGACTATTTTTTAATGTGATTCAGTCATAGTGCTGTTTTATACTTTTCAGCAATATCTTTGCTAATGTCGTTTAATGTGATACAGGATATTAAAAGTTATTAGGAAATATTAAAGTCTGGAAGTATCGAAGTTTGTACTTGAATCCAAAATAATAAAACTTATCTTTTGGATAACAAAACATTTTGCATCAATCCTAAAATTATTTTGTATTTGAAATTAAAAGAAAGAAACAATTTCTGCAAGTTGAGATTATGTATGAGAAAGACTGTTTGTACTAAATTCCTGTGAAATTAATTCAGAAATATCTTAGATGACAAATTTAAAGTACAAAACATCACTATGACTATATCACATTAATAATTAAAGATTTTAGTCTCACTGCAAATTTTCACAGTAACCCACTAGTATAGATACCATAAATATTTGAATTAATAAACATATTTTAGACATTTTCTGCAGGATGTTAAGAGTTAACTGGCAAGGCATCACATATCAACTGACCAGAGGTAACAGGACAAGAAATAATTTATTACTTATCTACCAACCATTTCTCTAGTTAGTGAACATTTTCTTAACTCTTTGATTCAGTAATGTCATGATAGTCAACAAATTGAATATTTTTTTTTACTGAGATATAATGTACACCATCTGATACAGAAAACAGATCTTTGCTACTTTAAATATGTTTACTAAGAGATTTTCACACAATGTACAGTGTGCACATGTGTAGTACCTCTAAGATGTGTATGTCTAACAACACACACTATGTGTACCTGTATATCTGTAAGATGTGTATGTCTAACAACACATACAGTGTGTACGTCTAACAACACACACAATGTGTACATGTATATCTGTAAGCTATGTATGTCTAATAACACACACAATGTGTACATGTATATCTCTAAGCTGTGTATGTCTAATAACACACACAATGTGTACATGTATATCTCTAAGCTGTGTATGTCTAACAACACACATTCAGAGATGCACATATTTAAAGTGTGGTTTGGTAATTCAAGAAATACAAAAGCTAGTAAGGACACATGTACATGCATATGCTTGTGCATGTACAGTTTTATTGATTTAACCCTTTAGCATTCACATTATTCTATATATACTATTATATTTTCATGGTAAAGGCTTTACCTCACATAATTATCTCACAAAATATCGAATCTATGAGATTTTGAAAGTATTTATTTTGAGAATACCTTAATATCAGTTTGAGCAACCAGTTACAGCCAGTTTCAACAGAAATAGGTAGAGAATTCTGGCTGGTTTGAACATTAAAGGGTTAAGTCCTAGCCCAACAGTGTGTATGGACTAACATCTGAATTTACAGGCTTTACCAACAAAGTCAGGACAGGAAAATAAATGTCTTTATTCTGTAGGTGTATGTCCAATATGAAGACCCATGGCTTAATGGCTAGGATGTCAGGACAGGAAAATAAATGTCTTTATTCTGTAGGTATATGTCCAATATGAAGACCCATGTCTTAATGGCTAGGATGTCTGGCCCATGAGTGTAAGACCACGAATCTAATTCCCAGCTACACATTGTGTTCTTGAGTAAGTCACATTATTTCATATTGCTCCAGTCACATCTGCCAGACACTGTTAAACTGGATCTTTCTGAGAACTACATTAATTTGAGTAGGCTGTTCCATTGATTGACTCAACAGGAGTACTTGTTAGAAGTGACAGAGGCCCAACAACATATGCCCTTTATTTTGAAAATTGTACATAAAATAAAGATACTTCCATTATTTCTCACAACTATAGATAGAAACTAACTTAGATACCAGTATATAATATTGTTTCTACTTTTGGCACAAGGCCAGCAATTACCCAGTGCATTACTGGTACTTTATTTTATCGACCCCGTAAGGATGAAAGCTAAAGTTAACCTCGGTGGGATTTGAACTCAGACTGTAAAGGGACGTAACTACGCCTTTATATACCAGTATATATCAATTGTGGACATAGCTTGAATGAATGCTTAAGAGGTTTGTTTTGCAATCATTAGGTCCTTGGTTTGATCCCACTACTTGGCATCTTGGGGAGGTGTCATTTACCATAGACTCGAGATGACCCAAGCCTTGTGATTGAATTTGGGTAGACAGAAACTGTTTAGAAGCCCACTAGATAGACTGTACCTGTGATTCAAAGGGACAGCCTTGCCATACTGAATCTCCCTGAGAACTACGTTAAGAGTAAACATGTGCAGAATGTGATAATATGAATTACAATGGCTTTATGCCATTGTAGCCCAATTCTTTTTTTACATTTTACACATACTAAATTAATTAATCATGCAGATTAAACAACGAGACAGAGTAAATTAGTTTAAGTGTGTTTAATTATTGCAGAGTAGATTGCATGCACAAGAGTTCCAATTCTAAGTGAAGTACATGTCATACATACAGACTGGATAATAAAACCAGTAGTGACCAGTAACAAAACTATATGTGATAGGTTTAATGCTAATTATAATTAGTTAAGTGATCTAGGTTTATTAGTAAAACAGAGAAGTTAGTAACTGACAAAGCTACAGTTAAAAAAGTGAAGATATTCTAATGCCAACCACCAGTTTTTAATTTATACATGATAACATTGGTGGTAAAACTATCAAGCTGCAACATGACAGAAAATATTCAAGAGAAATGGAAAAAAAAAAAAGAAACATTTCACGTTTTTAGAAGAAATTTATCATTCACAATGATTGGTAGGTGCAAATTAGCAGAAAACAGTTTGAATTGTGCAAGAAATCAAATAGATTTCAAGAGTAATGCAAGAAACTTATGATATATTAAATGGATAATGATTTTAAAAATTAGGAATTAGTTATTGCGGAATGTGCTGAAAACAAAAATGAAATTACAATTCCTTTTGTTGGCAGAAACAAAGAGGCTTGTGATGACCTTATTAAGACCACTTAAATATTTTTCTTTGAAGATTATAGACATTATCAGTCAGTTCTATGGAATATAGAGAGATATCTTATGAATATTTGAATCTGTATATTGGAATATACTCTTTCAGAAACTATAGTTATTGTTTGAATTACCATCAATTTAATTATTACAAATATCCACTTGCTGGTACTATTATTGATAAAAATGCTATATATAGACAAAGCAGAGGGCCCATAAACATGTATAAAGCATTATTATTGAGATATCTTGAGATATAAGACTAATTTAGGTGATGAATCTAACACTTGATCATATATTTCTAGTGATTAAACAGTAGGTATAAGCTTTTTAGTACTGATGCCATAATAAAATGCACCATGTATAGTTTATTAAGTAGTTGGTGTTAGGAAGGGCATTCAGCTGTAAAAATCATGCCAAACACATATCAGCATGGAAAGCACATGTAAAATGATGATGATACACACACCCAAGTGATATTTTCTTCAAACACCAATAAATTAAAATATATTTTAAATCAAACTACTTTTATTTTTCTCCATACAGTATATCTTTTAGAGATATACAAAGTCTCTGATATTTATTTGTAATCAAAGATTTATATATATATTAATTATTACGTATTAGAAAATATTTTCCTTTCATTACATGTTTAATAATACTTTTTTTAAATTAAAACTTTAAATGTTAAAACATTTCAGTCTTTTGACAAGAATGCCAGTTGTTTCCATAGACAATGTCATTTGAAAACTGTTATGGAAGTGATCATTTTTAGAAGACTAAATCAGAAGACTGGTTTCTTTTGACTGACACACAGACCGGTTTTATAATGTAACATTAGTATATTACTGGTACTTATTTCATCATCATCCTTGAAAGGATGAATTGGAAATAATCTAACACTGTAACATATTTATTTGATTAGTCACTGACATTTCTGTCAATTTAATGTCTTTTGTCTTTCTTGTATAACTTATTACTACGGTTGGTTAGTTGAGTGAAAATCAAGATATATTAAAGAAATTCCAGTGAAAAAATGTTCATGCAAGTAACCTCAACAATCTGTATAAAATATAGAATTCAATCAAAATGTAAGAAATTAATCATATCTTTTATTATTAATAAATATATTAGAAAAAATATTAGTTTGGTTAAAGTTTTTTTCACGCATTTTAGTATGGCTGGTTAATAAAAAAAGAACATTAGTTCATTAAGAAAATAAATAAATGTATTAAGATGCAAAGCAATTAATTAGATTACCAAAGAAACCTCACTGAATTTTATTTAAAGAAAGAAACTTAATAATTCACATTAAACCAAGTCAAATAAATAATCGCAGCAGTTGAATGCTAAATTCATGAAATATATTTCAAATTGAATGAGAGAAAAAGTCTATTTTAGTTGGCTACAAACAAGAAAGTAGACATCATGGAAGTTTATATTAATCCTTTCAAGAAGAATAGAATGAATACAGAACAATAGGAAATCCTCGAGTTGCTCAGCTCAACTGAAAAATATTGGATACAAGTTGAAATTGGCCCACAATAATTTTCAAACTACATTACTCTTTTGATATATTTCCAGAAAATTTTAAGATACTTAAGAAAAAAATAGTATGTTGCTGTTGATTTTTATAAATGATTTATGAATAAAATGTATACTACAATCAATGTTTCTATTAAAATATTGTAATTCGTTAAAAAGATTAAATGCCAACTAAATATTTTATTTATAAAGGGTCCTGAAACATCAAACATTAATGTTATATATCATCATCGTTTAACGTCCCTTTTCCACACTAGCATGGGTTAGATGGGTTGTCCCGTTTGAGGCAAGTCAAGTCAGGTTACTATGTCTTTCTCTTACAAAACTGTTACTGGTTTGGTTTCTATGGCCAGATGCCCTTTCTAATGCCAACCACAGTGTGTGTAAAATATAAATATATATATACACAATTTTTTATATTAGAAATATGATAGTGAAATAATCCTTGTTCAACAATAGAGTTAAATATCTTGTTGAAGGTCACAATATAATAGTAATATATTGACTGACTCTCAGAAGTGTAGATATAGCTATAATTTTCCTTCTCTTAACATACTACCTATTCTTCATAAACCAGTTCCTTAACCCTTTAATGTTCAAACTGGCCAAAATTCTCTACCTCTTTCTGTTGAAACTGGCTGTAACTGGTCGCTCAAACTGATGTTAAGGTATTGTTCTCAAAATAAATACTTTCAAAATCTCATAGATTCGATATTATGTGAGATAATTATGAGCAGTAAAGCCTTTACCATGAAAATATAATAGTGTATATAAAATAATGTGAATGCTAAAGGGTTAAAATTCTGCTGTAGTTTTCACAGATTCTCTGAAACCTTCTAAGATGTTTACTGAACAGAAACATTAATAAAATCTACAATTGCTGTTGTCAATTTAAGAACACTCATGGGAGACCATTGTGTTAATGAGTAACTTGCTGTGTTTCTTGTGACATCAGACCACATTTAGCTAGATATCAAATAAACCAGACAAAATCTAAGTTAAGTGAGTGACTGTCAGTGTTGACTTCCACTAACATCTTTGGGTCTTATAAAAGCTTATATTCCAAGTGTGACAGATGAGACTAGCACACTGCTCAAAGACAGTTGATTCACCATAAATATATGTGCTGGTAAAGACCTGTCCAACCCATGCAAGCATGGAAGAGTGGCCATAAAATGATGATGATTATATATGTATACATATACATTAACCCTCTACCATTAGTTAACTTAGACAATCAGCTGAAACAGACACTTTTCTGCCCCCTCTTAATTCACTTTAATAAGGATTCACAGTATTGATTCAGAGTCCACAGATATTTCCTCATATTCCTTGTATTTTGTAGCAAATGTAATTTGTAATCACTTCTACTTTACCAGTTGCTATAGATAGACTATCAATTCCTAAAACATGTCAGGTGGCAGCATATATAGGTTCCCTTCAATCATGATTGGCCATGGGCTTATACATGGAAAGTGTCACTCCAAGGAGTAAACCAGGAAAAAATGTATTGTGAAAGACTAGCAATTGCCCATCCATGCATGCCAGTCTCTCCTTTCCGTGTCACTGTTGAGGTCCAAGGGAAAGGTAAAGTCTGACTAAACTTGGCATCAATGTTGTCTCAATTTATTTTTTCTAACTGACTGAACTGGAACAATGTGAAATAATTGTTTCTACTTTTGGCACAAGGCCAGCAATTATCCCAGTACATTACTGGTACTTTATTTTATCAACCTTGTAAGGATGGAAGGCAAAGTTAACCTTGGCGGGATTTGAACTCAAGACATAAATTATGTTGCAAAGCATGGCGTCCGACCCTCGACCGATACTGCCAATCCACTGAAAGACACAACACACTGCCAGTCTTGGAATCAAACTCACAACCTTATGATCATAAGTTCAGCACCCTAACCACATAGAATCTTCCTAACATAGTAGTTAAAGAATAATGCACAGTGGAGGCGTGAAACGTTTAGTCATGCTCCTCTATATCACAAGGTTTTTAAACTTAATATATAATACCACAACCATTAAGTATTTTAAAACTACATAAACATTAATAACTTTATCTCCATTATTTAATCCTAACTAATTATAGTGGTTACAATATATAAATAAAACTAACCTAGAAGCAATATTATAAATCATACGTATGTATATACAAACATACTTAGGTCTGTGTGTATGTGTTTGCGTGTGTGTAAATAAATCAAAAGAGTAGTGGAGTAAGTTTTTTCAAGATAACATTGTTTTCTTTTCTTTTTTTACTATTTTTTCTTAAAAAGAAATATTTCATTTAATATAAAATGAAATAAAATCACATTTCTTAGATTCCTGTGAAATAAAGACCTGACTATATTAGTATAAAAAACCTAACCTTCAGGTAACAATTTCAAAAAGTTAATAAAAACGATGAAATAAAAACAAAAATCAGATCATTTTGGTAGTTGTTGATGATAGCTTGAGGTATTTCAACAAACTAGAGAGAACGGCCTTAATATTATTGATATACAAAATGTAAACTAAGTGTAAGTGTAAGCATAAGCAGATATATTGAAGCCAAGGAAAAGATTCACAACAAAGAACCAACATAAAATTATGAATTGGAGAACAATAAGGAATTCCAAGCTACTGATCAGTGCAAGAAATACAATAAGAAATGATTCAAGCTTTGGTAAAACTAAATCTGTTTGAAGACGTTTCAAAGATACAGTCGAACTTGACGCCAATTAGAATAGACTTAACAAGCAACAAGATCCCTTAAACACTGGCAGTAGACTGATGAAGGGTTCCACTTTCTAAATTCAATGCCAACAAAGACTAAGGAATAATTGCAATATACAAATGCTGGGGTGCTGACCATATAGTGCATCGTGGGAGAACTATCTTATAGTAGAGGATCTACCCTGTGAAGCCAGGGCATACATTAGAACACCTACCTCATCATAAGGATCCATACATTGAACACATGTCTTGCACTCCATGCACTGCCAGGGATAATTCTTGATAATAGACACCATTGCTTTGGTCAAATCCAAGCAAGCGGGGTGACCTGCAGAGGGCAATAAAACATGCACAAAACTCAAATCAACAAAATTGAATGGACAGATGTTTACAAGCAAATTATAGTGATACACGAGAGAGAGAGAGAGAAAAAGAGAAAGAGAGAGAGAGAGAGGTTTCAAAGATGCCAGCAGGAGATAGTAGTTAGCAAAATCTATTAGCATTTCGGCCATCTTGCCTCGAGGAAAGTGCAAGAAAAATTATAAATCTGCCATGCAATAAATAAGATATGCAGAGGTTACAAAATCTGAGTTAGTACCATAGTTATATGCGAGTAACAGGTGGCTAAATAAAATAAAATTACCCACACTAAAAGCAGATTTAGACTAATGCGGTAGGCAATATAGATATAACAAAAGTTACCAAATATATACAATATTCACGTCATCCTTACATTTGTTAATTTGGAGGTGCCATCTGTTTTAGTATATACACCGAGTTCTAAAAAGTTTACAGAAAATAGGAGGAACAATTTAACATATAGCTTTTTATTTAGATTATTTAATGTTTAGAAAACCTTGATGAAATTTAATCTGACATCAACTTTATTCATCTCTCCCAAATCTTTAATAAAACAACATATGAAAAGAAGAAAAAAATTCAATTATTTTTAATTACTAACAGATAATTTGTGAAGGAAACATGGCAGGAAAAAAAAAAAATTAAATAAAAATATAATATAATTAAAATAAAATAAGATAAAATAAAAATAAAATAAAATAAAATAAAATAAAATAAAAAATAAAATAAAATAAAATAAAATAAAATAAAATAAAATAAAATAAAATAAAATAAAATAAAAAATAAAATAAAGCACCTTTGCCCTCAATTTTCTGTTAATATTTATACTTCAATTTGGCGGAAACTTATATGAAAATGTGTAAAAAAATAAAGTAAAAAGAAACTACCCTGATAATATATCACATTTAAACCTTTTTATACAAAACTGACCTGTTTTTGCCATACTAAACTGTTTGTTTTGAAGTATTTATATTTATCTAAAACACCTTCAATCATAATTTTATGTAAAAACCTTTAAGCTATGTTCAAACACCAGCTTTGAGAAAATTAGTTATAATCTAAACACTAGCTTAGTATGAAACAGTTAGTTATATTATTAAATCTTTCTAAACTCTTATTTTCAAAATAATTTGAAATCCACAAGCAGTGTTCTTCATTAGAAATATTGAAACACTCCACTCTACTGTTTAAATGTATAATAACTATAGCAAGAATTAGAATTGTAACAAAGCTAATTATAAGAATTATTCTTTAGCATTAACAAAATTATAAAAGTCACTTAATAGTAAATTAATGAAAAAGAAGAGATTAGCTAGCCAACATTAAATTGAAATAATTGTTACTAAACTAAAATCTATTTAATTTCTGCAATTCAACATTATATTTGACATATATATATTTAGACCTTTTGTTACCATATTCCTAATGAAATAATCAACAATTTGGAGAGATTTAAAATATAACTAACTTTTCCAATATTAATCTGGTGTTTAAAGTATAACTTAATAAAGAATCTTACACAAAATTATGATGAAAAGCTTTTCAAAAAATATAAACTTTAAAATAAACAGTTTTGGGTCCTAGAACCACGTGGTTTGGTATTAGAAAGGTCAATAATACTGCATAAATTTTGATATCTACTATAAGATATCTTCCACTACACAGAATTATCATTTTGATATCTACTATAAGATATTTTCCACTAAACAGAATTTTCATTTTGATATCTACTATAAGATATCTTCCACTACACAGAATTATCATTTTCTATAATTATCGAAATATTGGTTCAATAAAATTATAACAATAAATATTTAAAATATTTCCTAAAGCAAGCCTACAACTAAAACCAAGCCAAATAGAAATTATCATTTATCATGTTTCTTTAATGTTTCCAACGAAAATTGCAGGTAAAGCATAATTGGTTTCAATGGGTGTGCATGCAGGTAGAATCACTAAGAAAGGTTTATAACAGTTGGTGTTCTCTTGAAGTTAACCCACAGAAAGTTTGGCTGTTCCTATTAAGTTTACCCTATCTTTAGCTGAACGATATAACCTCAAATAATTACAAGGATATAATCTATAAGCAAAAACAAACATAGGATATATGTATATACACACACACATACAAAGATAATAGTTATGAACATAAAGTTTTCACATGTAGTTTCGAATGTGTGTATGTATTTTCAGTTGTGCGATTGTGTTCATTACTATCCAAAGATTAAAATGTGTGGAAGTAAAATAACCTTTTTAATTAGAAAGCAATGTCTTACAGGCATTAAAATAGACGAGTTTTCCCAATCCATATTAAGAGAGATACTATAGAACGAACATTTTACTATGTAAGATTCTGTACTATGAAATATCACCTTACTGGTTTCCTTTAGTAGATAGACATGTCCAATAATATATACAATACACTACCCTTTATATTGAAAGTATTGGTCAGTTTGAACTAAACACAAACTTTGTAAAGCTACAATTAGGAGCCTGGTGGTGTATATCAGTCAATCTTTACAATATGAGTGTTTTAAGATAATTGCTGATATTTCTAAAATCCATTAAACACATGTGAAACTTTGTCACTATTTTTAAAGATTTATACTGGCTACAAATATAAGTAAATATGAAATAATTTAAGCTTGCTAATAATGTTTCCACATTCAATGAATCAGTGGAGTTAGATAAAGCATATGAAAACATTTTGTATAAGAGAGAAAAATAAATTAAGGGTATATACTTAATTGGAATGGGCAATAGCTCTAGCAAACACAATTGATAGAAGTGAGTCCATGAAAAAGACAATATTCAATTATATACATATACATATATATATATTTATACAGGGTGTCCAAAAAGTCTGTGTACAATTTAAAATACTTGTATTATTTTAAATTGCACGCAGACTTTATGGTCATCCTGTGTGCGTGTATATATATAATAAATGATATAATTCTGAGTGGTGACTTTAGGACTGTGTAAGTGGTGACTAAAATAATGAAAAATATGAACATCAGTAGAAAGAGGTGATAAAGAAATGAGAGACTGTGAAAATAGTGATAACCAGAAAAAAAATTTTTGATTCAAAATCTTTGATTATTAAAAAAATCTAACTTAATTTTTGTTATTAAATATAATTATCGAAATTTGGTGAATGACATTTTTTTGATAATGGTATAAAAGAAATTACAATAATTAGAAAATCTGTTCTCCTTCCTACCCCTCTAAAATCTGAAGAGATTAGAAAATTTTTAATAATAAATTGCTTCAGATTAAAACCCTCTGGATAGGAATAAAATATCCATGAAACAGCAAAGAAAGGAAATATCAGCATTTATATTCCAATGTAAGACAACAGATAATACGCAAACACTTTGGATTTTAACATATCTTTATTAAGTTTTTTTTTTTTGCTTGTGTCCTGTTTGAGAGAGAGAGAGAGAGAGAGAGAGAGAGAGAGAGAGAGAAAGAGAGAGAGAGAGAGAGAGAGAGAGAGAGAGAGAGAGAGAGAGAGAGAGAGAGAGAGAGAGAGAGAGAGAGAGAGAGAGAAGAGAGAGAGAGAGAGAGACATTAATCATTTGAAGATAAATATTTTCCCATTTTACCTAACATTCTCTGAAAGAAAAACAACACATTAATAAATATAAAAATATCTTAAGTATATGTTTGAAATATTTTCAAATAAAATATAGTTTTCACCATAATTTACTTTTCAATATCAGGTTGTAGTAGGACAACCAACATATCAAATTATTTATATCCATCAATACCTAATTTGATAAATTGATATCTAAAAATTATATTTGGTTCAATTTACTCTTTGAGTGGGTTACAAGTCAAGAATTTGGGTTTACTTCACATGATATACTATTCCATAAAAATATTCAAGGTTTTGAAAATATTTGTGAGGAAGGTTCATTTTTAACATCAAATATCAAATGGTTTCACCCTATTATGTAGAATATGTGACATTATTCTTGATCAATCAGAAAGCAGCATTTTTTTCGAAGCTGTAATAAATACTGCAGATTTTTTTTTAGTATAAGGATGAGGGGGAGGGAGGGGGTTTATACTTTTCCCTGCATCACACAGTATTTTCCCACAATGGTGTTCTGACTTGGGAGTGGATTGAGAACATATGCAATCATATACACAGGAATGGCCAGAATATTCAACTTTCATTTTAAAGAATTTGAGATTGTCATCTTTTTGTTCCTTTATTGCTACTTATTTTATCAATCTTTATTTGTCAAACTGCTAGTTTATGGGCCATTAACAAATAACATCGGCACATGCACATGTGTGTATATGTTTATGACAGACTTCTGTAAATTTCCATCTACCAAATTTCACTCACAAAGTATCAGTCAATTCGAGGCTACAATAGAAGCTACTTGCCCCATATGACATGGAGCAGGATTAAATACCAAACCCACATGGTAACGAGGTGAATTCCTTAACTACATAATTACATATGTATGTGTGTACCTGGAATTACTTTGGTCTCATTTGTTTTGTCGTCTTGAACACAGGTTGACTGAATGAGCTTACAATTATCAATATTAGAATGAGTAGTTGGTGCACAAGTCCTCCTACAACAGGATTTACCTTTGTGCAAGACAGATCTCTGCAGATGAGCTAGGATGTATCTTCATGATACAACCTAGGGTCATTGGGTGTTTAAGGTCTTTCAACATCATACAACCTTGCCCAAGCAACCCAGCCAGGGTTGATCAGGCCCTAATTTGTGTTCTAGCAGCAGCAGCAACCCTCTGAAGCCACCTGGTGATATTCTCTCAAGCTTCACTTGAATGATATGTAAAGTAGCAACCTAACTTATAGCTAAAGTCATTTCAGATTATCCAGATTAAGGTTCTTTAAAGTTTTATGTTTATTTTTCTATATCACTGATTGGAAGTTGTTAGAATGTTGGACTGAGTGTTTTGTGATATTTCTTTCAGCTCTCTAGCACTCCGACTTCAAATCCAGCCAAAAGGGCAACTATGCTTTCATCCTTTCAAAGTTGATAAATACAATACCAGTATAGTACTGGGGTCAAGCCTTCCTCTATCTCATTTTTTTCTTTCTCTCTCTTTTTCTCTGAAAGAAATCAGCTGTTCTGATCTGGAGGGTCAACCAGTTTTCAGTGCTCAAGACATGTGGTATGATATGACAACACCCATACGACTGAGGAATTCAAGCTCCAATCCACCACTAATTGTTTCTACTTTTGGCACAAGACCAACAATTTGAAGAGGATGGGGAATGTCAACTAGATCGACCCCAGTGCTTTATTTCATTGACCCCTAATGATTTCTAATTTAGGCACAAGGCTAGCAATTTGCGAGGAGTGGAAAGTCAATTATACTTCCCCAGTACTTTACAGGTATTTTATTTTATTGACCCTGTAATAATAATAATGATGATTTTTACTATTGGCACAAGGCCAGCAATTTTGAGGGAGGGAAAAGTTGGTTATATCGACTCTAGTGCATTACTGGTACTTTATTTTATCGACCCTGTAAGAATGAAAGGTAAAGCTAACTTTTGTGAGATTTGAACTCATAATATAAAGGGCTGTAACTCAATGCTATATAGCATTTTGACCAACGCTCTATCAATACTGCCAAATAATGATGAATCTTTCATGAAAATGACAAATATTTATCTCCTTTGTTGGCAGACCCAGATTACTAAACAGTTAGATACAAACATTCATGCCTCACAAAAGAGAAAAGAATTAATTTATTGAACCCCTTCATATATATAACCGCCAAACAAACGATTAAAACACTGCAATCTACTGCTTGTTAATAGGCTGAAATAACTAAACCCATGCTAGTGTGGAAGATAGACGTTAAATGAAGAGAGAGAAAGAAAGAAGGTGGAAAAAAGAACCCTTAAAATTATCATCTAGCTACAAAGTGTATAAGACACTTTCCCCTCTATTTCCACTTGAATTAATTTCCAAAACATGAACCACTTTTTAAATAATTAATATGTTGATGGATAAAAAAATCCTTCTGTCCTGTTATAATAAAATGAATTTTGAGTTTGTGAATATTTTATATGCAGATGTAGAACTGATGATACAATGATAATTTCACACAGGTATACACATATTCTGTCTTGTGTCTTTTACTGACCTACAGGTATCCTCTGAACTTTCAATAGAGTTAACACACATTCTAAAAGTTGGTTTCTAATCTAAATATTCAGTATTAGATTATTTAGTGGAGAAAGTAGTTAACTCAACATGGTTTTGTACTCTTTCTTCCTCTCATTTGCCCACTTATTCCTGAGAGGGTTGTGAGATCAGTGTCCTCAGATATGCCTTCCAGAAGGTTCTATCAGAAGCAACCGTTTCCAAATAATCCAACTAGATCCCCAAGAAAGACCAACCAAGTTTATGGATATTATCTAACCATCTTGCTTGTGATCTACTTGTGCAATCTCCTGCCGGTTGGCTTTGCCTGTAAAATTTGCCCAGCATTTCTTTTCTTAGACGTTCCATATTACTATTATACCAAGTCACCCAATTCTTTATCACACAAACCAGTAAATAGTAGGAAATATACAATAACAAAAACACACACAAAATATCACCTGAGGTGAATACCCTTGATTTGACAGTGGCAAAATAAATTTAAAATTTGATGATGGGTGTGCACCTAGGAAGTTCCTCTCCAAGGTGTAAGACTAGACAAGGTGGTTTGTGGAAGACCAGCAGTCACCCATGCATACAAGTCTCCATGCCATTGACGTCGTCCAAAGGAAACACAAAGACTGATACAGCTTGGCATCAGTTTTGTTGCAGCTCATATTTCCAGTTGAGTGGACAAGAACAACATGAAATAAAGTGTCTTGCTCAAGGACATAACACATTGCCCAGTTCAGAAATCAAACTCATGACCTTATCATTATGAGCCCAACACCCTAACCACAAAGTCAAAATTGAACCAGCAAAATAAACACATACACACAGAGAAAGAAATGCTAACATAAAAATATTGAGTATAAATTCATAAAAGTATGAAGTAACAGTTTCTTCCTGAAGCTAAAAATCTGGAAAGTTCTTAAATGACATTATTATAACATCAACCAATATTCATGCATAATATTAGAAATATTCTCGGAACCTACCAGTTGATCCACATTCAGAACAGCTGACAAGCTCATCCTTTCTATTGCGCCCTTTCATGGGTCCCTTATGGCAAAAACGGCAATCTTTCTTTTGGTTTGGGTGCTTTTGGGGGAGAAAAAGAGAAAGTTTTATAGGAGACACTTTACTAAGTAAGCATTTTTTTCTTTAATGAGCTACATTAAACCTAAGGAATACATGTGAACATGTTAACATTTTCATTACAATATTTCTGATAACAGACACTATGGTTTTCAAATAATTTTGAAAGCAATCAAGAATTTAGAAGTATTTAGTAATGTAATTAATTTTAGCTCATGTTTGGAACATAACTTAACAAAGGCTTTAAACACTTTAAAAAAATGGTTTTGCATCATAGAATAAAGGACAGCTTCAGGAAATGTTAATCAACAAAATATAAAATTATAAAATAATTACAAATTTAAGATAGATGTTGAATTCTGTAATAATTAAAGCTTTACTTTCATAAACCATTTCATGTTTTCACCAGCTATACAGGAGATACACATAGCCTTAGTCAGCATTGTCAATATGTAATCAGCCTTTATTGGTGATGGAACATGGAACAAGGTTTCCAAAAATTATGAGAATAGTTTACTGAATAACTAATGGGTACTTTTATTTTTCTACCCAAAAACTTTTATTTTTTGGTAATGAAAAAAGAAAGGAAAGCAGCTGATCCTCAAATCGAACCAAAGAAACTAAGTTTCCACTGGTCTTTCCATTATTATTACTATCTGCTGGTCAGAACTGGCAGAAGGAGGCAGGATTTGAACTCAGAATACACAGAGCTGAATCAGATATTGCAAAACATCCTGTCTGACCTTTATAACAATTTTGCCAATCCATTGTCCCCAGACTGGTACTTTATCGACTCTAAAGAATGAAAGGCAAAGTTGACTTTGGTGGGATTTGAACTCAGAATGCAGGGAACCGAAACAAACACCAATTCATAATATTAAAATGCCTTAACAAGCTGAGTTTAAAAATTACACGAGATATTTTAAGTTGACATATTACAGGTTTAATGACATGCTGAAAACTGTAACTCCATACTAATACCTCTTTGTGGTCCTTATGGTCTACAGCCATTTTCCGGCCTCTCCGTGGAGAAGGAGTAGGTGTTGGTTGAGGAACAACAGGCTGGCTAACTTCAGAATCACTCGAATCATTGTCATTACTATCACCATCCGAACCAGAATCCGCTTGATCCTTTAGTAAATGAAATATTATTATTAGACATTTGAAAACAGTTTTATAATAAATGCAAATTTATCAAATGAAATAAATACATTTAACATTTTTCATGGCCAAATTGCAAAAAGCAAATGTTAACAGTAACAGGAATAGACTTCCATTTTTTTCAACAATGAGTGCCCCAGTTGTTCTAACAACTTAGTATTTTTCCTGGCTCTGTGTGGTCTGATTTCAAATGCATCTCTTGTCAGTAGAAAAGCAGCTAGGAGTTGTGACCAGCAAGTAGTATCAGCATTAGAAAGACTAATAGAAACATAGTTCCCTTGGTCAATCTGGTAGCCAGAAGTTGTGACATAGTTAGAAAGACCAATGGAAACACTTTCCTTGGTCAATCTGACAGCCAAGAGTTGTGACCGATAGATAGCATCAGCATCAGAAAGACCAATGGAAACACAGTTTCCTCAGTTCAGTCTCATGATTTTGATAATGTGTTCAATTATTCTCTAGATATGCCTTTGATCTGCATAATACATATTAAGTGTAGTTTATAACTACCTACCTTAGACAGATATTTTTTTATCAAGCCAGAAAGGATGAAATGTAAAGTAGGCCTAGTTGAACTCAGAGAGCCAGGACAATTGTTTAAACATATATTTCGACAATCTCATGACAGTGCCAATTTCCTTGTTATAAAATATAACAATATTATTATTTATTGTCTTCCTGTATTCAATAACTACATCATTTACGATTAAATATTATTATTCTACTAGGGCAGTAGATTAGCAATATCAGTAGAGCATCAGGAAACATGCTTCGTGGCACAGAGTTACGTCCCTGAATCCAAATCTCGCCAAGGTTAGCTTTGCCTTTCATCCTTACAGGGTTGATAAAATAAAGCACCAGTAATGCACTGGGGTCGCTATTGTGTCTAAATCAGAAATTATTATTCTACTCACATCTTGATTATCATCCATTTCTTCAGATGAATCTACATTTGAAGGTTTCACTAATGGGTTGAGTATCCTTTTGGGAGGACCATAAATACAGGTATTCAGAGGAAAGTATTTCAGTTCCTTTGGTTCATATCTGACAAAAGAAAAAAAGAGAAGAAAAAAAACAATTAAACCTGTTGACTGCCATGTATATTTTACACAGCTACAGTTGCTGTGCCTGTTTTCTTTTCACTAAAATTGCTATTTTTTTTAAAGAAACATTCATTAACAACACATATCCGAATGATTGACAAACGTCACATATAATAAACTAGTAACTCCATCTAGCTTTAAAGTTATGAACTGTTGGAAAAGAGTTCAAGCATGTTAGGATGAGTTAACTCGTCCGTGGCTCTGGAATGCATACATGTACCCAGTACAAGCTGTAAGGTGGTTGGCATAAGGAAGGTTATCATTTGTACATTATTTCACATACTATACATGCACCTTTGATGAGTTGTAGTGCACCTGAGCACTGTACACAATAATTTTCATTATTATTATTTATTTCTGAATACATGTACATAGCTATATAGGTATACCTTGAGATGTAACCTACATGAATTATAAAACCACATGTAGTTACAACTATTTCTGAACACAGGTACACCTCGAGATATAACCTACAAAACCACATGTGGTTACAACTATTTCTGAACATGTGAATTTTCTCTTGGCATCCATTAAGCTTCAGCAGTTAAATTTAAATATTCCTACATCCTAACATAAATACACACAGACAAAAACCATGTTTGGGTACATATGTATTAGTAAATATGTAGAATATTGTATAAAATAACCCCAAGCATACATATTGGTTTTAAAGTTATGTCCCTCTCGATTTACAACCGATTGGTATTTTAAATTAGGATAGCAATTTGTTGCTATCCTAATTTAGTAATTAGCATTTTAAAGGTAATCTTTTACAGATTACCAGTCCATTAGCTACCAATATAAAGAATTTTAATGTTTAAGAAAAGCAAATTATTTTTCATATAATAAACTGAAATGAAAAAAAACAATAATAATAATAATATAAGAAAATACAAACTTTTTGTAGAATTCTTGGTATTGCCCTGGGATCAAGCTAACCGGATAAGCAGATGCTTTTTTGCAGGGGGATTCCAGTTTTGGATATTTGTGAGCAGGGTAGTGGATAACCTTATTTAAAATAAAAAAAGGTTTCAACTATATATGTATTGTCAAAATATATAATGAAACAAAAATTGAAAAAAAATTGAAAAACCAAAATGAAGAATCAAACCATTACTAAAGTCCTGAATTTACTGATTTGTAAATTAAATTATTTTGACTATACCAAACATTTTTATTAATTCTAGCAAAATATTTTAACTAAGCATATACAAAATTACTACAATAAGTCTTTTAACCATTTAGCATTCACATTACTCTATATTTACAGTAAAGTCTTTACCTCACATAATATTGAATCTATGAGATTTTGATGTTATTTATTTTCAGAATAATACCATAACATCAGTATGAGTGGCCAGTTAGAGCCAGTTTGAGCAGAAAAAGGTGAGAGAATTCTGGCCAGACACGGATGGTTTAAATGCTAAAGGGTTAAGACCATTTTTCCTCCTACAGCACAGGTTCAACTTGGTCTTTATCATAGGCTTCTCCATTTTGCCCTATTCTCTGCACCCCCACGTCACTAACATCATGGCTTTCTACAGTCTCCATCAGCCACTGGTGGCACTGACTTTTACAATTCTAAGTAGCATGTCTCTGTCTTCTATAAAATTAGTGACACATCTGTTCCAAGATCCAGCAGCTAGATGGTGGCACTGACTTCTACATCTGTAAATAACTCACAGCAAGTCTCCATTTTCTATGAAAGCAGAGATCCATCTTCTGTCATGATATTCAGTGGCTTCCTTGGTTACCACTGCAACTCTCAACATCCAACAACAAAAAGTGTAGCTATAGATCACACAATCCCAAAATGAGTAGGTTTGTGACTGGAGAGTGCCTGTAAAAACCCTATTTCCAATACCCCCACCCCTGTCACACACACACACAAAATCAGAAGTAATAAAGTTAAAGTTAATGGAGGCAATTTAAGAACCAAAGACTTACCATAGTTTGCAAGTCAAAATAAGCTCGTCTCTCTTCTCTTCTTTCACGTTGAAACTGGCTATTAAATTCTGAAGCTGATCTCATAGCTTTTCTTACGTAATCAGCC
Organism: Eledone cirrhosa; assembly: GCA_964016885.1. Taxonomy (NCBI): domain Eukaryota; kingdom Metazoa; phylum Mollusca; class Cephalopoda; order Octopoda; family Eledonidae; genus Eledone; species Eledone cirrhosa. The sequence goes on from OZ024754.1 coordinate 39,581,182, forward strand.
ATCTTGCTTTTTTCAAGCTTAGGAGGCTGAAATATGAGAGGCAAGTGTAAATGAACTGTTCAAAAATAAAAAGAACATAGATATATATACATATATAATGGCTGTAGACTGGTGACCAAGTATCACTACTATAACATGTAGATCATGAAAGGTAAACTTTCCCAATGTAATGTCAGACTAATGAATGACAAGTGTTACAATAAGATTAATCTTTTTGATACCAAACCACTTTAAACCATTCCTGATTCTAAGTTTTTTTTTTGAAGTGTTTATATTTATCTAAAAACCTTCCATCATAATTTTATCTAAGAACTTTTGTTAAGTAATATTCTAAGACCAGATTAATAATGAAGAAGTTATATTACTAAATCTTTCCAAATTTTTTATTGTTTTCAAAATTACTTAAAAATCATAAAGTGTCTTTCATTAGAAATATGATGATGAAAGTTCAAGTATCTCGGGGCTGTGTTCACAAGTGATGGAAGGCAGGGGGCTGAATTAAATGCAAGGATTGGAGGAGCTGGTATAGTAATGTGTCAGTTTCAGGATTCAGTAATCAGAAGAAGGGAGGTAGGCGTAAAAGCCAAACTCGTTACCTTTAATTCAGTATTCGTGCCAACCCTTACTTATGGTCACGAACCTTGGGTAATGACCGGAAGAATACGATCGCAAATACAAGTGGCCAAAATGTGGTTCCTCCAAAGGGTCCCTGGATTAATGTTACTCGATAGAGTGCGTAGCTTGGAGATCAGAGAGTCACTTCAGGTAGAGCCCCTACCTCTTCAAATTGAGAGATCACAGCTCCGATACTATGGGCATGTGGTTAGAATGTTTCAGGAAGGAATCGCTGGACAGATTTTACGGGCAAAACCAACCGGCAGGAGTCTCAGGGGTAGACACCAAGCAAGATGGTTGCATAACATCCACAAGCTTGGTTGACCTCACTTCGGGATCAAAGTGGATCAGTTGGAGGAATGTTTGAGGACAGGACCCGCTGGAAGGAATGTTTGAGGACTCAGCTCCCATGACCCACTCAGGAATAAATGGGTGAAGAAAAAAAATTATCCACACACACACATGTAGTTTAGCATAACTGATTAGGGACAAAATTACCTCAATGAAATGCAGGAAGAATAACTTTAAGAGTAATTCTCTGCATCTAAAATTATATGACCTGGAGAAGGCCTTAGGCAGGATCCCTTGCACTGTAAACTGGGGGTCGCTGGGGCAGTTAGGTGGAAATGAATGATATGTGAGAGTCGTACAAGCTATATACAAAGGTGCAGTTAGCAAGAGTATAGTGATGAATTTAGCAGGCAGGTAAGAGTCCACCAAGACTCAGTCCTCATATTAATTGTTGTCATCCAGACCAATTACAGAGGAGTTTAAGACTGGCTTTCTATGGCAACTCTTATATACATAATAACCTAGTTATTATAGCTGAATCCATAAAAGAGTTAGTGGCAAAATTTCAGACATGGAAACAAAACCTAGGCTTGAAAGTAAACTTAACAAAGACTAACATTTTAGTAAATAGGACAGAACACAGACCCTGACACCGTCGGGCAATTGGCCTTGCTTGATATGCAAAAAAGGAATAGGAAGGAATTTCCTATAATGTCTCAAGTGTAAATTATGAATATACAACAGATGTAGTGGAATTACAGGCAGACTAACGGAGAAGGTATGCTTTATCTTATGTGACAGATGCACAAGAGTAGTAAGCACTAAGAGTACATGAGAAATATATTCTGTCAAGTGCTCAGACAGCTCCTTAGCAGTAGGTAACAGCTTCCATTTCTTAGGTAACCCAATTAGCAGTGGAGGAAGGTGTCCTGAAAGCCTACTAACTACAGTAAAGACAAGACTGGAAAAAGTTCAGGGAGTATATTTTTGTTACCACTGCGAATAACAAGTATTTTTCTTTTAGTGGGAAGAGCAGATTGTATAGTACTTGTATCTGAATTGTGATGCTGCATGGTAGCAAGAGTTGGGGCTTGAATGTAGAGTATTGAAACAATAAAACTCTGCTGGAAGCATATATGAGCTGATAGAAATAGTGGTTATAAGGGGAATCAGATGTAATGTGCAAGAGAGAAGACTGCACTGGTGTGAACATGTGAAGCACATGGAAGTTGATAGCTCTATAAAGAAGTGCAGGACACTCGGAGTGAATGGACCATGTGGAAGTGGAAGATCTTGGGACACTGATCCTAGAATGCTGAACCTCACTAAGAAGATGACAAAAATATTATGGTGTGTATAACACATTCTAGATACACTGTTGAGCTTGATAAGGATCAGTTAAGCATACTTGAAGATTGTGGGTTTGAAAATGTTATAGGATTATCTCAGAAACTCAATCAACTGAGATTTATCATTTATTAATAGTCAATATTCTAGAAACTTCTAATTGTCTTCTTAACCCTGGTTCTATGACATATAGCACAAGTGTTTATATTTATTTAAAAACCTTAGTTTTATGTTAGAAACGTCATTAAGCTATGCTACAAACACCAACTTAATAACAAGAACATTAATCAAGTTATTAAATCTCTCCAAATTCTTGATTATTTTCAAAATGGTTTGAAAATTATAGATAATGGCTTTCATTAGAAATATGGGAAGGAAAGAATTAAAGAATTATCTCAGAAACTTAATGAATTAATTGATATTTATCATTCATCAACCGTTAACATTCTAGAAACTACCAAGAAACTCTTAATGGTAAAGTCTTCTTAATAAGTATCCTTAAAATAGCAACCAAAATAGGCAACATTTAGTGAAAATTCAACGAAATAAGCAGCATTAAAGAGAACAATTAAAAGCTACAAAGTTGAATACAAAACAATCATTATGAGCTAGTACAGCACAGTGCTAACGAAGTAATATTACTCTAGAATCGACTTAACTTTGACATGAAGGGGCTTAAAACAAGTGCTTTAGGTTGGATTATGCCAATAATGCTTTGATAAAGGGTAACTCAGTGAAACAAAATCAGGTGAAAATCTTACTATTTCTATGTCTGGAATTTTCTTGGATTTTGAATTAACCTTTAGAAAAATATAAGTACTGATGACAAATAGGATAAGATCATGGTGATACGTCATCAATACCCATAATATAATATTTAAACAAAAACCAGATAAAATAAATAAATAATTATAGATGTTATAAAAGAAAAATAACTATGTTGAATATTTCAATAGTCACAAGTTTTCTTACGCTTTTATAATCAAAAATAGAATGACAACAATTGCGCAATAAGCATTTTAAGGCATATTTTCCCTGCTAAAGTAGAGATTAGTCTTGCAGGTGCCACGACTAGTTTCTGTATTTTGCCCCATCTTCTGCACTCCACACCAATCCTCTAGCTTTCACTTCCTCCTTCATAGTAGTTAGCCTTGTCTTTCTTGGTCTGCCTCTTCCTCTACTTCATTCTACATTCATTTCCATCACTTCCATCCTTCTTCAACACCTGACCAAGGCACCCCATTCCATTTCTCTTCTTCACAACATTTGTCACTGATTCTGTTCTCATCATTCTCTGTAATTCCTCTCTATGAATGATACTGACTAGCAAGGGAATGGATGAAATAACTGCTTGCATAGTAAGTTGAGTGAAAGGAAATAATGACATTAATATACGAAAATATGATTGAAATTATGAAATGTTTCCATAATTCTCTGTATTTAATACCAAACCACTTATGGTTTTGTGATACAAATCTGGGGTGCTTTTAGTGTTTATTTTATCTAAAACCCTTCCATAATTTTATGCAAGAACGTTTGTAAATTTATATTCAAAACACAAACTTAATAATGAGAAAGTTATATTGCTAAATCTCTCTGAATTTTGGATTATTTTCACAATGATTTGAAAAACACTGAAATATGGTGACGAAAGGGTTAATATGAAAAATGGTAAGCAATGATGCTAGAAACTTACATGATACAATTCTTTGAACACCCATACCATTTCTGGTATTTTAAGCTGGGATTACACCTTAAATTTTGCCTTTTTCAAAACATTGTTAAAAATCAAATAATAAAAAAAAACATCTCAATCAAATTTGCTTTATTTTCTAAGTCTGGACCTGTGCCTCACAAACTATTCTAAAACTTACTGGTATATCTTTGGAATACAAGAAGTGGCAGGTAAAAAAGTTAAAGTCTGTTAAAATGAGTAACTTTATAATCTAAACATCTCTATTTATTAAAAGAACAAATTAAAAAAATAGCTTCTTTTCAATCATGACTAACCATAGGTTGCACCAGAAAAGTTCCTCTCCATGGTGTAAGCCTGTGCAAGGGTTTTTGCAGAAGACCAGCAATCACCCTTGCATGCTAGTATCTCCTTTCCACACCACCAATGTTGTTCAAAGGAAAGGCTAAGGCCGATAGAACTTGACACCAGAGTTGTTGCAGTCACCCGCACTGCTCAAGAAGACACCAGTTCGTTTCAGGGTTAACTTCATTTTTTCTGGGTGAGTGGACTGGAGTAATGTGAAATTAAGGGCACAAAACCCCCAACCAGAAATCAAACACAGAACCCTATGATTGTAAACTAAATACCCCGACCACTGGGCTGCTCACTTTCATTTCTTACAAGAACCTCCTACCAAAAGAATAAATATATTTCTTGAGAAACTTTAGTGAGGTAGTTCTATGAAATAATAGAACATCAAATGCTTACCACTTCATAACCTTTGTGCTTCTCATTAATAGACTGTCGTTCTCGTTCATGGAGAATTGAAGCAAATTCCTGTTAAAGGATAGAAAATAATCAATAAATTAACCATATTAATGATTTAATCAAGGGGTCAACCATTTAAACTGAACCCATGTACAGTTTCATCAAAACCCATTTCTTAGATCTATGCAATAAAATCTGATTGTTCAAAATAACATATATTTTTATATTGATGCAATAATATTTCCTTAGAATATATATGACTGGTTTCAACATGAAAAGAGAAGTTGTATTCCTTTCATAAGTGGTGATGATGATGATTATTAAGGTGTCACCAAAGAGAAATCTTGCTCTCTGAGTTGCCTAGGGTCAACATCTATATCTGTGATGGCCCACAGCAGCTGTAGCATTCAAGACAGATGTGCTGATGTTTTCAATACTGAGATCTTTGTCTTGAAAGCTAACCACAAATGTTCAACATAATTAATATTTAAAGTGAAAGCTATTATACATTTATGAAGAAAATAAATCATATCATTTAACATCCACTTTCCCTACAAGTAAAGGTTGGATGGGTCTAGATAGACCAATTCAGAACTGAAGTGGGCTACTGACCTCCCAGACAGGCCGGGGGAGGATGAGGTCTGCATCTCGTTCATGAAGGGTCTCACATTATACTGAGTGCACAGGAGAGGTTATCACGTATTTTAACACAACTTAAGGGAACTCTAAACCCTTTTTTTAGGCATGGTTTCTACAGTGGGGTGCTAACCACCTTACATATATTCATTAAGAAAATAAATCATTTAACTTTTGCTTTCTCTGTTAGCAAGCGTTGGACAAGTCTTCAGAGACCAAGTCAATACTCAAGCAGGGCTACTGATCTTTCAGCCTGACCAAGGGTCCATATCTGGCTTGCATATGGTCCCATGCTCTACCAAATTTATTTTATTGTGACACTAGCACTAGAGAGGTTGTCATGTTGTTGAAACAACTGAAGGGTCCTCCCAACCTTTTGTTTAGCAAGCTTTCTATGGCTGGATGACCTTCCTATCACCAACCACTTTATAGTGTGTACTGGGTGAGTTTATCGTGTAGATCAACACTAGGGATGTTTGCATGTCTTTGACAACTGAAAAGTCCTCCCAAACCTTTCTTATTAAGAAAATAAATAATGAAAACAAAGGAAATCAGTCTGAATAAATAAAAATGGAATCACTTGAAACTAAAATATGCACAAAAAAAAAATTCAAAATCAATAATTTCAACTGAAAAATATTGGCTTTAAATTAAGAATTATGTAACACACCTGATATTTCTCAGGGTAATCTCGCAACATCAAATCATATACTTCTTCACATCTTAGGGCAGTTAATCCTGCAGAATAGAATAAATTGAAAAAACTAGTTCTAGATTCCAATTATGAAATTAATGATAGTATGATGACAAGTCTGAAAACTATATTGCAGTTTTACAAAATAGAGAAAACAATATGAATACTATTTCTTTGATGTATTTACTGAATTAAAACTAGTTTTTAGTTTACAATTTTTCATATCACTCTATGTAAATTCGTTCCACATGTTTATTGGTCAGAATTATGGCTTACAGAAAAACTGATCAATAGGGGAAACAACAGTAAAGTAACTCTTGGCACAAGATTTGGAAATATTACTTAACTATAAACATAATTAAGTTAACCATTTAGCATTTAAACCGGCCGTATCTGACCAGAATTCCCTCACCTTTTCCTGTTCAAACCGGCTGCTCATTACTTATGTTAAGGTATTATTTTCAAAGTAAATAATATCAAAAGCTCATCGATTCGATATTATGTAATATAAAGCATTTACCGTGAAAAAACAATAGTTATATGTACAGTAATGTAAATGCTAAACGGTTAAACCTCTTCTCTTATTGTTTTCTTTTACTTGTTTCCGCCATTAGACTGCGGCCATATTGGAGCACTGTAGGTACAGTGTTAAGAAAGTAAAATAAGCAAATGAAAATTTTAAATAATTTTTACCAAGATCACACTGGGTTTCAGTAACTACACCACGCTCTCTCAAAAATTCTTTTTCTTTCATTTCTGCAGGCCGTCTTTTTAAATCTAAAAATAAGAAAATTCAATTAATAAATACCACACGGAAAAAATTTATCCACAAAACCCTACCATTAATTTCTTAAAAAAAAAATAAAATCCTGTTATTTTGATTGTAGCCATGGATTAAAGTATTAAGATCTGTGTGCAATTTTTAGCTGGCCTTTTATGAGGTTTTATACCATAGGAGGTTTCTGGGGTGAAAAGCAACAAAAAATTAAGTGTCGTGTTCAAGAATACAACGCACTAGCTAGTCCACGAATCAAACCCAAAACCTTATGATTGTGAGTCCAACACCCTAACCACTGGAGCATGTGCCTTAATACAAGAAAACCACTCAACTTTCGCTAGCATGTTATTATTACAGCTCACACCTATGTAGGTTAAGCCAGTGCCTTTCAAAGTTGCATATGATAGCAGGTTTCTTGGATGTTTCAATGAGAGGGGAGGGGGGGTCCCCCAGAGCTGGAACAGATACTTTAAGGAATCCCTGTCCAATGCTCTAACAATTCAATCAATCCAAAATCCCAGATTGGAATATTATCTATTGACCCCAAAAAGAAGAAAAGCAAAGTTGTCCTTGGCTAGATTAAAAAAAAAATAAAAAAGTCAATATTTTGTTTTAATTAAATGAAATCAATATTTGAATATAATATAATTACTGGGACTTGACTGACTGCTTCCTTTTCATGCCAGATGCTGTGTATACCTTGGGTGTACTCGACCCCTGAATTTCTGTCTTACTCAGCAAAATTAAAAGGAGGGTATCCCACCTGAAGAAACAGCCCGGTTATGTAGAGTGATTGGGGCAGCGGGTAGCACAGGCTGTTCTTCATGGCAATACTTTTGCCATGATGTCCATGGGCGGTAGATTGGCAGTATCGGTAGAGGGTCGAACGCCATGCTTTCTAGCATAGTTACGTCCCTTTACAGTCTGAGTTCAAATCCCGCCGAGGTTAACTCTGCCTTTCATCCTTACGGGGTCGATAAAATAAAGTACCAGTAATGTACTGGATAATTGCTGGCCTTGTGCCAAAAGTAGAAACAATTATGTCCATGGGTCACAGCTGAGAGTTACCAGCAAAACAGGGGTATAGTGTTTGCCTTTCCCACTCGCTCTCTTAGTTTTGCTATTTTTTCGTTTTTTTTTTCTTCTTTTTATTGTATTATTTTATGTATATAAATTAAAAATGCAATAATTAGAACTTATATATCATTATCTATTCAAAAAGCCTGTTTGAAATATAGCATAACCATACCTGGATATTTTCGTTTAAATGACTTGACAGCCAAATATTCACTAACTTGTTCTTGTAAAATGTACCACTCACTGCTCATATCAGGCCATTGATACTCAAACAATTGATCAGGAAGGAAAGCATGGCTATAAACAAGGCAAAAATAAATGTCAATGATATGAATAAATATTTTATATAATTGACACCTGAAAAATATTGCTTTAAGCAGAACAGAAGGTTAATCCAGTAAGATAATAAAGCTATTATTTTCGTAAGTGCAGGTATAACAATCATCATCATCATCACAATCATTATTGTCATTTTACGTCCACTTTTCCATGTTTGCATGGGTTGGACGGGTCTTTTTCAACACAACATCCCTCTACCCCTTGTATTTCTTCCTCATTTTGTGACCTTCAAAAATTTGAGATCAGCTCTTACAATTTCCGTCCGTGTTTCCATGCTTGTGTGTGTGTATGTGTAAATATATATATATGGCTTCATGAGTATGTGTTCCTCTCAGTACATCTTCATATCAACACGATTTGAAGAAAGTTATGACAATTGTTTATGTTCTGCATAATCAGCACGTCCCACAGTTAAACGGTTCAGCAACAATGGAGGTATATACCATACTTTAAAATATGTAGAGTTTAACATCAGGAAGGGCATCAAGCTGTAGAAAAACTACCTCAAAAATGTTCATCCAACTCATGCCAACATGGAAAAGCAGACAAAACCCATGATAATTATGATGATGATGATGAAATTTGCACTTTTAATGTTATCAAATAAAAATAATGTACACTTATAAAATTTATTTAAAACTAAATAACATTCTAAGCATAACTGCTGTAAAAATGATATGGTATTAAACATTTTGAGCAGAGTTACTGTACAAATAAGGTATTAAACATTTTGAGCAGAGTTATGTACAAATAAGGTATTAAACATTTTGAGCAGAACTGCTGTACAAGTGATATGGTATTAAACATTTTGAGCAGAGTTACTGTACAAATGATAAGGTATTAAATATTTGGTTCAATATTTTTCTGCATCTGCTGTTTACTTTACTTAATAGCAGCTTAAGTCTTTTTCACACTTTAAATACCTCACTGTCTCTGACAATGATACATATCTAAAAGGCAGTATTTCTAAGAACAGTCTTTTTAATCATGCAACAACTAGGTTAAAAAAGAAAAGAAAACAATGCTATAATAGTAAGGAAAGGAGCCAATTGTCTGATTGAACCAAGAAAACAATGTTTCCATTGGTTGTTCTGTTGCTGATAATATCTGCTGATCGCAACAACTGACAAAAGGTGACATTTGAAATCAGAATACACAAAGACAGATCAGATACAAAACTTTTTCTCTGACTCTTAAACAAGTCTACTTTATTTATCGATCCTAAAAGGATGAAAAGCATAACTGATCTCAGTGAGATTTAAAAAAAGCCGGACTAATTATGGAGATATTTAATTTGATGCTCTTTAACGACCTTGCCAACTGCCAATATAATTATACATATATAACAATCATAGCTAAACATGTCATTTAACAGGGAAATAATTCACTCACTTTTTAATTTCTTTTTTTACCGTAGAATCAGAGAGGGAGTTCCCATGACCTTTTACTTTTTCAGGGTCTGTGATACTGGTGAGAGGATAAAATGAAGTATCAATAAACTGGAAAACTTGTGTGAAAGTTTGCAATAGAATGAACTTTGTTAAAGGCACATAGGGACTAGAAGGTGGTGTTAAACCAGCAAATAGAATAATAGGACTAGAAGGTGGTGTTAAACCAGCAAATAGAATAATACTGCTACCAAAGAACTCAGACTGCAAAGAGATGGAACAGATGCCAACAGGCATCTTGTCTGACACTCTAACAATTCTACCAATCCAAAGCTCTAGACTGGCACTTTATTTTATCAGCTCCAAAAGGAGGAAAGACAAAATTGACCTCAAAGATACTTGAATTCTCAGCACAGTTTTGGAAACAATACTCGACTCTGCCAATTTGCCGTTAGAATGTTGTATGATCTATAAAATCTGTAATAATTTAAATAAAGAACCATTTTATAGGTGCTCAGCCTACTAGAAATAGTAGCAAAATATCCCCCTAATTACAACCTTACTGTTTTAGAAAAAGGAGACATTGTATAATATAGTCCTAAGTAGACTGAGCCTAAGAAAATGACAAGATGGTTACAGCTGGAATGCCTTTAACCCTTTCTTGACTGCATTTATAATGAAATACACTATTTTAATTAATTAATGAAAAATGTTGAGGAATTTACTAAAATTATTAATTATTTCATTACTAAGATAGTAAGATACTTTACTAATGTAAGGTTCTTATATAAAATTATGTTGGAAGATTTAAATTTAAATTGGAAATCTTTAAAATGGGTGGTTTTATTTCATAGGACCAGAGCTGGTTTTGGCCGGATTGGTAACTAAAGGGTTAATGCAATTAGAACAAACCAATGATTACAAACATTCCAGAATTAAACAATAGCAACAACAGTCAACAATGGAATAAAAATATTGAGAAAATTTGGTTACATAAACTTATTCTGATGACTATTTATAGAAGCTTCACATGGATGCAGGCATGGCTGTGTGGTTAAGGAGTTCACTTTACAACACAGATGCTGATATGGCTGTGTGGTTAAGGAGTTCGCTTTGCAACCACATGGTTCCAGGTTCAGGCAGATTTTGTGGCGAACTTTTAGCCCTTTCTTATAGCATCAGATTGACGAATGCCTTGTGATGAAAATCTGGTAGATGGAAACTGTGCAGAAGCCCACCATGTGTATACCATAATCATTTAACATCTGTTTTTCCATGCTAGCAAAGGTATTATATAAATATTTATATATGTATATCATGGAAGTTGAACCTCACCACAGAGATGACAAAGGAGTACAAGAATTGGCAACTTGTGGTACTGGAGAAGACACATCTACCATTGTAAAAATGTGCATATGCCATGACCAATTCATCTCTGTCTATTCTGTTGCAAATACAACAAACTCTGCTCCTATGAAATAGTTGACGCATATGTGTATATGTGTGCATGTGCATACATTTATACGTATCAGTATATAAATATAAACATGCAAACACCTGACACACTTACAAAAATACACTCAGGCATACATTCATACAAACACAGCATGACTAATGGAACGCCAGCTGCTATTTTGCTATAGTTTTTTCACCAACCCCTTACTTCCTTTTACACACACATACATTCATGCAGGCAGCAGTCGTAAAGAGAGAGGAGTGGTATGAGGTAGTCAAACTACTCCTTTCTCTTTACGTGTTGTGACAGAATTGTAGAAATTTACATATAGATATATATGTGTGTGTATGATCAATAAAATAAGTACTGGGGTTGATATGACTCAAACAAGTAAAAGAATACAAAAAATAAGTAATAATGAGAATATCATTAGAACAATGAAAATTATTAAAAGCCACAATACTCACGGTTCATGGTCTTCATGGTCTGTAATCTCACTTGTATTGTGTTCTTTGCGGCTGCTAGATGTACTACTTTTCTCCGATGTTGTAACAACTGGTGGACAAGATGTGGTTCCGTTCGCTTTAGGTTTTGGAGTTTCAGCACTGGTAGTTGCTGAATCTGCTTCTTCAACACTTGAAACTTCCATTGCTGTTTCAACCCTTGATTCTGCTGCTGAGTCATCTTTTATATTGGAACTAATTTGAGAGTTTTCTGTAGAGCTGGAGGTTGGTTCTGAAGGAGAGCCTGAATTAATTAATTTAGTTCTTTCAGAAAAATCTGATGATGCAGTAGCGGTTGTGGAAGTGGCTTGAATTTTTTCAGTTTTTCTCAAGTCCGACTGACTAGAACTTGATGCCTGTCCTGTATCTTTTACTGACCTACAGGTGGCCTCTGAACTTTCAATAGAGTTAACATCAATACTTGAAGGGTGCTGCATGTCAAACTGATTTTCAAATTCAGTAGAACTTGATATACCTTGGTTATTAGTAATTTCATTGCCAAAAGTTGTGGTTGAAGCTGAAATATCAGATGCATCACAATTTCCAAAACCATCTTCTAATAAACTATTTGCCGAAGATGTAGCAACATCTTGGCTGCTTTCTTGGTCCACACTCATCGAGCTAACTACATTCTGAATGTTTTCTGTACAACTGGCAGTGACTTGGCAATTTTCAGATGAAGTAGCTGATGAACTAGCATGGTTGCTGTTGGTGTCTGTACAACTACCCTGGGTACTGCCCACTAGACTAGCAGAAGAACTTGCAGAAACTTGATTTTTTTCATTAGAACTGGCTGTAACATGGTCACTGCCACTAACTTGACTGCTATCTAGAAGCTGATGGCTTTCAGTAGAACTAGCTGACACCTGACCATGATCGATAGAACTAGCAGTAACCTGGCTGTTCTGAGTTGAGCTAGCTGTATGTGCCTCGCTAATTGTGTGGCTACCACTTACTGAACTTGCTGACACTTGGCAACTTACAGCTGAACTGGCAGTAACAAGGAAATTTTCGGTTGAACTTGTCAATGAATTCTCATTCCTAAATGAATTGCCAGAAACTTCATCTTGTTTAAAAGAGCTGGAACATCTTCGATTCTGACTAATTCGGGATGAAGAAACAGATGCCTGATCATTATTCGGAGAAAACATAGAAGCTGTATGTTGATTAACAGATCTGCTAGTTGTGCTACACACTTGGCCATTTTTACTCTGCCCTACTGTCTTTAGAGGGTCACTCGTCATTTTATCTGCCTTCATGAGACTCCCCGTGACATAATCTGTCTTTCCAGTATTACCAAACAACTGGCCAGTTCTTGAAGAATTACTACTTACAGATACAGCATTCACGGAATTGTCGTTTCTTAGTAGAGTTTCACACTTCTTAGAGTTGTCAGCTGTTGAAGTTTTTACAGTGTTACCAGGTAAAGTACTTTCCACTACAGCAGCTTTCATGGCAACATTAGACATTTGACTATATCCACTGTAACCAGCTATCGCCTGATCATTATTTTTGGAGTTTCCAGGAATTTCATTAGTCTTTCGAGAATTATTGGGTGCCTGTACATTTGTGAGATGACTCGATGGTAACTGGTCAGACTTTAAAGAACTGCCATAGATCTTGTCAGTTTTAACTATATTCCCAGAATTATAATTTAATTTTGAAACATTTTCAATTGTTTGGTTTGGGATTGAACTAGATGAAGCCTGAAAAGTGTTACATACCTCAGTAGATGGCTTGACTTTTTTACACGAGTTAGAATTGTTATCTTTCCTGCAAGTGTCTGGAACTATGTTAGCATTCAGTGACTCCTCAATAACCTGGCCTATATTGGGGAGACTACTAACAGGTCTTTCAGCTGGAGAAGTATTACTGGAAATAAAAGCAGGGTTAGTAACACTATCAACAATCTGTTCTGTTCTGCTGAGATTGGTTGAATCTTTATAACAGCTTGTTGTTCCCTGGTTATGTAATATTGAATTATTAGTTTTCAGAGCCCGGCTTTCAGAACTGCTACTAGACACTTGATTCATTTTCATAAAGTTAGCATTTCCATAGGAATTCCTTAATTTAGAGGGATCTAAAGCAGTTCTTGCTGGTGTAATGGGATTAATTAGATTTTGTTTACCAGAACTTACTGAAACAGATGCAGGAGATGGATAATTTGTGGCTAATGGCTTTCCAGAAGCACCGTGTAGTTGGGGCCCAGCTGTGTTTAATTGTGAAACAGATGAGACATGTGCAGAAGTATTTGAGGCTTGTAAAAGATGAGTAGAACTAACTGGTTTCTGTATAATGTCAGACGAACTACCAGAAGCCAACAGAGGATCAACAGAGCCACTGGCTAGGCGTGTTACATGAGAACTATCGGATATCTGTGCTGAGGAAGTAGAATTACTACATCCCTGCACTAAATGCACTGAACTGGCAGCCATTTGTGATAGATGCACAGTATTGTCTGTCAACTGTGATGGATGTACAGAACTGCCTGATACATGAGAAAGCTGTGACATAGCATCGGACATTTGTAATGAACTGGCAGAGCTACAAGCAACAGGTGGAGAATTAACAGAATTGCCTGAATGCACAGTTCCTCCTAGCACCTGGGTTGTATTACCCAACATTTGTACAAGATGTGCAGAACTGCCCGACACCTGTGCAGGGTGTACAGAGCCACTCGACACCTGTGCAGAGTATGTGGAGCTGCCTGGCACCTGTGCAGGGTATGTGGAGCTGCCTGGCACCTGTGCAGGGTATGTGGAGCTGCCTGACACCTGTACAGGTTGTGTAGGAATACCTGACACCTGTGCAGAGTGTGCAGATCCAGCTGACACCTGTGCAGGGTGTGCAGAGCTGCCCGACACCTGTGCAGGGTGTACCGAGCCACTTGACACCTGTGCAGGGTGTACGGAGCTGCCCGACACCTGTGCAGGGTATGCAGAACTAGCTGACACCCGTGCCAGATGTGCAGAGCTACTCGACACCTGTGCTAGGTGTGTGGAGTTGCCTGACACCATAGGAGGACGTACAGGAGTACCTAACACCTTTGCAGGGTGTGTGGAAGCACTGGACACCATAACAGGTTGTGCAGAACTTCCTGACACCTGTGCAGGGTGTGTAGAAGCACCTGACACCTGTGCCGGGTGTATGGAGCTCCCTGACACCTGAGCTGGGTGTATGGAGCCCCCTGACACCTGTGCCGGGTGTATGGAGCCCCCTGACACCTGAGCAGGATGAACAGAGCCACTTGGCATTTGTCCTGGATACGAGGAGTTGCTAGATCTTTGCACTGAGTAAATAGAATCTTGTATATTGTAACTAGAACTGACTGATCCTTGCGGGGAATATACCGAACTACTTGGCACCTGTGCTGGTTGAAGAGAGCTACTGGAAACAGAACCCTGGTTAGAGTTCAAATAACTAGCTACATAGCCAGTTTGTAAAGCACCGCTAGTCGACTGAGGAGTGCTTATAGGTATATCTGATATCTGAGTGGAAAGCATTGTTCTATTTGACAGCTGGTCAGAATGCATAAGCCCTGACCTCTGATTAAGTTCCATTGGCTTTCCCTGCATATGCCCTGCTGGGATCTGACTGGGGTGCATGATTCCAGCAGGGACTTGAGATTGATGTACAGAGCTTAGCCCTTGATTTATAGGAGCATTTATCATTTGAATACTATGCATTGTTGGAACACCTGCCATTTGACTTGAATGTTTTGGACCAGAAGATATTTGATTTGCATGCAATGAACCACCCGGTACCTGTGCAGGATGCATCTGTCCACTTGAAATCTGACTCTGATGTTGTTGTAAAGTAGTAGGTAACATTTGCCCATGACCTGTTTTCAGAGAATTATTCTGTTGTATATGACTGGCTGCCAACAAAGCATTATTAGGATTTACTGGGTTACCTACATGGCCTAGATTCCTTGATCCTTCAATACAATGGCCAGGAGTAACAGAACTACTTGATATATGACCCTGGTTCAATGAACTGGATTCCAAGTGTCCAGAACTTACAGAACTAGATAATATATGACTTGGGCTAACAGAAATTGGTCTCATCTGACCAGGTTTCTTGGAACCAGCAACCATGTGAATTACTGAACTACTTGGCATTTGCCCAGCACTCACAGAACTATTTGAAACCTGAGTTATGTTCATAGAGTTAATATCTGCTGCAGACTGTTGATAACTTTCAGTTGAAGTTACTCCTACTGGACTTTCATTACTATGAGATAACTGCATGGAATTTACCGGAGTTGAAAAACTTTTGGAAATTATAGAAGGTTCTGTTCCAGAGTTTGAAAAGTTGGGAGCAACAGAACTAATATTACTTGATGTTATTAAACCTGATGCTTTCCCAAGACTTTGAGCAGAATATTTCGAAGAACATGGATTCATTAGAGGATTTGGTGAACTAGTAGAACTAGCAGAAGTTGTAGTAAGGCCCATCTGACCTAATGTTGAACTGGCGAAACCAGCAGCATTTTTACTATAAGTACTAGAAGCAGAGAGAATTTTAACAGAATTATTCTTTTTGGAGCTGGATGTAGGACTGAAAAATGGAACTTGATTACTAGTAGGAACTTTTTGGTTACAATCAGAATAGGTAGGTCCTTTGAGGTTTCCACAACTAGATAATGGTAAACTGTTTGAACTGTTAGATAATAAATAAGAGTTTACTGGATTAACATTGGGATAGTTATTTGCTGAGGACTGAGTTGGCATGTTATAGTTTTTAGTTGTTGCTGCAGTAGCAGCTGTGCTCATCACCAAGGTTTCAGGCCAAGGAGATGGAATTTGACAGCCAGGAACTGAGTTCAAAGAACTAGAAGCAGTAGATGTCATATGCGCTTGAGACCACATATTTCTCACAGAATCTGGTTCAGTGTTGTTCATTTCTCTTGTGCTATAGGGTGCACTGTGGACTTGTATGTTCCTGGATTGTAAACCACTGTCTCCTGTCTGTAAATAAACAAAGAGAAAAATAATGTGACAGAATAAATAAATTTATCAAAACATTTAGCATTTGTGTTTTAAATTCAAAAATTGTTTTCTTGGTGCTATTAAGTTATACATGGTATAGGCCAATACTGGCTGAAACCTATCAAAGTTATAATTCTGTTAGTAATTATAATTTTCCATTTACATAATAATTCATAGTTTCTACAGTGCCCTGCCTATTGCCAACCACCTCACAGGGTGTACCCTCAATCCCCACCAAGCAGAGAGGTCTGCTTGGTGGAGATTGAGGGGAGAGGAGAAGGAAGATAAATATGAAGTTATGGATGTATGGCAAGTGTAGGGTGATTTGACAAGTGATGAGTAGGGAAGAAAGGGTGACCTTAGATAGCATCGGGGGAAAGGAGATGTGGCATTGGTGAGAATATCTAAGCAGTAATAGTAGCAGAGGCATGGATGAGGAGGAGGGGGGGGGGGGGGGGGGGGGGGGGGGCATATCAATGTGTCTGTCTCTGTCTGCCTACCGATTTACTTAAATATCTGTTGTATCTATCTATAGTTATCTATTTATGTATATTTACCACTGTATCTCTTTTCAGACAAGAACAACAGCAAAGCTTAAATCTTGATAGTCTTACCATCTTCAATTCAAAAGATCATTTTTAAGATACAGTAACCCTTTTTCCCACAAAAACTCAAATCATTTCTTTATTAATAACTGATTGTGTTGATTAATTTATCATTAGTGAAGATTGTAAAGTTTTATGGTTTTAAGGGTTGAGAGGACACTTCAGATAGAGGGATAGATAGACAAACAGATACATAGGTAGAATAAAGTCACAATGATGGTTGGTGTGAAAAGAGAGAGAACGTCAAAGAAAATCAATGATTTAAGCAAATTTTCCATAGAATGTTGTAATCAAGGAATTATTAAATTAAATATTTTTTACTAATAATGCTTTCTTTATTATAATAATAATGCTTTCTTTATTTTTTACTAATTATGCCATCATTTTTGACAGGTACTAAGCTTGTATACGTTTTTTTTTTAATTTACTCACCTCAAGCAAAGAGTTACTGAGACGGGAAAAGGACAAGACAGAGAGAATAATTCAATGAAAGAGAAGATAACAATTAATGCTACCTTTGAATTTTTGAAAATTGTAGTGGTTAGGAAAGCCAGAAGAGAATTCCATAGATGAGATATGCAAGGAAAGAAACCATCAGAATTGCAATTGCATTTAAGAACGATAACTTAAATTGATGAGACCTAGCTGTAAATTTGGTACTCCATTTAAACTCATGAAGACAAAGCAACATCAGAAATTTTCCATGAAAATATTTATATGTATATCATCACCACCATCATCATCATCATTTTACATCTTTTGCTTGCTTACATGTGTAGGGGTAGGTCTTTTCCAGCACAAAGTCTCTCTACTCTTTGTGGTCATTTGTCATATCTTCTGCAAGCTTCAACAATTTGAAATCACTCTCACAATCTCCACCCACACCATCCTCTACTCTGGCTTCCTTTCACACAATGATTGTTATCCATACTATCACAGTCATTTCTTCTATTGCACACTGCATCTGATTCCTCTTATATCTAGTTTCTCTCTCAATTTATCCATGCTTCGTCATTCATGCATATTAACACTGTACATTCTTTGAAGCATGTTCGCTTCTTTCATGCTCTTTAGTCTTCACATATCCTCAGCATTTACTGCCCATGTCTCACTACCATGTAACACCACACACAAGCATCATAATACAGTCAGTTTTTGTTTTTTTTTGTTCAGAGAGGGAGAAGCCTTTTGCTGTCAACAGTAGTAGTAGCTCCCTGAACGTTTTCCATCCTGTTCTTACTCTAGTTACTATGCCCTCAGAGCAACCCTAACTCCTCCACTAATTAGATCACCAAATAAATTAGTATTAAAACTGGATATCAAACAAAAACAGATTAAAGCAAATCAAAGTAACATGAAAATAAAAAAAAAGAAACTCTAATCAAAAACTGATTACAATCGAAATAACATTAACTAAAGCTATGAAACATATATATATTCTAATTGAACATGTGATATTGAAGGTAAATATGTCATTTATATTGTTTAATGATTCTGAATAAATCAATACAGAGAAGAATGAATGATGGAACATCTTGCTTGTAAATCAATTAAATAATTCAATATAATTTAATCCTAGTTATTTTATTCATTATATATATGTACATTTGGGTTTACCAAACATTTATTATAATGCTCGGTTTGTTTGCAAACAAACAGCCTGAATTATTAGCCGTACAGTGTTCGGCAACCATCGTTGCCATTTTGTTTAACACTGACAAAGGAACGATGAACTAGTTTCTAGTTTATTAGCTGTCATCAGCACCATATACCTTCCTGTCAGTTGATTGAATGTTTGAAAGTATATACTTTCCTTATGCATATTAACGGCTGAGCAGCCTAATTTGCATATCGAGTGAGTTAGTCGGCCGTTAATGTGCATAAGGAAAGTATATACTTTCAAACGTTCACTCAACTGACAGGTATACTGTGCTGATGACAGCTAATAAGATAGAAACTAGTTCATCGTTCCTTTGTCAGTTGAACAAAATGACAACGATGGTTGCCGAACACCCTACAGCTAATAATTTCGGCTGTTTGTTTACAAACAAACCGAGCATTGTAATATATGTTCTGTAAACCCATACGTACATATATATATATATATGTGTGCATGTATGTATGTATGTATATACTACTGTACGTCTGTATACATATATGTATGTACGTATACATACTTATATTTAAGTATCAGCCGTACTAAGAGTGAGAAATATATATATATATATATATATTAAAATAACAGATTAAAGTTTAAGCAAAGAATCGCTGCTTTCACCCTTAATATACTGTACATTGTTACACCTAAATATAATTTGTAAACATAAAGCTCTACAAAATATAATTTTTAGCCTGTATAAATATGGAGCCGTTTATGGTGTATTATGACCGAAATAGTTTTATTTTAGTCATTTAACATTAACATTTACATTTCATTTTACGTCCGCTTTTTCCCTGCTTGCAAGGGTGGGACGGGAACTGATTCTAGCTTGATTTCTACAGCTGGATGCCCTTCCTAACACCAACCTCATTTACAGTGAGTGCTGGGTGCTTTTTTGCCGTGGCACCTCCACGACCACTTTGCAGTCATATATATATATATATATATATATATATATATATATATATATATATATATATATATATATATATATATATCATCATCATCATCGTTTAACATCTATCTTCCACACTAGCATAGATTAGATTTCTACAGCTGAGTAAACTGGAGCAATGTGAAATAAAGTCTCTTGCTCAAGGAAACAACACATCACCCGGTCTGAGAATTGAACTCACAACCTTTCAATTGCAAGGCCAATGCTCTAACCACTAAGCCATATGCCTCCATTATATATATATATATATATATATATATATATATATATATATAATCAAGGAAGTGTGGTAAGGAACCAGGTGGACTATAACGCACCAGAGTACTCGATACTTTGGGTAGTAGAGTAGGTAATGACAGCAGAGCTCAAGCTATTTCAACGGCTATTTCTGGACTAAATTTACTAATTTAGTCCAGAAATAGCCGTCAAAACAGCTTGAGCTCTGCCGTCGGGGTCCTGAACCTTTTCACACACATATATATATATATACTTCATATAAAAAAATTATATACATTTCTAATTAATTATCTCTTTTTAGGATTACATCATTCTCTATCTTTGACCACTTAACTTTCTAACTTAGCGTATGACACCACACATTCCCTGTACTCTTAGTTTCTCCCTCTACAACACAGTAGGGTGAATTCTTGTCACTTCCTTATTTAATCTTTCCTCTTGTGTATTTATCATACATGCATGTTAAACAGTGATCACACACACACACACACACACATATCTATATATACAAACATACTTGTATAAATAAATACATTGTTTGAAATTCCATCCCAAACAATCAGGTAAGTGCTCATCGTTATCCCTGATATTTAGTACTCATTTTTGTGTTTGTTGTTTAACATCACACATACACACACACACACATATATATATATATATATATATATATATATATATATATATATATATATATATATATATATATATATATATATATATATATATATTTTTTGTCTTTATTTGTTAATTTTTCATTCGCACCGTTTCCTTTCGCTATATGTCTCTCCACCACTCCCCTACACACCTTTTGAACTCTGTTCCCACATACTTCTCACCTGAAGAAGGGCTTATGCCCGAAACGTCGTCCCCCACCTACCCCCCACTCTCCTGAGCGTGAATTATTAAACATTTATCGTACTGCCTCTCTGTTCTGTCCCTGTTCAATTTTTCATTATATATATATATATATATATATATATATATATATATATATACACATACATACATATACATATATATATACATATACACACACACATCCCTTTTCACACTCACACCCGGAACCACCTTAGCCCTATGGCACACAACTACTCATTTTGGAATGTGGTTACTTAATATTAAAAGCTTCCATCATAATTTTATTTAAGAATGTTTTAAGTAATGCTCACATCAGTTTACTAACTAAAAAGTCATTTTTTTAATTCCTCCAATTTTTTAATTGTTTTGAATATATAAGGAAATGTGTAAACAATTTAAATCATTAGAAATATGAACTGATAGGGAAACTAAGCTTAAGAAGAATCAGATGCACTGTGCAGGAGGAGATATTGCGTTGGTATGGACATGTGATGCATATGAAGGATGACAGCTGTATAAAAAGGTGCAGAGCGCTGAAAGTCGATGGAAACCTTGGAGGAAGACTTGGGACGAGACGAGGTGATAAAAGCCGACCACAGGACTGAGATCTCTGGCGTTACGCAGTAATACAGAAGACCCAACTTCCCATGGGCGCAGGCCGAAGCATATATACAGCATGCACTACCCCACCCCACCCACTCCCACGAGGACAAACTGAAATATACATCCAGTGAAGCCACCAACCTACACTGCTAAGTGGTCATGATGGTGACATGACAAAAAGCACCCAGTATTCACTGGGAAGGGCATCCAGCTGTAGAAATCAAGCCAAAATCAGTTTTGGCATTGCTCACAACAGGATAACTCGCCTAACCCACGCTAGTGTGGAAAAATGGGCATTAAACAGTGATGATGATGATGATACGCAAAAGGCAAACGACACAGTACAATGAAGTAATATATTAATAGTTTTATAGTAGGAAAAGAGCCATAACGCTTTGGACGCTAGTCCTTCATCACAGAATAGAATGAGAAATTAAAGAAAAAATATAATGATTGAGGAAACGGGCAGTGGCAGAAATGAGAGAGATTTTCTTAAATCAGAGATCTAATATAATGATATATATGCTGCCTGCAAATGGGAAATTCAAAATATTTCAATTTTTAAAATGAATGTAGAAAATGAAAATCTATTAAAAAAAAAAAAAAAAAATTTTTTTAATTAAAAAAAAAAAGAAGGGCACTTCATAAAGATTTTTAACCCTAAAACAGAACAGAAAATAAATATTAGCAATTGCCAAATACAATCACCATGGAATTTGATCTCATAACCATAGTGAATGTTATCAAATATTTATTTATGGATCTTTAGCCAAGTTGTTCTATGAAACTAAGTCACGCATGCACGCGTTACTAAATGTCATATTTTCCTTATAACCATGTGCTCCGGTTCGTAATGTTAGTCTGACTCTGATGCCAGCAATTTGAAACCCTGACAAGTGTCTCAGCTCCTACAAGCATATGGGAGTAAAAGGTCAGCATCAGATCCCTTGTTTTCCAAGGATGGCTCTACTCTGTTCTCTAAATCAAGTGAGATCACAGATCATTGGTTTGTACAGGTTTCTGAGCTGCTAAAAACCATGAGTCCATTGCAGATGATATAGTAATTAGTACCATTGAACAAAGATCTGTCTCCACCTCCTCAATATATGAGGTAGCAATGGTAATATCTAAACTAAATCTTGCAATGGCTTCTGGTAAAGATGGAATCTGTACTGAAGTCTTATACTATGATGGCAGTTGTACCACATAGAATCTTCTGGTAAACATAGAATCTGTACTGAGGTTTTATACCATGGTGGCAGTTGTACCACATAAAATCTTCACAAGTTTATTAGGAAAGAAGGTACTGTTCCCAAGGAATGGGAAGACACAATTATAGTTCCTCAATATGACTGGAAAGTTATCAGAATAAAGTGCTTTCCTGTCAATTGTTGGTAAATATTCTTCAGGAATATCAGTAGAGTTTCCATTCTGGTAAAGGATATGATCTTTACAAGAGAGATTGCAGAACATAGATCTTGTCCAAGTTTTCAATAATCTAACAAAAGTCTTCCATACTGTTAATAAGACAAGTTTGTGGAAAATATTCTGCAAACTCTGTTGTCCAGATCACTTTGTTTCAATAATTAAATCATTTTCTACTGAAATGGATGTACAGGTCAATGTCAATGGGAAAGTAGCAGGACTCATTCCTGTAGAGAATCATGTCAGAGTAACATCCTTGTCCCAGCTCTCTTCCCTCTGTATTTTGCTGTTACTCTCACTTATGCTTTTGCTATTAATTGCTCTTCTGGGATTTATAGGAAGTGCTCATCTTCCCAGCATCTCTTCAATTAGCAACATTTTGAAGTCAATTAAAAAGTCTTTCAATCTCTTTTAAGCAGATAATTGCAACTTAGTTGCACATATTACTGAAGATATGTAAATTCTCACTGATTATATTTCTGCATCTTAACCCTTTAGCATTTACATTACTCTATATATACTATCATATTTTCACAGTAAAGGCTTTACCTCACGTAATTATATATTGAGGCAATGGTACAGAAGCACTGTTTACATTAGATCAGATACCTAGTTGAGTGATCAGAGCATCCTGGCACAAATGCTGTATGGTAAGCTCATATGTAGAAAGCACTTCCCAGCACAAATCCAAGCCAGAGAATTCCAGATACTCCTTCGGAAATTCATGATACATGAACAATTGTAAGATTTGATTTTAATGTTGAAAATATATTTATAGATAAATTATTGTCAACTTAATTTATACTTTATTGATAATATTTAAAAAAAGTGATTGAACAGCAGGGTCAAGAGGACATTTCAGTCCAGTTGGGGTCATAATTGTTTCTACTTTAGGCACAAGGCCAGCAATTACCCAGTGCATTACTGGTACTTTATTTTATCGACCCCGTAAGGATGAAAGGCAAAGTCAACCTCGGCGGGATTTGAACTCAGATCGTAAAGGGACGTAAATGCACCCAGTACACTTTGTAAGGTGGTTAGTGCTAGGAAGTAAAAAACCATGTCAGAACATAGACAAAATGCGGTCTTTCAATATGTCTCTAAATAAGAACTGATTTGGGTCATGACAGCTGTTGAACCCATGCCAGCATGGAAAGCAGACATAAAAACAATGATGATACATAACTTGTATTGAGCCCTATTTGAACACTGAACTATATATATATATCATCATCATTTTACATCCGCTTTTCCCCCGCTTGCAAGATATACATATATATATATAAGTTATTCCAGGTTCAATCGGGGGTAACCACAGTAAGTAAGGTACTCAATACATCTGAGGATTTCTCCCGAATGAAAGTTCTAGTCATGTAGAAGCTTTTCTATATATATATATATCTAACCCATGCTAGTGTGGAAGATGGACGTTAAACGAAGATGATGATGATGATGATATATATACATTTATATATACATATTTATATATACACACACATGCATGTGTCAATATTCAGATAGATAACTATATTATTCTTTTGCTGTCTATGTATATAATGCTATAACTATGGAATGAAATCAAAGACATAATCTATTATACACAATGGTTATATTATTTCTATGAGAATTAACTGGTAAATAAATATTTTATATTAAATATGACATATATATATACTTCTCTTCTTTTATTGGTTTCAGTCATTGGAGTGTGGTCAGACTGGAGCTGCCTTCAAGGATTTAGTTAATCATATCAGCCCTAGTGCTTATTTAATCAATCTTTGCTTGTTGAACAGCTAAGTTACAAGATATACAGTAGCAATATTTAAGTGGTGTAAACATATGACCTGGCAACCTCCTTAATGATGGTACTACAATAAAATGTACCCAGTACACTCTATAAGGTAATTGGCATTAAAATAGACATCTAATGATGGACTTCAATACAGTTTCTGCCTACCAAATTTCACTAACAAGGCATAGGTCAACATGAAACTATAGATGCCAAGGTGCTATGCAGTCTGTTCAAGATCACATATTTGCCAAGTGAACTACTTAAGATCAAAGCCTTACTTCTGTCTTTATTACTGATATATATATACATGTATTTTTAGAAATCACAACTCAGTAGGGCACACTGCAGCTGATTCCTCTCATACCTAGTTTCTCTCTCAACCTATTTGTGTTTCATTGTTCATGCATACTAACAATACACATCCATAGAAGCATGCAAGACTCATTTCTTTCCAACCTTCATACATCCTCAGCATTTAATGACCATGTCTCACTAACATGCAATATCACACTTTGTACCGTTCTTATACTGGCCCCTATGCTTTCAAAACACCCTTCGTCCTTACCAACTATTTCTATGGAACCTTCCTTGGGTTGGAAAGAGTTTATTTCATTAATGCTCTTATTACTAACTACTCCTAAATATCTGCCACACACAAAATCTCATTTCTCTATCAGCCTGCCTGTAATCCCACTACATCTCATGTGTACCCAAGTTTACATAGAGTGAACTGAATGGAGTTGTTTCTACCTGCTGCTTTTCTGCAAATAGAACAACCATTTCCCAGATGGCAGCATGATCCTGTTTTTTTTACTACTTTGCTAAATTTACCCAAAGGCTTTTCAAGTGATTTGTTTTGTTTCCACATCTGGAGTTTCTCTAAATCTTCAGCAGATTCAACATGTGTGCATATGTATATTTATATTCATGAATAGATGAAGATACAAACAGATGGACATATGGATAAATAATAAAGAGACAAAAATACAAATTAACAGAGATATAGGCATATATAGTTGGTTAAAATAGACAGATACTTGAATAATCAAGTGCACACATATACACAGGCAATATGCTGCTTACCAAGGGGGGAGACATCCCACAATGGAAGAAAAAAATGCCAGGTCAAGGGGGTGACCCTGAAACAGATGGGTTCTGTTTGACATATTGTTGAATGTTGGCCTGGTTTAAACAGGAAAGGTGAATCACAGGCGGTCTGACCTAGCTTTCCATGATGGACAGGGGGTGGGGGTGGAAAGGGCTTATGAAGGGTTTTTCAATGTGGAAATTGAGAGTATACTGGCAAGCGAGGATCTAAATATTCCACTCATGTCTGAGCTGCATCTGATTTAAGATGAGGGAAGGTGGTCAGAATGAAAGTCAGGAATATAATGGCAGGTGAGGGCTGTCTTCTCCATGCTCATTTCATCTAGCTTGCATGGGAAGGTGAGTCTTCTACGGTGTGTGCATATCACCAATCATCTCAATCCTGGGTCATCTTCATAACGTTCAGCTTGTGAGGTCGGCCGTCACCACATCAAGTTTTCTTAGGTTTTCCCCTACTATAGGCTCCATTGACTTTGAGCACTTTGCATTTCTTTATGCAGTTGTCATCTTCCATACACATCACATGTACATACCAATGCATTCTCCTCACCTCAACACTGAACCTGATCCCTCTTATGCCCTGTTTTCTCTCAGCTTATCTTTTGCCGTCCATGTATATAATTATTACACATCCATCAGAGCACGCTCGCTTCATTTCTTTCCAATCTTCACACACATACATACATATATGTGTGTGTTGTATTCAAAATACAACTATTTTCCAGTTAAAGTTATTCATATTTCCTTATGGGTGCCAAAGAAAAGATATTCCATATATATATATATATATATATATATATATATACATACACACACACACACACATAGAGAGAACTAGATAGATAAATGGATACACAGACGACTTAGCTCAGCATAAAATAAATACTCATTCTCTTTTTATATATATTCATGTATAAATTGCTCTCTTTTCCACAAAAATAATATCTCAAAAGCCATCATGGGACTTATCTTCTGGACTTACAAGTTCACAATTCAAAATATCTGGTACACTGTAAATGTTGTAAGATGGAGGTGCGACATATACACGAGTACAAATAAATGTTTTTCCGTGTGTTCATTGAATGTTTGTTTTCCATCTGCGATTGACGTATGTATGCAGATGAATGAATGCATGTGTGCGCGTATATATAAATATATATATAAATATATATATGGTTGAAAAATGAATATATATATGTATGTATATTACACACACACATTGCATTTTAATTGATATTTACATTATATTCTTATATACATTTAAAAAAAAATTTTTTTTCTTTATATATTTTCCCGATGTGTGATCATGCATGATTTTTTTTTTTAAACATGTCATTGATGTGCGAAATCAGTTACGTGACCAGCGAAACTCGGAGTAGAAGCAGAGAGTAACCTCGTCATTACAATGAATTTATTTCCTTCCCTCATTGATATATATTATATATATATATATATATAATGTATATTTATAAACATACATATATTGGCACAATATCTTCATATACACAAAAGTACATATATTAAAATGCACTGTGAATTTCCTTGAATATGTGTGTGTGTATACATACATAAATAAATACATCGATTAATACGATATCTTCATATACACAATAGTACATATATATTAACTAACATGCAATCTTCTTGATTACACACACACACACGCATATATATATATATATATATATATATATATATTAAAAAAGAAATATATATATATATATATATATATATATATATATATATACACACACACACACACATACATTATATATATAATATATATATATATATATACATACATATTATATATATACATACATATTATATATATATATATATACATACATATTATATATATATATACATACATATTATATATATATATACATACATATAATATATATGTATATAATGTGAGTGTATACATAATAGAGTATCCGAGAAAATGTATCCTATTGTTAAAATTTGTGCAACTAAATAGTAGGTGAATAGAGAAAACTAAAGCAATTCCTTGTTTAAAAAGGGAAACATTTATTGCATAAAATATAAAGTCGTTAGATAAACAAAGAAATAATTATGTTTATAGGGGTTGACACCTCGTAATGTAAGAAAATAATCAAGTGGGGAAAATGGGGAAAAAAATAAAAAAAAATGGGAAAAAAATCTAACCTAATAATATAAGAAACCGTTGTGCGTTTTTATATCATTTATTAAAAATACTATTATCTATATTTTATCAATAGTAAAAAGTATATCTTCAATAGATTGCTTTGTAGTGATTGATATTGTTAAATATTCCATTATTTCAAACTGGATTTTAATGGTTTTTCCACAGCAAAGCAGTGAACAGCGTTAATGCAGTGGACCCCCTCCCCCTCTTCACTGAACATATAGCCTCTTAACAAAGCATAATATTTTGAAAAATAGGGTCCACCCTCGTACTGTTGATTTTCTGACTGTCAGCGAGATCGGTAAGTGATCGCTTTGCACACTAAATGTTATCATTCAGATGGATAGTTAAAGAAGACACAAGACGGACCATGTGAAATATACAGGCCAACATATACAAAATGATCGTGAGCGGGTCTTAATATGTCGTCAACGAAGATAGAAGCAGGAGAGAGAAAATGTATATGCAACTTATTAACGAGTTCGTGATTAACTGAGTTTATTTATTTACATTTTCTTTGTAACTTAGTAACGTAGTCTTTGCAAATCGATATAGGCAAGTTAGAAAAAGGAAAAAATATATAATATAATATGAACGAGGTGCATTAGTCTGGTGGCGTGGGTGTAATTTCTGTTGCAATTAGTGTATTCTGATGGCAATACTACAGAAATCAATCTAAATTCAGCGGAGATTTTCCAATTTATATTTTTATTCCGACAAAACAACAATAAATGCACGATTTAAAAAATGCGATGAAAGAAACGTGTTTAGAAAAGAGGAAGAATTTGTTGATAGCTTTAAATCAAACAATAGTAGAGGAAACTACCGAAACAAAACTGAACGTGTTACTGGTTTTAAAAATGTTAATCAAGAGAACAAAAATACATCTATTTCACTAACCTTTTTCATCTGGGAAACAGACAGCTGCTCACTGTTTTTAGTTGTACATTGTTCACTTAAATCGGCTTCCAATGAACTAGAAAACGATGAGTCCTGTATTGGCTCATTAGAGGCCATTGTTGATTTTTAACCACAAAATTACTTCCCTTGATAGTTGCGTCTATAATTCTTTTAACAAAAAGAAGTGCATAATACTACTTAGAAAAATATACGTTATAAAATAATTTACATGTACGCAAACTACGTTGCAATACATTCTAGTAATTTTTTCATCTACTTTTCATGAAAAGTATTTGTAAAAGAAAACGATATGGATATAACAAAGTAGAAAATGAAGGTGATGGGAGAAAATATTATAGTGCCATCTATAGGAGAAAAGTAACATCACAAAGGGGAGAGAAGAGATGTTAAACCAAATGACTAATCGACTAAATTTGATTAAAAATAATTTTCCGACATTAATTAGTGATCATTATTCCATCCATGATTCAACTTCCATATGTACAATGAATCATAGCAGTCCAATTTTTAACAGTTATTTCTCACGTGCGAGAGGAGGATTTCTTATTTCAAATAAAGGCTTTAAAATATTACTACAAAGAAATTTATAAATTTCCACTAATATAAATATACACAATTTTATTTGCTTGTATGTTTGTCCATGTTTTTATAAAAAAATAAAGACATTGATTAATCAATATTGAAAACAATAATGATAATAATATTAAAAATATAATTCACGGTCTTATAATTTACACATTCACACGCATGTGTTCATGCTAATTTCATTTGCTCTCTGAAGAAGACGCGACAATATGAAATTTCTTACATAACTAAAATAAATATAAAATACTTCTGGGCTTGTTTAGCTATTAATAATATTATTAAATTCTTTACATAAAAGCATACTTTGTCAAGATGTAATTCATAAATACTAATACAACCTATTTTGTGTTACAGATTTTATTTTGTTTAAAAGACAAAATATAGCGATTAATGCTTAGTAAGATTAAACGAAACAATAGAATTTGTTATGCATAAAAAAAATAGGGAGATGCACATATGTTAAACACAAGTTTATTAATCTGTAAAAACTATGGAGAAATGAATTTTTCCGCAAGTATTTTAGTTTAAGCAACGATTGTAAACGAGGCAGCGGAAATCTCGAACCCAAAGTATTAAGCTTGAAGGGAATTCAATTAAATACATTTACATCGCATGGAATGAGAGAAATTTATTAATTTTTTTCTTCTGTATTTATATAAAACGAATCAAGGATATAACATACACTTAGGGACAGAAGTTTTTAAATATTCCTTTACAACTTGTGTCGTAAAAATAAATATTTTCAACTAATTTTAAACGTATTTCCCCTTTACTTATTAACACCTGTTATCATCTTTATCAGAGCTCCTTTTCGCCTGTTTTATAATAAATTCCAAACCTAACAAGCTTTCTGATTAATTTACTTTTGATGATAATAATGCGTGCGTACGTTGTTTGTTTATGTTGGTGCGTGCTTACGTTCCCTCCTATGTGTTGCTAGATCCTTATGGTTTCTAGTCTCTATGGAAGAACTTATGTAAATAACTAAACGTAAAAAAAAAATCTTTATTTATCGGGGGACAAAATGTGGTGATGAAATATAAAGATTGCTACAAATTCCTAACTTTTCGTAAACAAATCAATAAAGTTGATTGCTGTTAGTCCCAGTGAATAATATAAAGGCTGTTAATGTTTAAAACATGATTCATATAATAAATATAACTATGCAGATATATACAATACTTTAAAGTTAAGACGAAAAAAAATGGGCGGGGGAAATACACACCCCAAGGGGTGCTGGGGGTTCCATCTAATAATTTTTGAGGCAAGCTAACACACTTGCAAGGATAACGAAGTACACTCATGGACATCACCTGATACATTAGTAAGTTGCAGACGATGACAAGGACTTCTTTGTCAATGGCCCAGCTTTCCCAAGCGTCTCAAATGCCACAGCCTAGAAAAAATAGTTTGTCAGTAATTCCAGGTAGTTCATAATTTTATTCTGTTTGGCATTGGTGGTAGTGACCCTCACCTATACCACAGCATCCAGGATGTGTGTGTGTGTGGGGGGGGGGGGGCAAAAGAGTCACTATCTGTTGTGTCCCAAGTGAGACATCTATCTCTTACCCAGGGGTAAAGGGTAAGACCATCTGGCCTCTTTCTATCAACTCTGGACAATCCAGCTGGCTCTAGTATTGAGGAAATATTGACTCAAGTCAGGGCCTGCTTCATAATTAGGTTTAGCCTGGTTTGGTGAAATGTTGGGGTTGAAGGCCATTAATTTCAGGGCCAATGTAGACAAGACAGAATAAGATTACCTTTCTGGGATTATCTGAGGTAAAATCTGACCTTAAATAATCTGGGGGTTTGAGTCAATTTAGACAATCTTCTGAAGAGGGAAATAGATTTCTCCTTCTCAATCTATTATGGGACTTTGTATTACATTTGGTAAGGGTGGACAGAGAAGAAAGGAGGCAGAGGAGCTCTTTGATATTAAATTCACTGACAGCTTTTTTGAGGTTTGAGCATCAACTGGTATTTGAAACTACATTGATAATATTGGCTCTTGAGTTGGGGTAGTTCAAACAACTTGATCTGTTATTTCAAGGTGACAGTTCAAACCATAGTGATAGCATAGGTCACCTGACTTAAGGTAAAAAATATTTAGTGTGGCTTCACTTGTAAATATAGTCATAAATGTATTGCTCCTATCATTTTGTTGGGGAGCAGATGTTATAATTTTCCCACAAAAATATCTATGCATGCCAATCATTATTATGACATCAGGGCGGTGGATTGGCAGTATCGGTAGAGAGTCGGACGCCATGCTTTCCAGCATAGTTACGTCCCTTTACGATCTGAGTTCAAATCCCGCCGAGGTTGACTTTGCCTTTCATCCTTACGGGGTCGATAAAATAAAGTACCAGTAATGCACTGGGTAATTACTGGCCTTGTGCCTAAAGTAGAAACAATTATTATGACATCTTTATGGTGGTGGATTGGCAGTATCGGTAGAGGGTTGGATGCCATGCTTTAATGCATAGAGCTACGGCTCTTGCAATTCTGAGTTCAAATCCCGCCGAGGTTAATTTTGCCTTTCATCCTTACGGGGTTGATAAAATAAAGTATCAGTAATGCACTGGGTAATTGCTGGCCTTGTGCCAAACGTAGAAACAATTATTATGACATCTTTATTCATTATTGTATTGTACATACTTTATTATGTTTTATGGATTGGCAGAATCAGTAGATTGTCAGACAAAAATTCTTTGCAGTATTTAGTTATGGTCTTTTATGTTCTGAGTTCAAATCCCGCTGAAGCTAGCTTTGCCTTTCATCCTTATAGGGTCAATAAAATAAAGTACCAGTTACGCACAAGGATCAATTTAGTTGACTTTGCCCTTCTCTTTAAATTGCTGGGCTTGTATCAAATGTAAATATACAATATTTTTTTTTTAATTTAAGAATTTTGCAACAATTTTTTGGGGTGGAGGAAGCACCCCAATCCCCCCTAACCCAGCAATATGTCAATGACTATAGTGATAGTATTGGTCACCTGACTTATTTGGGGTGGATTCAAACAGCGAGAATTGCTATTTCAGGGAAGAAGTGAGCAAACCAGTTTTTTACATTGAGTACATGAAGAGTACCAAGTAAGAATAAAAACTGTGTTTGCCATGCAGCAATGTTATTAGATATACATTGTTTAATAATTAAGACAATGTGTGGGTAAAACTATTCTGAGCTTCCTTTGGAATATGGCCAAGGAGCTTTGACATGTCGGTCACCAGAACAAGGTTCTACTCTGCAATATATGTCTGAGGTGATGCTACATAATATCATCATAATGATTAACCCTTTAGCATTCACATTACTCTATATTTACTATTGTATTTATATCTATACATATAAATATCATCATTCATTTCATCATTTCATTTTACGTCCGCTTCTTCCCTGCTTGCAAGGGTGGGACGGGAACTGATTCTGGCTCGATTTCTACAGCTAGATGCCCTTCCTAACACCAACCTCATTTACAGTGAGTGCTGGGTGTTTTTTTGCCGTGACACCTCCACGACCACTTTGCAGTGGGATGATATAGACCCCAGTCCCTATCATCTCATTTCTACAGCTGAGTAAACTGGAGCAATGTGAAATAAAGTGTCTTGTGCAAGGAAACAACACATCACCCGGTCTGAGAATTGAACTCACAACCTTTCGATTACAAGGCCAATGCTCTAACCACTAAGCCATGTGCCTCCATATATACATATAAATATATATATATATACATATAAATACATATATACATATAAATATATATATATATATATACATATATATACATATATACATATATATATATATATATACATATATATATACATATATATATATACATATATATATACATATATATATATATATATACATATATACATATAAATATATACATATATATATATACATATAAATATATACATATAAATATATACATATAAATATATACATATAAATATATACATATATATATATATATAAATATATAAATATATACATATAAATATATACATATATATATATATATATACATATATATATATATATATATATATATATACATATATATATACATATATATATATATATATATATATATGTATATTAGTTATGAAATAAACAACATAAGACGATTATTCCATTTATCAAAGGTTTCACGAAGACAGACGAGCTTGGCAGACGTCTGAAATCACTCATGAGCGAGTTCAGACATCTGTATTGTTTATTACATTGGTAAATGGAATAATTGTCTTATGTTGTTTATTACATAACAAAATAGCTCTGTAGCTTACATAGAGCACTCTCCTTTCCTTTACCCTTCCTACGGAAATATTATATATATATATATATATATATAGGTACGAGTAGGACCCCGACGGCTGAGCTCAAGCCGTTTCGACGGCTAATTCTGGACTAATGCGCCCAGAATTAGCCGTCGAAACGGCTTGAGCTCAGCCATCAGGGTCCTACTCGTTCCTATTACCCACTCTACTACTCTAAGTATTGAGTACTTTGGTGCGTTATGGTCCACTTGGTTCCTTACCACATTTCCTTCGTTATATATATATATATATATATATATATATATATATATATATATGAACACTTTTTCAACACACCTACACCCATGCACTTATTAAAGGAAGAGAAAAGAAACCCCACCACACCACAGACATGTTAAATCCCTATATATAGAACAACACACCACATACACATCAGTTTGACATGCGCACCTCAGCGTGAAAGGTCTTTCTAAAAACGAAACAATACCTCCTATGTTAACCAAGAACTCCTAAGACCTAACCAACAACCAACAACTTAATTTATAAAATAATTTTTTTAAGAAAAATTCTTTTTGGATTTTGTGAAGAAAATAAATTTGTTGAAAGCACAAGTGAAGCCATTTTTTCTTCCCCCCCCCCCTGTTTATATATATATATATATATATATATATATAAGTTAAAACAATGAAATAAAAAATCAAGTCATTAGAGATACACTTCACTTGAAGTATATCTCTAATGAAGTATATTTCTAATGACTTGATTTTTTATTTCATTGTTTTAACTTATATCATGACTCTGTTTTCCTTTTAATGTTTTATTGTTTTCCGGGATTTATCTTAACCTACAACATTTTCAACATATGGATTACATTGAGTTCTTCATGCAGAATAGACCCCACAACTTACTGTGGATACCTCTGTATATATATATATATATATATATATATATTACCCGTCGAAATGGTAAGAGCTCAGCTGTTGGGCACCAACTCTTTACAACACATACATTTTACTTTCCCAAGTATCGAGTACTTAGCTGAACAATGGTCTTACTAGTCTAAACTGGTAACTTTCAATCTCTCTCTCTCTCTCTCTCTCTCTCCATATATATATAAAAGAGTAAAGACTCCCTTCAGTCACGAATGACCATGGTTCCCCTTCTGAGGCACAAGTCCAGGCAAGGTTGTTTGTGAAAGACCAGTAGTCGCCCATGTATACCAGTCTCCCCTCTCCACGCTACTGATGTTGTCCAAGGGAAAGGTAATGGCTGATACAGCTTGGCACCAGTGACATAGCAACTCATTTCTACAGCTGAGTGAACTGGAGCAACGTAAAATAAAGCGGCTAGCTCAAGAACACAATGCAAAGCCCGGTCCGAGAATCGAACTCACAACCTCACGATTGTTAGCCTGATACTCTAACCACTATAACAATATATATATAGAGAGAGAGGGGGGGGGAAGAAGTAAGAGGTGTTAACAGAAGTAATAGAAACATATATAATTATATACATAATTTAAAAAAAAAGATTTAAAAAAAAAACTTATCAAGTATGGTTTGACTTGTGACTCTTTCTAGTAAGCACTGATTGTGTTTTAAGTTTTGTATTGGAGGTAGGCCTGGACTGGCCCAAGTGAGAAGGCAGACAGAAACACATGGAGCAGGATGCTATTTAGGGATTAATTGTGTCCTGCATAATCAAAAGCTAGTTGATGATGATGATGATGATGATGACTTTGCTATTAATATAGTTCCTCCAATTAATCTGCATGTTTTTCTAGCAAACTCTTTATTAACAAATTTTTTTTCTACATATTTTTCTCTATTGTTTAGAGTAAAGTGGTATGTTACAATGTCTGTTTGTTACAAATGAATGTTAAGCCAGTGAGATAATGTGTTGTGTGGTACGTGTATATCAAATGTAACAGCTGCTTATGATGTTTACAAGTTTCTATGTCTGTATGTTGATGGACATAGAAACTTTACTGTTCCAAACAAAAACAAAAGAAAACAAGTAAAAATGAAACATCTTTAATAATAATTTTAAAAACTGGTACACTGCCATTTTTTTTTAACATGTGTTTAAAAGAAAGGTGAGCCACTTCAAGTATATATATATATATATATATATAATAAAATAGAAAAAAACAGTAGAAAATGCTAAAGAGATCTTCTCTCAGAATAACATCAAAACATTTATTTACAAAACAGGAATTTCCGCATTTAATTGAACCAGTCTCAGCCTATATGCTTTTTCAACGACGGAAATGATATACACTTCCGTCGTTGAAAAAGCGTACAGGCTGAAACCGGTACAATTAAATGCGGAAATTCCTATTTTGTAAATAAATGTTTTGATGTTATTCTGAGAGAAGATTTCTTTAGCATTTTCTACTGTTTTTTTTTTCTTTTTTACTATTTATATATTTCAACTCGTGTGTCACTTCTCTACATTGCATATATATATATTAATAAAAGATTGGAGGCCATATTCAGTTGATTCAGGTTTATTTAAAATTTTGTTATACATATTTCAGTGAGGTCTATCTAAGAGATTAAAAAAATAAATACTGGGATCGATATGATTGACTAAATCCCTTCAAGACAGCGCCCTAGCTGGGCCACAGCCTAATGAATGAAAGAAGTTAAGAATATATTCTTCATATGACTAAATTGCCATAGAATAATTTTGAGGTTATAATCCTCAGAGAAAAAATATAAATGTACCAATTTAAGGAATGTTATTTCAACCTAGCTGAGTTTTATTCAGATTCAGTGAAGTCAGAAACACATTTCCTCTCAGGGAAGATGGATTATATATCAGCAGTCAATATCCAGAATATATCAAGATGCTAGTGTTTCTTCTTCTTCTTCCTCACCCACTTATTCGTGAGAGGGTCATGGGGGAAGAATCCTTAAACACTCCTTCCAGCACGTTCTGTCAGAAGCAATTGTCTCCAAATGATCCAGCTGGATCCCCAAGCGAGACCAGCCATGTTATTCAGCCATCTTGCTCAGAGTCTACTGCCAGTTGGTTTTTGCCAATAAAAATCTGTCCAGCGATTCTTTCCTGAGAAATTCTAACCACATGCACATAGTATCGGAGCTGTAATCTCTAAATTCAGAAAAGTGGCAGTTCTACCTGGAGTGACTTTCTGATCTCTGGACTATGCACTCTATTGAGTAACCCCATTTCGGCCGCTTGTATTCGTGATTGTGTTTTTTTGCTAATATATTCTGATGCTAGTGCAAATGTGTTAATTGGCATTTGAGAAATTTTAGATACTACACCAAAATATATATTAAACCCTTTGATACAAACCCATCCAAAAACCAAATCTGGTTCTATGGAAAAAAAACAAAACATTCTAAAGGTTTCCTATTTACATTTAAATCTTCTAACCTAATTTTATATAAGAAACTTTTGTTAAGTTATGCTACAAATACCTCCTTAATAATGAAATAGTTAATAAGGTAAGTAAATCCTTTCAAATTATTCATTAATTAATTAAAATATTAAAATATAGTGTATTTCATGAGAAATATGGTCATACAAGGGTTTACAAAAGACTGGTTGGTGGTGTTAAACCAGATGACAGATTAAGTCTACCACCCAAGGACCAGATTGTGATGTTAAACTGGGTGACAGATTAAGTCTACCACCCAAGGACCAGATTGTGATGTTAAACTGGGTGACAGATTAAGTCTACCACCCAAGGACCAGATTGTGATGTTAAACTGGGTGACAGATTAAGTCTACCACCCAAGGACCAGATTGTGATGTTAAACTGGGTGACAGATTAAGTCTACCACCCAAGGACCAGGTGATGGTGTTAAACCTGGTGACAGATTAAGTCTACCACCCAAGGACCAGATTGTGATGTTAAACTGGGTGACAGATTAAGTCTACCACCCAAGGACCAGACTGTGATGTTAAACTGGGTGACAGATTAAGTCTACCACCCAAGGACCAGATTCTGATGTTAAACTGGGTGACAGATTAAGTCTACCACCCAAGGACCAGGTGATGGTGTTAAACCTGGTGACAGATTAAGTTTACCACCCAAGGACCAGGTGATGGTGTTAAACCTGGTGACAGATTACATCTACCTGTGGATATTGAAAAATTCCATCGATAAGATCAATTTTTTGAAATTTTGTTTTTTATTGATGTTGACAGAAATGGAAATCAGATCATTGTTGTTGGCATATTTAGCCTAGTGTCCCCGCAGCCCTACAGGAAAACCTAAAGTCATATCATTAGCCTAGTGTCCCCGCAGCCCTACAGGAAGACTTAAAGTCATATCATTAGCCTAGTGTCCCCGCAGCCCTACAAGAAGACCTAAAGTCATATCCTTAGCCTAGTGTCCCCGCAGCCCTACAAGAAGACCTAAAGTCATATCATTAGCC
Source organism: Eledone cirrhosa (assembly GCA_964016885.1). Lineage (NCBI taxonomy): Eukaryota > Metazoa > Mollusca > Cephalopoda > Octopoda > Eledonidae > Eledone > Eledone cirrhosa. The sequence continues at coordinate 39,619,359 of OZ024754.1, forward strand.
TAGTGTCCCAGCAGCCCTACAGGAAGACCTAAAGTCATATCATTAGCCTAGTGTCCCTGCAGCCCTACCCCCACATGACCAAAAGTCAGTACTGTAAACTAGAGAAACATTTGGCAAATTCACAATGCTGCTGCTGTTTACACTGGTGAACCAGTTCACCCAGCGGAGCCTCATTACAGCTATATGGACTATGAGAGCAACAGTTAACCCTTTCCTCACCATATTTCTAATGAAAGACACACTACCTATGATTTTCAAACAAAAAATTTGGAGAGATTTAGTAACATAACAAACTTTCTTAATATTAAAATATTTATATTTATCTAGAAACCTTCTAACCTAATTTTATGTAAGAACCTTCGTTAAGTTATGCTCTAAACAACAGCTTAATGATGAAAAAGTTAGTTATATTATTATTAAATCCTTTTAAATATTTGATTATTAAAAAAAATATTGAAAATCACAGATAGTATAATTCATTAGAAATATGATAATGAAAGGTTAACGAGAGGTTAGTAAACTTAAATTAGTAAAAAAAAAAAAAAAAAAAAATTAGTATTTTTTAAACTTTAGTAGGGTCAACATCATCTATGCTGTGTGAATATTTAGAGTTCCAATCTCTTTGAAAGACATCTTCAAGTTGTTGACGTAAATTGGGCTGTTGTGTATTTGTTGGTCTGACAATTAATCCAAGGCCTGCCGTGGACACGAAGTAATCTCCACTCCAGTTAGATGTTCCTGAATAAAAAGATGACAGAAATATAATAACAATTTCGAAGATGACTTACTATTGATATAACAACTTAACTACCGTATTTCCTGGTACCAAAGATGCTTCGTCCATGAGGACACACCCTAAATTTGACAATCAAAAATTTGAAAAAATATAATAACCTTCGACCTCCAGGACACATTGTAGATTTTTTAGACTTATTTTAGGAAAAAAGTAGCGTCTTCGACGCTGGAAAATACGATGGCTTAATACCAAACACCTATGGTTCTACAATATAAAACTGTTTGTTATATAATGATTATATTAATCTGAATTCCTTCCATTGTAATTTTATGTAAGAACCCTTGTAAAGTTATGTTCCAACTACTAGCTTGATAAAGAGGAAGTTACTTATTTTACTATATCTCTTCAAATTCTTGTTACTTTCAAAATTATTTGAAAATCACAGACAATCATCATCTATATTTATGTTGAACCACTACCATTTTACTGTGTAGCAAATGCATTTTATCATGGCATCAGCACAACCACTTTACAGAGAGTACTAGGTGCATTTTATCATGGCATCAGCACAACCACTTTACAGAGAGTACTGGATGCATTTTATCATGGCATCAGCACAACCACTTTACAGAGAGTACTAGGTGCATTTTATCATGGCCCCAACACTACCACGCACACATCATCTATATTTAGACACACACACACATCATCTATATTTAGACGCACGCACACATCATCCATGTAGACACACACGCATCAACGTACACATCCTGTGATTGAGTTTGAACTCCAAACCTTTATTTCTACTGATGAAGTTTCAGTGCTGTTTAGTGGCTAAATGACCAAAAGTAATGAAATCCTGCACATAGAATTAAAGGTTCCTAGGTGATTCGTCTTATGTTCAGCTTTTTCTCAGCTCATCCATGCTTCAGCGTTCACCATCATCATCATCATCATGGACATTAATATTACATATTGAACAGAGCATGCTCACTTCATTTCTCTTCGGCCTTCACACATCTTGTTCCACTGTCATGTAACATCGCTGTCATGTAACATCACTGTCATGTAACATCGCAGTTCTCACATCATACAAACTCCCCTTCACTCAGAGAAAAAATTATTTTGTTGCCAAAATAAAAAATAGGAGTTTTAATAATCCATGTCAATATTAAAGAATTCTCAAGTAACAGAGTTAAAATATTAAAAGAATTTATCAAAATATCTTACCAATATAGGCATCAGCGTCTGTGACCATATATTTGTTATGATTGACACGTGCAAATGGAATCTTTTTCTGTTCCTCAGTGAAATATGGCACTTCAAACATTTTCTATAAATTAGAATCAAAGTAGTAATATTAATTATGAAAGTTGTCTATTTGTATTAACTTTTAACATTCTGTAATGATTTAGCAGAAAATATTTTTTAAAATAACAGTTTCTTCATTCAAATGTTTATCATAGTACTTTTACTACTGGACAGATCCTTGTGAAGATTTGTAATATTAGAGTAAAGACTTTAATTTTTAATGTGATGCAGTCATAGTGTTGTTTTGTACATTTCAAGAATGTTTTGATAATGTAGTTTCATGGGTTTGTTAATTCAAATGTTTATAATATCTTTCCAACCACACCAAGATCAGACTCTTCCAAGTAACAATTCAACCAATCTTGCTATATTGAAGTAAAACATGGATGCTTTCATCCAAACAACAAAAGCACTTTATTGGCACCTACACTACTACTACTACCTTGATAGCACTTACACTCACCTGTTTCAGCGCATTCAGAATATAAGCTGGCAACATCTGCCTTTGAGAGAGATATATGCCAGCCTCCCACACATATCTGTTGTTGCACATAAAAGGAGAGTAAGATTTGCTGGCCACTGCCATCGTGCCACCTACGAGGCTGTGTCCCCATTAATGCTTTAGAAACCACAAACAGTCACTAATAACAGGGGTTGCAAGTTCTCCTAACCCAATGTCATCTCCAGAGATTCTGGTATTGAAATCCAGGACTTGGCAACGGCAATGAACGACAGACCCAGGGGGAGATCAATTGTTGAGTCCATTTCGACTGAGGCTGCCAGATAATGATGATGATGATGATGATATTAACTATACTAGTGGACAGATCTTTGTGAAACTTTGCCATATTACAGCAAAGACTTCAACTTTTAATGTGATGGAGTTATATTACTGTTTTGTACTTTTCATGAACGTGATGCTAATGTGGTTTCATGTGCCAGAGAATGTGAAGAGTTAAAGCAAACTAAATAAAGGTAGTTTCATGTGGTACAGGATGTTAAGACCTGAAATATTGACGATGGTGATGATGGGGTTGATGGGGTTGATGGTGATGATGACAATTATGATGGTGGTAGTGGTGGTGGTACTGATGATGATGGTGATGAAGAAGGTGCTGGTGGTGATGATAATTATGATGGTGGTGGTGGTGATGAGAATGGTGATGATAATTATGATGGTGGTGGTGGTGGTGATGATAATTGTGATGGTGGTGGTGGTGATGACGATGGTGATGATGATAATTATGATGGTGGTGGTGATGATGGTGATGATGATAATTATGATGGTGGTAGTGGTGATGACAATGGTGATGATGATAATTATGATGGTGGTGGTGGTGGTGATGATAATTATGATGGTGGTGGTGGTGATGACAATGGTGATGATGATAATTATGATGGTGGTGGTGGTGATGGTGGTGGTGATGATAATTATGATGGTGGTGGTGGTGGTGATGACAATGGTAATGATAATTATGAAGGTGTTGGTGGTGGTGGTGATGATGCTGGTATCATTACCATAGTGATGATGATGATGATGATGACGATGATGATAATGATGACAACATACATATTCACTAACATACAGATAACAATATTATTCGATACCTTCAAACAAATATTTTGTGTATTGAATATTTCTAAGAACTGCATGAGTTAAATAAAGAATTTTTGTCAACAAAATATGAACTGCTTACCACTTGTACTTTAGTTTCTCCAGTACCGTTTAAATAAACTAAAGATCTGAGGAAGTTAAACATGCTGGCTTTGGTGTGCTTCCAGTAGCTTGCAAGTAGAAAAACTTCAACACCTTTGGTGAATGAAACATTTCTCAGAGCTTTATCAATAACTGGCCAATATCTGAAAATATAATATTAATGTCATTTATTTTTCCTTAAAATTTAATTTGATCAATAATTACATTGGAGAGTCGGACAACCTGCTTTATGGCATAGTTATGGTCTTTTCCAATCTGAGTTCAAATCCTGTCAAGGTTAACTTTGCCTTTCATACTTACGGGGGTCAATAAAATAAAGTAGCAGTAATGTACTGGTGTTGATTTAATTGACTTTCCCTTCCCGAAAAATTGTTGGCCTTGTGCCTAAATCATAAACAAATAATGTTTTCACATGACATGTAAAAGGAAAATGAAGCATTAATAAGAATACTTATGTATCCAGTATATTTTGTAAACTGGTAATGTTTGTGCCATGATAAAATGTACCCAGTACACCCTGTAAATTGGTAGTATTGGTGTCACAATAAAATGTACTCACTACTCTCTGTAAAGTGGTAGTGTTGATGCCACAATAAAATGTACCCAGTGCACTCTGTAAAGTGGTAGTGTTGATGTCACAATAAAATGTACTCACTACTCTCTGTAAAGTGGTAGTGTTGATGCCACAATAAAATGCACTCAATACACTCTGTAAAGTGGTAGCGCTGGTGTCACAATAAAATTTTACCAGTATACTTTGTACAGTGGTAGTGTTGGGGGGCCATGATAAAATGCACCCAGTACTCTCTGTAAGTTGTTGTGTTGATGCCATGATAAAATGCATTTGCTACACAGTAAAATGGTAGTGGTTCAACATAAATGAAATTGATAAAATAAGAACTAGAGTTGAAAAAAAAATACTGGGGTCGATAGTCCAACGCTTGCTAGCAGGAAAAGCGGACATTAAACGACAACAATGATGATGATACAATCGACTAAAGACCTTGATAGTGGTGCCCCAGCAGGGCCACAGTTTAATGATGTGACAAAGAACTAAAATATCACAACATACATACACTTGAGGTTTCAGAAACTCCAGAGCTGGAGCATAATCCATGACAGCAATGTGGACAAACTTCTTAGCAGAATAAATAACATCTAATATTGCATCAATATCACTAGTTCTTTCACTTGCACAGAATGGTGGAGGGGAACTCTGCAATTGAAAGGATTTAAATAATAATAATAATAATGAAATTATTGTGTACACTGCTCAGGTGCACTACAACTCGTCAAAGGTGCATGTATAGTACATAGAATAATGTACAAATGTCAGGAACGTGAACACTGTATGAGTCTTGATATACATGTGTGTGTGTATGTATGGAAGGGGGGATATCAGGTATAATGTTGGTGAATTTCAGGAAGCATGGAGGTTTCAAAGGATGCGCAGTCTTGGCAGCTAACAACTGATGCAGGTAGGTAGTTTGTTCTATGCTTCAAATAGCAAATATTTTGATTATAAGAAACTTTTCCAACTCCTGGCCTATCTAGGGAGTCAGTAGACCCACTTCAGCACTGACTTTTGTCTGTGAAGATCCATCCAACCCTTGCTAGCAGGGAAAGTGGATATATGGTGATGATGATGATGATTTAGAGAGGAGAGATATCATCATCATCATCATTGTTTAACGCAAGCATGGGTTAGACAGATTTTTTTTGGATAAAACATCCTTTATCTCAGCAGTTTCACTTACAATAGGTTATGGTAGTAGTTATATTTAATAGCTGCTCCAGAGAATATATTTCATGTTTCTACTTTAGAAATAGCAAATATTTTGGTTGTATTGAGTTTATATTGAATTAATAAATTTATATTGTTGCTGTGTGGTTAAGGAGTTTGTTTTGTGTCCACATGATTTTAGGTTTACACCCACAGCGTGGCTCCTAGGACAAGTGTTTTCTATTCTAAAAGGAGGGGTGTGGGAGTGTGAAGGTATAGAGATGTGGGAGGGTGAAGGCGTAGAAATATGGAAATGTGAAGGTATAGAAACATGGAAATGTGAAGGTGTAGAAATATGGAAATGTGAAGGAATCAACAGAGATGTGGGAGAGTAAAGGAATCAAGAGTGGAGAAGTGGGAGGGCGAAGTTCTATATACAAAACTGTTTTAGATGGTTTGAACCTTCATTCATAATGTTATGTAAGAACCTTAGTTATGTTATGTTCCAAACATCAGATTGATAATAAAAAAATGAGTTGTAATACTTTAATTCTTTGACCCATAACTCCCGGTGGAATTATAGGGGTACTGGAGTGTAGTGACGTGTGCTGTTTCCTGGGTATTTTACAAACCTGGAGGAACCCATTCCCTTTCCAGGTCTAAATACAATTGAATTCTTCCAGAGAAAGATAGAGTGATAGAAAAGAAGAGAGAATGAAAAGAGACATAGAGGAAGAAACGACCCCAGTACTGGACTGGTACTTTTTTTTTTATTGACCTCAGAATGATGAAAGGCAAAATTAACTTCCATGGGATTTGAACTCAGAGCAGAGAGCCCAAATGAATACCACAAGATATTCTATCTGATGTTCTAATGACTGCCATTTTTGTCTCCTCAGTTACATTACTAAAAAACAAAACACAAAAAAACAGTTGAGTTGCTTTCTCAGTCTTGTATATTTAATCTCAGATCATCTCAGGCCCTAAATAAAAAGTAGCTCAAACAGTGAGAAACGATTCACAGTGGTTCAAATTTCGTTATTCGTGAATATATATGTGAAATTGTAATAGTAAAAACCTACCTATATATGTCTCTCTCTTAATATATATATGTATATATATAGAGAGAGAAACCTATATATCTATATATATAGAAACCTATATATCTATCTATCTATATATATATATATAGAAACCTATATATCTATATATATAGAAACCTATATATCTAAATATATAGAAACCTATATATCTATCTATATATATATATAGAAACCTATATATCTAAATATATAGAAACCTATATATCTATAGATATATATAGAAACCTATATATCTATATATATATAGAGAGAGAAACCTATATATATATATATATATACAATGATATTAAATAAATGGAAATTATATTTATAAAACCATATTTATTCTATTATATATATTTCAAGGGTACCAAAACTTTGGTACGCTTTCATCAGATAAAATACAAAGTTTGTTTTATAAATTTTGACATAACCAAGAAAAAGTACCTTAACAGTTCCAGTTTTCCTTGGACATTTATATTTGTTGAATTACCAACAAATTGAATATCCCTTTTGCTTATATATATATATATATATAGAAACCTATATATATATATATAGAGAGAGAGAGAAACCTATATATATATATAGAAACCTATATATATATATATATATATATAGAAACTTATATATATATATATAGAAACCTATATATATATATAGAAACCCATATATATATATATATATATATATAGAAACTTATATATATATATATAGAAACCTATATATATATATAGAAACCCATATATATATATATATATATATATAGAAACTTATATATATATATATAGAAACCCATATATATATATATATATATATATAGAAACTTATATATATATATATAGAAACTTATATATATATATAGAAACCTATATATATATATATATATATAGAAACTTATATATATATATATAGAAACCTATATATATATATAGAAACCCATATATATATATATATATATATAGAAACTTATATATATATATATAGAAACCTATATATATATCGACAGTCGATCGACTTTCATCAAATCGGACCGAGGAAACAATGTTTCCATTGGTCCTTCCAATTGCTAATACTATCTATCGGTCGCAACTCCAGGTAGAAGGAGCAACGTGAAATAAAGTGTCTTGCTCAAGGACATAACGCATCGCCCGGTCCAGGAATCGAACTCACAACCTCACGACTGTGAATCCAATTCTCTAACCACTCAGCCACGTGCCTTCACACACACTAAATCTCTCTAAATTTTTGATTATTTGCAAAACGATCTGAAAACCATTAGTCATGTTGTTTTGTTTTTATCAGAAATATCACAACAAAAGAGTTAAAGTGACCCACTCTCCTCTTATCTTTTATTTCTAAATATAATGTCGTTTATTTTGAAAGCAAAAATGAAGGACTAGTCAGACTATCTAGAATTTTCTTTCCATTTTGTCATTCTCAATTTTATTAGATGACACAAACACACATATACATACAGACACACATATATATATACAGATGATACACACATATACATACACACACATATATACATACAGACACACACATATATACAGATGATATACACATATACATACAGACACACACATGTACATAGACACACACATATACATAGACACACACATATATATACAGATGATACACACATATATACATACAGACGCACACATATACATACAGACACACACATATATACAGATGATATACACATATATACATACACACACATATATACATACAGACACACACATATATACAGATGATATACACATATACATACAGACACACACATGTACATAGACACACACATATACATAGACACACACATATATACAGATGATATACACATATACATACAGACACACACATATACATACAGACACACACATATACATAGACACACACATATACATAGACACACACATATATACAGATGATATACACATATACATACAGACGCACACATATACATACAGACATACACATATATACAGATGATATACACATATACATACAGACGCACACATATACATACAGACACACACATATATACAGATGATATACACATATACATACAGACACACACATATACATACAGATGATACACACATATATACATACAGACACACACATACATACAGACACACATATATACATACAGACACACACATACATACAGACACACATATATACATACAGACACACATATATACAGACACACATATACATACAGACATACACATATACATACAGACACACACACATACATACAGACACATATATATACATACAGACACACACATATACATACAGACACACATATATACAGACACACACATACACATACAGACACACACATATACAGACACATATATATACATACAGACACACATACATACAGACACACACATATATACAGACACACACATATACAGACACACACATATACATACAGACACACACATATATACAGACACACACATATATACAGACACACACATATACAGACACACACACATATACATACAGACACACACATACATACAGACTCACATACACACACATACATACAGACACATACATACATATACACATATACATACAGACACATATATATACATACAGACACACACATATATACAGACACACACATATATACAGACACACACATATACATAGACACACACATATACAGACACACACACATATACATACAGACACACACATACATACAGACACACACATATACATACAGACACACACATATATACAGACACACACACATATACATACAGACACACACATATACAGACACACACATAGACATACAGACATACACATACATACAGACACACACATATATACAGACACACACACATATACATACAGACACACACATACATACAGACACACATATATACAGACACACACATATACAGACACACACACATATACATACAGACACACACATATACATACAGACACACACATATACATACAGACACACACACATATACAGACACACACATACATAGATATACACATATACATACAGGCACACATATATACAGACACACACATATATATACAGACAAACACATACATACAGACACACACATATACATACAGACACACACATATACATACAGACACACATATATACAGACACACACACATATACATACAGACACACATATACATACAGACACACACATATATACAGACACACACATACATACAGACACACACATATACATACAGACACACACATATATACAGACATACATATATACATACAGACACACACATATATACAGACACACATATATACATACAGACACACATATATACAGACACACATATATACATACAGACACACACATATATATACAGACACACATATACATACAGACACACACATATACATACAGACACACACACATATACATACAGATATACACATATATACAGACACACACATATACAGACACACACATACATACATACACACATACAGATATACACATATAGTCTTCTTTTCTCTCTCTTCCACTATTCTACTATTAGTCACTTTATTAGATGACACAGTCTCTCTCTCCCTCTCTCTCTCTCTCTCTCTCTCTCCTTTCATCTTACTACCAATCTCTTTAACTAGATACATACAGTCTCTTCTCCCACCCCTCTCTCCCTTTATCTTGCTTTAAGCCTCTTTTTCAAGTCTAGTAGACAGATAGAAAAACAGAGAGGGGGGGGTGTAAGAAGAGAGACAGATATAGGGAGAGACAAACAAAGAGAGTGAGACAGAGAGAGTGGAAGAGAGGGAAAAAGTTGGAAGGAGACAGAGAGATCTATATGTATTATTGATTTTATAATATACCAGATTTATGGAGTTATTATGCATCAATATCAACAATAGATCAATGCTATTTTCTCTTTTCAATATTTTTCTTGTTTTGGGGGATGTATTTGTTTTAATGTATAATTCATATAAAAATGAAATTCTAACAATGGCTTACATAGTGTGGTGTGTAATAGCAAACATTGCTAGGATAGGATTGACAATATTGTGAGACATATGAGACTGTCAACTCTTTTGTGACTTTTAGGACAGAATTGACACCAATATAGCGAGACATATGAGACTGTCAACTCTTTTGTGACCTTTAGGACAGAATTGACACCATTATAACGAGACATATGAGACTGTCAACTCTTTTGTGACCTTTAGGACAGAATTGGCAACAATATTGTGAGACATATGAGAATGTTAACTCTTTTGTGACTTTTAGGACTTTTAGGACAGAATTGACACCAATATTGTGAGACATGTGAGACTGTCAGAAGAAACTGTAAACATAGTCAATTGTTATAAATAATAGCTTAGAAAATTACTCCTATGGACGGAAAGAAATGGCCAGTGACTGCTAAAAAAAAATTAATTCCTTATCTCTTAACATATCCAGCCAGAATTCTCTTACATCTTTCTGTTCAAACTGGTCATAATCGGTTGCTCATACAAATGTTATGGTACTGTTCTCAAAATAAATAACAGCACCATCAAAATCTCATAGATTCAATATTATGTGAGATAATTATGTGAGGTAAAACATTTACCATGTAAATATAATAGTATATATAGAGTAATGTAAATGCTATGTGAGATATTATGTGAGGTAAAGCCTTTACCATGTAAATATAATAGTATATATAGAGTAATGTAAATGCTATGTGAGATATTATGTGAGGTGAAACCTTTACCATGTAAATATAATAGTATATATAGAGTAATGTAAATGCTATGTGAGATATTATGTGAGATAATTTTGTGAGATAAAACCTTTACTATGAAAATATTATAGTAAATATAGAGTAACGTAAATGGTAAAAGGTTAAATTCCAGTTGAGTGCTCTAACCATTGAGCTAAGGGACCTTTGGCAACAATTTCTGTCTAAAGTAGATAGTTAAATAGAACAGCTTTGGAACGTAAACAACAATGTATGTAAAGTAAAACTATTGAAGAACTGAGTAGCTATGATATCCATAGAAAATGTAGGAATCTCAGTGATAGAAAAATAAGTGTCAACACAGAACTTACTGACAAATACACATTACTATTGCTGTTATTAAGATTGACATTTAAAGGGTGTTCTTTGTTGATTCTGGTGTTGAACTCTTCTGGCCATATTTCAGGTACTTTATCAGCTTTTGTCAGATACCAATAGGCATCAAATATTTTACCCATATCTTTTGCAAGACATCCACAGTTGGAAATTATAGCCCCAAGTTCTTTCACCTAAAATATAACAGACAATTGATAAATGTATCAAGATAGAAATATTAATACTAAGTGTGACTATTGTAAGAAAATATGTAAATGATATAATGTGTATAATCAGAGAATAAAGGGTGGTATGATAACATATGCAACTCTTAACACTCTGTAACTGAAACCACATTAGCAAGATATTTGGGAAAAGTAATAAAACAGCACTATGGCTACACATTTTCACAATGCTCTGCCCATTAGTAAAGATACTAGAAATATTTGCATTAATAAACCTGTTTTTGTTTTAATTAAGAAACTAAAAAACTTAAAAGATAATTGAATATATTCTCCACCTCCTCCTTCTTCGCCCACTTATTCCTGAGAGGGTCATGTGACAGCAGAGTCCTCAGACACCCCTTCTAGAAGGTTCTATCAGAAGCAACTGCCTCCAGTTGATCTGGCTGGATCCCCAAGCAAGACTACCCGAGCTTAAGGATGTTATCCAACCACCTTGCTGCCTCCAGTTGATCTGGCTGGATCCCCAAGCAAGACTACCCGAGCTTATGGATGTTATCCAACCACTTGCTGCCTCCAGTTGATCTGGCTGGATCCCCAAGCAAGACTACCCGAGCTTAAGGATGTTATCCAACCACTTGCTGCCTCCAGTTGATCTGGCTGGATCCCCAAGCAAGACTACCCGAGCTTAAGGATGTTATCCAACCACCTTGCTGCCTCCAGTTGATCTGGCTGGATCCCCAAGCAAGACTACCCGAGCTTATGGATGTTATCCAACCACCTTGCTGCCTCCAGTTGATCTGGCTGGATCCCCAAGCAAGACTACCCAAGCTTATGGATGTTATCCAACCACTTGCTGCCTCCAGTTGATCTGGCTGGATCCCCAAGCAAGACAAACCAAGCTTATGGATGTTATCCAACCACCTTGCTGCCTCCAGTTGATCTGGCTGGATCCCCAAGCAAGACTACCCGAGCTTATGGATGTTATCCAACCACCTTGCTGCCTCCAGTTGATCTGGCTGGATCCCCAAGCAAGACTACCCGAGCTTAAGGATGTTATCCAACCACTTGCTGCCTCCAGTTGATCTGGCTGGATCCCCAAGCAAGACTACCCGAGCTTAAGGATGTTATCCAACCACCTTGCTGCCTCCAGTTGATCTGGCTGGATCCCCAAGCAAGACTACCCGAGCTTAAGGATGTTATCCAACCACTTGCTGCCTCCAGTTGATCTGGCTGGATCCCCAAGCAAGACTACCCGAGCTTAAGGATGTTATCCAACCACCTTGCTGCCTCCAGTTGATCTGGCTGGATCCCCAAGCAAGACCAACCGAGCTTATGGATGTTATCCAACCACCTTGCTGCCTCCAGTTGATCTGGCTGGATCCCCAAGCAAGACAAACCAAGCTTAAGGATGTTATCCAACCACCTTGCTGCCTCCAGTTGATCTGGCTGGATCCCCAAGCAAGACCAACCGAGCTTATGGATGTTATCCAACCACCTTGCTGCCTCCAGTTGATCTGGCTGGATCCCCAAGCAAGACCAACCAAGCTTATGGATGTTATCCAACCACTTGCTGCCTCCAGTTGATCTGGATGGATCCCCAAGCAAGACAAACCAAGCTTATGGATGTTATCCAACCACCTTGCTGCCTCCAGTTGATCTGGCTGGATCCCCAAGCAAGACAAACCGAGCTTATGGATGTTATCCAACCACTTGCTGCCTCCAGTTGATCTGGCTGGATCCCCAAGCAAGACAAACCAAGCTTAAGGATGTTATCCAACCACCTTGCTGCCTCCAGTTGATCTGGCTGGATCCCCAAGCAAGACTACCCGAGCTTATGGATGTTATCCAACCACCTTGCTGCCTCCAGTTGATCTGGCTGGATCCCCAAGCAAGACTACCCGAGCTTATGGATGTTATCCAACCACCTTGCTGCCTCCAGTTGATCTGGCTGGATCCCCAAGCAAGACAAACCAAGCTTATGGATGTTATCCAACCACCTTGCTGCCTCCAGTTGATCTGGCTGGATCCCCAAGCAAGACAAACCGAGCTTATGGATGTTATCCAACCACCTTGCTGCCTCCAGTTGATCTGGCTGGATCCCCAAGCAAGACAAACCAAGCTTATGGATGTTATCCAACCACCTTGCTGCCTCCAGTTGATCTGGCTGGATCCCCAAGCAAGACAAACCAAGCTTATGGATGTTATCCAACCACCTTGCTGCCTCCAGTTGATCTGGCTGGATCCCCAAGCAAGACAAACCGAGCTTATGGATGTTATCCAACCACTTGCTGCCTCCAGTTGATCTGGCTGGATCCCCAAGCAAGACAAACCAAGCTTATGGATGTTATCCAACCACCTTGCTGCCTCCAGTTGATCTGGCTGGATCCCCAAGCAAGACTACCCGAGCTTATGGATGTTATCCAACCACCTTGCTGCCTCCAGTTGATCTGGCTGGATCCCCAAGCAAGACAAACCAAGCTTATGGATGTTATCCAACCACCTTGCTGCCTCCAGTTGATCTGGCTGGATCCCCAAGCAAGACAAACCGAGCTTATGGATGTTATCCAACCACCTTGCTGCCTCCAGTTGATCTGGCTGGATCCCCAAGCAAGACAAACCAAGCTTATGGATGTTATCCAACCACCTTGCTGCCTCCAGTTGATCTGGCTGGATCCCCAAGCAAGACAAACCAAGCTTATGGATGTTATCCAACCACCTTGCTGCCTCCAGTTGATCTGGCTGGATCCCCAAGCAAGACAAACCGAGCTTATGGATGTTATCCAACCACTTGCTGCCTCCAGTTGATCTGGCTGGATCCCCAAGCAAGACAAACCAAGCTTATGGATGTTATCCAACCACCTTGCTGCCTCCAGTTGATCTGGCTGGATCCCCAAGCAAGACAAACCGAGCTTATGGATGTTATCCAACCACTTGCTGCCTCCAGTTGATCTGGCTGGATCCCCAAGCAAGACAAACCAAGCTTAAGGATGTTATCCAACCACCTTGCTGCCTCCAGTTGATCTGGCTGGATCCCCAAGCAAGACTACCCGAGCTTATGGATGTTATCCAACCACCTTGCTGCCTCCAGTTGATCTGGCTGGATCCCCAAGCAAGACTACCCGAGCTTATGGATGTTATCCAACCACCTTGCTGCCTCCAGTTGATCTGGCTGGATCCCCAAGCAAGACTACCCGAGCTTATGGATGTTATCCAACCACTTGCTGCCTCCAGTTGATCTGGCTGGATCCCCAAGCAAGACAAACCAAGCTTAAGGATGTTATCCAACCACCTTGCTGCCTCCAGTTGATCTGGCTGGATCCCCAAGCAAGACAAACCGAGCTTATGGATGTTATCCAACCACCTTGCTGCCTCCAGTTGATCTGGCTGGATCCCCAAGCAAGACAAACCAAGCTTATGGATGTTATCCAACCACCTTGCTGCCTCCAGTTGATCTGGCTGGATCCCCAAGCAAGACAAACCAAGCTTAAGGATGTTATCCAACCACCTTGCTGCCTCCAGTTGATCTGGCTGGATCCCCAAGCAAGACTACCCGAGCTTATGGATGTTATCCAACCACCTTGCTGCCTCCAGTTGATCTGGCTGGATCCCCAAGCAAGACAAACCAAGCTTATGGATGTTATCCAACCACCTTGCTGCCTCCAGTTGATCTGGCTGGATCCCCAAGCAAGACTACCCGAGCTTATGGATGTTATCCAACCACATTGCTACCTCCAGTTGATCTGGCTGGATCCCCAAGCAAGACAAACCGAGCTTATGGATGTTATCCAACCACTTGCTGCCTCCAGTTGATCTGGCTGGATCCCCAAGCAAGACAAACCAAGCTTAAGGATGTTATCCAACCACCTTGCTGCCTCCAGTTGATCTGGCTGGATCCCCAAGCAAGACAAACCGAGCTTATGGATGTTATCCAACCACTTGCTGCCTCCAGTTGATCTGGCTGGATCCCCAAGCAAGACTACCCGAGCTTAAGGATGTTATCCAACCACATTGCTGCCTCCAGTTGATCTGGCTGGATCCCCAAGCAAGACTACCCGAGCTTAAGGATGTTATCCAACCACATTGCTGCCTCCAGTTGATCTGGCTGGATCCCCAAGCAAGACAAACCGAGCTTAAGGATGTTATCCAACCACCTTGCTGCCTCCAGTTGATCTGGATGGATCCCCAAGCAAGACTACCCGAGCTTATGGATGTTATCCAACCACATTGCTGCCTCCAGTTGATCTGGCTGGATCCCCAAGCAAGACTACCCGAGCTTAAGGATGTTATCCAACCACATTGCTGCCTCCAGTTGATCTGGCTGGATCCCCAAGCAAGACAAACCCGAGCTTATGGATGTTATCCAACCACATTGCTGCCTCCAGTTGATCTGGCTGGATCCCCAAGCAAGACTACCCGAGCTTATGGATGTTATCCAACCACTTGCTGCCTCCAGTTGATCTGGCTGGATCCCCAAGCAAGACTACCCGAGCTTATGGATGTTATCCAACCACTTGCTGCCTCCAGTTGATCTGGCTGGATCCCCAAGCAAGACCAACCAAGCTTAAGGATGTTATCCAACCACTTGCTGCCTCCAGTTGATCTGGCTGGATCCCCAAGCAAGACAAACCGAGCTTAAGGATGTTATCCAACCACTTGCTGCCTCCAGTTGATCTGGCTGGATCCCCAAGCAAGACAAACCGAGCTTATGGATGTTATCCAACCACCTTGCTGCCTCCAGTTGATCTGGCTGGATCCCCAAGCAAGACCAATCGAGCTTATGGATGTTATCCAACCACCTTGCTGCCTCCAGTTGATCTGGCTGGATCCCCAAGCAAGACAAACCAAGCTTATGGATGTTATCCAACCACTTGCTGCCTCCAGTTGATCTGGCTGGATCCCCAAGCAAGACTACCCGAGCTTATGGATGTTATCCAACCACATTGCTGCCTCCAGTTGATCTGGCTGGATCCCCAAGCAAGACTACCCGAGCTTATGGATGTTATCCAACCACCTTGCTGCCTCCAGTTGATCTGGCTGGATCCCCAAGCAAGACTACCCGAGCTTATGGATGTTATCCAACCACCTTGCTGCCTCCAGTTGATCTGGCTGGATCCCCAAGCAAGACTACCCGAGCTTATGGATGTTATCCAACCACATTGCTGCCTCCAGTTGATCTGGCTGGATCCCCAAGCAAGACTACCCGAGCTTAAGGATGTTATCCAACCACCTTGCTGCCTCCAGTTGATCTGGCTGGATCCCCAAGCAAGACTACCCGAGCTTATGGATGTTATCCAACCACCTTGCTGCCTCCAGTTGATCTGGCTGGATCCCCAAGCAAGACAAACCAAGCTTATGGATGTTATCCAACCACCTTGCTGCCTCCAGTTGATCTGGCTGGATCCCCAAGCAAGACTACCCGAGCTTATGGATGTTATCCAACCACCTTGCTGCCTCCAGTTGATCTGGCTGGATCCCCAAGCAAGACCAATCGAGCTTATGGATGTTATCCAACCACCTTGCTGCCTCCAGTTGATCTGGCTGGATCCCCAAGCAAGACTACCCGAGCTTATGGATGTTATCCAACCACCTTGCTGCCTCCAGTTGATCTGGCTGGATCCCCAAGCAAGACAAACCAAGCTTATGGATGTTATCCAACCACCTTGCTGCCTCCAGTTGATCTGGCTGGATCCCCAAGCAAGACTACCCGAGCTTATGGATGTTATCCAACCACCTTGCTGCCTCCAGTTGATCTGGCTGGATCCCCAAGCAAGACCAATCGAGCTTATGGATGTTATCCAACCACCTTGCTGCCTCCAGTTGATCTGGCTGGATCCCCAAGCAAGACAAACCAAGCTTATGGATGTTATCCAACCACCTTGCTGCCTCCAGTTGATCTGGCTGGATCCCCAAGCAAGACAAACCAAGCTTATGGATGTTATCCAACCACCTTGCTGCCTCCAGTTGATCTGGCTGGATCCCCAAGCAAGACCAACCAAGCTTATGGATGTTATCCAACCACCTTGCTGCCTCCAGTTGATCTGGCTGGATCCCCAAGCAAGACAAACCGAGCTTATGGATGTTATCCAACCACCTTGCTCATGGTCTACCTCTGGATCTTCTGCCGGCTGGCTTTGCCCATAAAATTTGTCCAGCAATTCTAATCTTAGACATATTAACCCCATGTCTGTAGTATCACAGCTGTGAGCTCTTGATTCAGAGAAGTAGTGGCTTTACTTGGATCAACTCTCTGATCTCTAAGCCACACACCCTATCGAGTAACATTACTCCAAAGACCTTTCGGAGGAACCCCATTTCGACTGCTTGTATTCGCGATCATATTCTTTCATTCGTTACCCAAGATTCATGACCATAGATAAAAGTAGGCAGAAACACCATATTGAAGATAACAAGTTTGGTTTTTTCACTTTCTTTTGATGACCTTAAATAGAGTATTTAGTAAAAATATTCCTTACTTGAGTGAGGGACCGCCAATCAAGATTAGCACTGCCAATATAGAAATGTCTTCTGTCAATAAGCCACATCTTTGTGTGAATAATTCCACTTCCCATTAGTTTTTTCATGTCAATATAACGAACAGACGCATGACCTGAAATAGAAAACAAAAAGCAATGGACTAGAAATTTGTTTTGTTAAATTAAATAACATTACAAATGCGAGTGAAAATATGAACACATATGATATATACAAAGCATATAAATAAATTTACAGTAGAATAACAACAAATGTGTTTTAGATATATACATAAATGCTTAGATAACATAAATTGCTTGCGAGTCTTTCAGAAGGATATATTCCTTTAATGTTGCAATATTAAAGAAAATGTAAAGGAAGGGGTGGACAACGGAGTCAACACCAGAGCAAAAGACAGCAGTGTCATTCTAAATCTATTCTTCATTCTATAATGACATAGATTTATAAATTTTGAATACTAACATGAATATTTGAAGTGGAAAGTAATCTTATTAACCTTTCTGAAACCAAACTACTTCAAACCATTCCTGGTTCTATGATACTACAGAGTGTGTAGTGCTTTTGATACCAAACCCTAAAACTACCCCTGGTTCTATGATACAAAGATCATCATCATCACTGTTTTACGTCCATTCTTCCATGCTAGCATGGGTTAGACGGGTTGTCCTGTTGTGGGCAGTGCCCGGTCGGCTGACCTTGTCTTGCTCATAGGGGAACTGATTTTGGCTCCTAACACCAACCTCATTTACAGTGACTGCTGGGTGCTTTTTATCCATGGCGCCTACACGACCATTTTACAGTGTGGGCTGTGTGCTTTTTTCTGTGGCATCTCCATGACCACTTTGCAGTGGGAGGGGGTGAGGGCACATTGTCTATATGCTTCAGCTTCGGCTTGTACCCATGGGACGTCTTATTTTAAAGTGGTAATATTTATCTAAAAATTCTTCCGTCATAATTTTATGTAAGAACCTTTGTGAAGTTATGTTCCAAAAAACAACTTTATATATATATTTAAGCACCCAGTTCAAACTGTAAAGTGGTCGTGTAAGATACACAGTAAAAAGATCCCAGTCTACACTGTAAATGTGGTTGGTGTTAGGTAGGGTATCCAGCTGTAGAAAACCTGCCAGAGACAGTTCTGTACAAGTGAGATACAGTCACCCAACCAATCTTGCACCACGTGGGACAAGCCCGTCCAACCCATGCCTGCATGGAAGATGGACATTAAATGATGATGATGATGATGATATATATATATATAAAGATCAACTGAAAAACATGTTAACAATATTAAATACTATAATGTGTAGTTTTCTTACCTTCTTTAATTAATGTCTTTGTATTTGAAGTTTGTGCATGAATGTCTGGTTTATTCTCAACTATTCTAATGTCTATATTCCTGTGTTTTCCAGCAGACAAAAGATGTTGAAAAATGTCTGTGCCCTAATATATGAAAAAAATTGTCATTTTAAACTATTATAATTTATAATGTTTAAGGAAAGAATTGCTGGACAGATTTTATGGGCAAAGGAGATTAAACATTTACCTTAGCATTTACATTACTCTATATTTATTATTGTATTTTCACAGTAAAGGCTTTATCTTACATAATTATCTCACATAATTTCGAATCTACGATATTTTGATGTTATTTATTTTACAGCCAGTTTGAACAGAAAGAGGTGAGAGAGTTCTGACCAGATATGGCCGGTTTAAGTGCTAAAGGGTTAATAAAAGTATGAGTGGCCGGTTACAGCCAGTTTGAACAGAAAGAGGTGAGAAAATTCTGACCAGATATGGCTGGTTTATATGCTAAAGGGTTAAAAAGACTTGCCCATTTGGAGCAAATACTAAAAAAATAACATTATAAGGTGGAGGAGAGATGCAGAGAGATCACAACTCCAGTATTATGGACACGTGGTTACAATGTCTAAGGAAAGAATCGCTGGACAGATTTTACAGACAAAGCCGACTGGCAGGAGGCCGAGAGTTGGACTACAAGCAAGATGGTTGGACATTATCTATAAGTTCTGTTGGTCTCACTTGAAGATCCAGTCGGATCATTTGGAGACGGTTGTCTTTGATAAGACCCTTTCGAAGGGGTGTCTGAGGACTATCCTCCCAAATGGTAACTGATTTATATAGGGGCATAGGGGCTAAGTGGGCTACACCCCATGGCCTCAAAGTCCAGTGGGGCTCCATCCCACCAACATTGTATGCAACCCATAGAAAACAGAAGTATGATGATGATGGTGATGGTGACAATGACGATGACGAGGAGGAGGAAAATTATGGCTAGATGTAATAGGATTTTGGTAAAAATCTTTAGTTGTTGGTTTACTCAGAACAATACTGTAGATTATTATGGTGAAATACAAACAAAACTTACTTCCCAGGCTGAAGGAAAGTGATACACATCTTTCTCTTGTAATGTCCAATAAAACGAAGCTATTTCAATTGTGTTTTTGGCATCTTCGATCAAGGCCAGGAGACCGTTATATGTAGTTAGGTGGGACGGTGAACCAGGAGGATAGGTTAAATTTTCAGGGATAGTCTCAACTAAAGATACCCTAGAAATATAAATATAAAAACAAAGCAATATGAAGGATTGTGAGATATGTGGGTAGGATTGGATGGGAGGAAGGGCAGTTAAATTTAAGTTACAAATAATGAAAATTAGAGTAGATCAAAAGAACTATAACAAAACAACAGTTTACACTTTTACCTTACATTTCATGATATTTCAGGGCCAACACCCCTTTTTCAAAGGAAAGGAAATTTTAAGAAGTAGGTCCTAACCCCAAAATAAGTGTAAAATGTTGTTTTGTTTGTCTTTATTTCACTTTTCACTCTTTTATTTCTAACTTGCTTTGTACTGGGTTTTCCCAAAACAATCCTAACCAAATATAAAAAGATTTTATCTGTTGAAATAAATGAAGTATTTTCTGAAAGTAATTAATTTAATGAGAATAAAGCAAATTGAAAATACTTGTTACTTTGTTATGAAGTACAGAAAACAAAAACAAAAACAAAAACAAAAAAAAAAAAAAAAAAAAAAAAAAAAAAAATTAAAATGGCAATCAATGCTGATAGTCGAATAATATCTGAAGGCTATTAGAATAATTACAATATTTATCAATTAGAAAGAATTTCTAAAAAGTCATATTTGAGTTCAATTAGTTAATGAGGTGTGAAAATTTTGAAAATGGCATTATCTTGAAGATCTTTTTTTTTTTATCAATAAATAGGAAAGTAATTACGATCTAATATATTTGAAAATAGATGCTAAAAAATAAAATGTATTAATTACTTCAGTTTAGATTGAAGCTTCAATTAAAATTACTTTTATTGCTATTTTTTTATATATCTATAAAAAATATCAAAGGTAAAAGATATGTTAATATAATTCTTACACAATTAATATAGTTGTCAAAATTTACACAAACAACCACGATTTTAATACTACTACTAGACCACTTATGACCTGTTGGGTCATGTTCACTTAAAAATGATTTTTAAATAATAAAAATATACACAGACATGTATATGTGAAATGAAACTGAAAGGTCCATATATATACGTATGTGTATGTATATATAAATGTGTGTGTGTGTATACATATATATATATGTGGGTGTCTGTGATCTATATGTGCTGGTCAGACACACACATATATATATACACACACACACTCACAATTATATATATATATATATATACACAACAACACCACCAGCTCTCTTCCATTCTCCTTCTCTGTCTCCTCTTTCTCTCTATGTTTCTTTCAACCTACTCTCTCACAACCACTATCTCTTTCTCTCTCTCTGTTTATGAAGGTACCCGGAAAAACCCCATATCTTGGGAATGTGTGCTCCGATTTACGCAAAATTTGTTTTATTACATTTGTATTCCCATTTCAGGGACAACTTCCTTTCAAAGTATTTTCCCATTATGCGCCCTTTTGACTGTATTACATTACAGACAAACAAGCAAGCAATCACAGAGTTTTAGTAGTATCATCATCATTTTACGTCCGCTTTTCGCTGCTTGCAAGGGTGGGACGGGTCTTATTCAGCACAGCATCTCTCCACTCGTCACGGTCCCTCGTCATCTCCACCGTGAGCTTCAATGATCTGAGGTCTGTTCTCACCACCTCCGCCCATGTTTTTCGTGGTCTACCTCTACCACGTCTTCCTTCAACTGGCATTTCCTGGCACTTCTTCACCCATCGGTCATCCTCCATGCGCATCACATGTCCATACCACCTCAGTCTCCTCTCCCGTACACTACATTCTATCCCTCTCAAACACAGTTATGCTGGGTCGTTCACGCACATTTACACTGCACATCCAACGGAGCATGCTTGCCTCATTTCTCTCCAGCCGTCGCATATCCTCTGCAGTTGCTGCCCATGTCTCACTACCATGCAGCATCGCGCTCCTCACACAGGCATCATACAACCGGCCTTTCGAACGCAGGGAGAAACCCTTCTTCGTCAACAGAGGAAGCAGCTCCCTAAACTTCTTCCAACCCGTCCTTATTCTAGATACTATGGCCTCGGAACACTCTCCTCCCATGCTAATCTGATCTCCTAGGTACCGGAAGCTATCCACCACTTCTATAGCGCCCTCTTGCATTTGAAAAATGTGTCTATCAGTGCGACTTCTACTGTCTAATTTCCCTGTACATCTACTGCATACATATTTCTCCCTACCTGTTAGTTTGCCTGCTATCCCGCTACATCTCTTGTGTACCCAGGATCTGCATTGTGTGCATTTTATAGAATTTATGCCAGTTCCTTTTCTGCATATCGAACATGGCCATTTCCCTGACGGAATCAGGGTTTTGTCCTCTTTTCTACTCATCAACACTTTTGTCTTAGCTAGATTCACTCTCAGTCCTCTTGCTTCCAACTGCTGTTTCCATAGCCAGATAGATTACCATAATATTGCTATCATTAACATATTTATTTTAACCCTTTAACATTCACATTACTCTATATATACTATTATATTTTCATGATAAAGGCTTTACCTCACATAACATCGAATCTATGAGATTTTGAAAGTATTTATTTTGAGAACAATACCTTAACATCAGTTTGAGCGACCAGTTACAGCCAGTTTCAACAGAAAGAGGCAGAGAACTCTGGCCGGTTTGAACATTAAAGGGTTAATTATAGATTATGATGATGATGATGATGATTACAGTCTGTGGTGTTTGAGACATTCTGTGGAGCTGGGCCATTGTTGTTGCTGGCACACAATAAAAAACCAACATTAACAACAAAGCAGCAACAAAGCTTTTTTTTTTAAATGTGAAATCTACTTACCAACAGTTATCAACTAAAGTTTGCTGATGTTCTATTACAAAAGATAAAACAATCACTGAAACACTTGCGAAGAAGATGGCTTTTAGCATTGTTCTGCTTTACACTTCATTAACAATCTAAAAATCAACAACAGAATAGCATATCATGTATATATATAAATATAATTATATGTATTAATTATTTCCGTAGGAAAGATCTGTATATATGTGTTAAGTATTTCCATAGAAAAGGCAAAGGAAAGAAGAGTGCTCCATGTATAGTACAGAGCTATTTAATTTCACAATATAATTATTCCATTACCAAAGGTTTCAGGAAACTAGATGATCCTTACAGAAACATCCAGCTCATTCATCAGATGAAAGAGTTATTAAAATAAATGTATATTTATATATATATAAATATATATATATGTGTTAAGTATTTCCGTAGAAAAGGTAAAGGAAAAAAGAGTGCTCTATGTATTAGACAGAGCTATTTAATTACATAATAATCAATACAATATAATCATTTCATTACTGAAGGTTTCAGGAAACTAGATGATTCTAGCAAGGAACATCCAGTTCATTCATCAGACAACATAATTATTTTGTCTGACAAATGAACTGGATGGGAGCGATTTCCTATTTTACTTGTTGACCCTTGTTGACTTGACTAAATTTCGATTGTTGTGTTTAGCCATAGGTTAGTTCTGATCCTAGAGACCTATAGACATTCTAGCCATTTGCATTACTCTATATTTACTATTGTATTTTCATGGTAAAAGGCTTTATCTCAAATAATATCAAATCTGAGATTTTGATACTATTTATTTTGAGAACAATACCATAACCTACAAAATCAGAAAACAGAACAGCTCCCATGACTTTCGTAAACATTTTTTCACGCTCAGAGTTGCTGAAGCATGGAACAAACTGCCTGCGTCAGTTGTTAGCTGCCAAGACACTGCATCCTTTAAGAAACTCATGCTTCCCGAAATACACCAAAACTACACCTGATGTACCCCTTCCATACACATGCACACATGTGTGTATCATGACTCATGCACTGTTCCTTTTCCTGATGTTTGTACATTACCCTATGTACTATACATACACTTTTTGATGAGTTGTAGTGCACCTGAGCACTGTACACAATATTTCATTATTATTATTATAACACCATTATGAGTGGATGGTTATGACCGGTTTGAACAGAAAAAGGTGAGAGAATTCTGGCTTGATACAGCCGGTTTAAATGCTAAAGAGTTAAACAGTGTGTCTAAATCAACATCATCCAACATGACCTTGTTCTTTTAAGAAGTTTGAATGTAGTTTAAGAGAGTTTAGTTGATAATTCTAGCAGTTTGAGTGACCACATATATCACCAGTTCTAAAAATGTTTACCATTCTCCCACCATCATCATCATCGTTTAACGTCCATCTTCCACGCTTGCATGGGTTTGGACGGGAATTTTCCCACTTGAGGCAAGATTGGTTGTCTTGCTCGTATAGGACTGTCTGGCGAGTTTTCTATGGCTGGATGCCCTTCCTAACACCAACCACGTTTGCCCACCATATCTACATATATTCCAATAGTGCAACACATTTATTCCTCAGCTTTTGATTTAATACAAATTTACACCTGGTAAAGGGGTACTGCTGGTGCCATGATAAAATGCACACAACACACTCTGCAAAGTGGTAGAGCTGGTGCCAAAATATCATATACCTAGTACACACTGCAAATGGTCATGTTGGTATCACAATAAATGTACTCAATTTACTCTGTAAAATGGTAGAGTTGGGGTGTTACAATATAATGCACCTAGAACAGTCTATAGTGGTAGAGCTGGAGCCACAATAAAATGCACCCAGTACACTTTGCGATGTGGTAATACTGGTGCTATGGTGAAATGTGCTCTGCAGAGCACATTTGGTGTGTGTTAGGAAGGGCATCCAGCTATGGAAACACTACTAAAATATGAAATAATCATCTCTACCCAGGCTTTCCTCGGTCTTCTCCCACTGGTGTCTTCTTGACTCAGCATTCCATGACCATATCAGCACGTCTTCTGATTTGTATACAACCTCGGATTCCTCTTATATCTAGTTTTTCTCTCAGATCATCCATGCACATTACACATCCAATGGAGTATGTTCACTATATTTCTCTCTAGCCTCTACATTCTCTACCATGTCTCACAGCCAATCATGCAATGTTTCACTTCTCATGCAGACATCATGTATTTTACCCTTCACTAGGAGAAAATCCCATTGTTGTCCTCACTAGGGATAGTAGCTCTCTGCACTTTTTCCAACCTGTTCTTATTCTAGCTTCGTCTTTTGCTAGAATGGAATGGACCTCTGTAGGTTTAGACCAGGCATGGGCAACCTTTTTCAAGCCATGGGCCATAAAGGATATGGCTCATTATAAAGCAGGCCATATTACTAAAATAAATACAAGGCAATTTTTAAATGAGGCATGCTATTCAGAAAGCCATGAGGCTCACAGGTTGCAGTTTTCCCACGACTGGTTTAGACAATGAGTGTCTCAGTTGTTTGATCAACAGAGCTGCCTGACCATGCAGGGCACTTTTTTTTATGGTAATTCCCGTTTGGATTTTTAGAGGGGTTGGCAGGTCTGTTAATTTCACTCACAAGGTTTCTGTTAACTCAGAGCTATGATAAACCAAACTTGCCCAAGATGCCATGCAGCGAGATTGAGCCTGAGATCTAATGATTACGAAGTCAATCTTTTAATCATTTGGCCATGCTGCCTCCACAGTCAAGTACTGGGATCGATTTAATCGACTTTCCCCTCGTCCCCACAAGTACCGGCCTTGAGCCTAAAGTAGAAATTATTAATTCCATGTTGTCAGGGTATACTAAAATAGGATTTAACCGAAAATCTGATTGGAATAATAATTCTTTCTTTATTGACCACAAGGGCCTACATATAGAGGACAATGCAAACAGACAGGGACAGTTGGAATAATAACCAATCTGACCATCAAAACAATCGGAAATTATTCGGTTTGTAGTCAACTTGGGAAGATAGGAGGGGGTTGACACTCGCTGATTTCTTTACACTTACACCCGTCTCGCTTTACATTGTGAAATTTGTTTTCCTCAGAGATTTTGATGTTTTGAACCTATTTGGCCTTCAAAATCGTTAATGGGGTGGAGTGATCTTGGGAATTCTCGCGTTTGGAGGTTAATTTTATATTTTTCCTCTTGTTTTTATCGTGTTTAAATGAATATGCATTTTTCAGTTAACTATAGAAAAAGAACCCACAATCTCCGACGATTTTGGGGCTCAGATTCGTTAAAAACATACCGAAAACCACAAGAAAAACAAATTTCATATCCAACGTGAGACGGGTGTAATTGTAAAAAATAACTAAATAATATGCACTACCAGACATGGTTATGTAGTAAAGAAGTTAGCTTCTTAAATATGTAGTTCACACTTCTATCCTATAGGGTCGAGCCACAGCCTTGAGTGGGCTAAAATCTTCAGTAGAGACGGAAACTGTGTAGATTTAATTAATCCAATCCCTAATCTAACACTAAAACCTGAACTTTTAGCCTAGTAGAATTTGTTGTAGGTATTATGGGCCAGATCTTTGTCTGGGGGATAATTTCCTTTCTCCTTACGCACGAGTTTATCGGGATTGAAAAGAATCATAGGCGTTGTCCTTCCTTCTCTAGCTAAACCATGAACAAATTAATAATTATGTGGTATATTAGAAGAAACGGTTGATATGAATGCTCGTTTCTGTTAAAATTAATGTTTTATTTGTTATATCGGATGCAGAATTGGGGTAGATGGTTATAAAAAGCACCCGGAACATAAATAAAGTGACCTCAACAAAGGATTAAATGTAGGTCGTGGAATCCCAACACGAAACATGTAAATATGACATAGTTATCAGCAGTTTGCAGTTTTCGTTGTTATTTTAGCCCCAGAACTATTACACCTGCTATCAAAAGCCGTCTCATCTAAATATCAGAAATTACATTCTCTGACGTATGCATCTGTATTTATTACGATATTGTGTGATTTGAAGGACGTTTAGCTGCTATTTCAAACAATTTAAACGACCGTATAAAGGCTTCCACACGGTTTGAGTTTTCGTTTGAAACACGTCATAAAAGTGTGGAAGAATCTCTGATATATTTACTTCCAGGATGCTATAAGCAATAATTGTGTCCTTCCTTATTTGTAGGGAAAACTTTCAATACGATAGTTAGTATAGTAAAATAGTAGCAGCCGAGGAAACTAGGGTTAGTGTGCGTCGGCAAAAAATAATACAAATAGTTTAAAAAGTGGAATGCCTTTTCATCCCTCCATGGACGAAAGTTTACATAGATACATTTTCCAAGATGTAGAATACGATTATATTGATAAAAGTGAAATAAAAAAGTTAATTATCTTTTTCAAATATTTTCATTGTTGTATATAATTGTATTCGTTGGTGCTTTTATTTATAGAATACTTTCGATTTGTGATTGTAACAAGTTAAGCATAAACTTAGTCATTTGTTCATCATGTCTTCTAATTTTATATCAATTAATAATTGCTTCTACTTTTGGTACAAGGCCATCAATAACCTAGTTCATTACTGGTACTTTATTTTATCGACCCGGTAAGGATGAATTAATAATATCAATCAGGATAATGTCAGATTTTATAGTGGAACGTAATGACATTTCTACAAGTATGGATTTATGGATTGTAGAAAAAAAAATAATTTCATCGCCACAATCGTAATCTACATCACGGAAAATGACGAATATGTATTATTTATGAAGTTATGAGGAAACAAAGTCTAGGGTAGGTCAGCATTAAACTGGACTTATATCGATAAAATAAAATACCAGTCAAATAGTGAGGTGCGCATTTAATAAAATATATTCTTCCTCAAAGGTGTGTGACTTTGGAATTTATGTTAGAAATCAATAACAACGACAATAAGAAACTATTCGGTGCTGTATAAACTTTAAAAAAGAAAAAAAGATGATTTCTTAGTATAAAATTGAATTTTATGATGGAATATTAATGCTGGATAAGTACTAATATCAGACAGATGTTTCAAAATAGTTGATTAACACTGCATATAAAAAAGGTGAACGGGGAAAAAAGTCACACTTTTTAATTTTTTAAAAATGTTTAAACAACAATTTATGTGTTTTTAGTGTTGTTTTCTCCTTTATTATCTATAAAAGTTTTCATTGTTTTAAATAAATTAACTTTTTTATGTTATTTAAATGTGACTTTTCTTCTACGATTCAGAAAATGGGGTTAATTAAAATTTGATAATTATCGCTCGCCAGGTTACACAAATGATTCAGCTATTTATAAAGGAGAATAGATAGACATATATTTAGACATGAATTGAATTGATTCGCAACCACATGGGTCCGGCTTCTATCGCACTGCGCGGCATCTTGAACAAGTATATATTTTTTTATCAAAGCTACAGGTAGACTTAAATGGAATTGTGTAGACGGAAACAGCGGGGAAGCCCATTGGATGGACTGTAGCTATATCCATATTTCAAAGAGTCAGCTTTGTGTTACACTTGTTGACATTGATTGTATAGACTGGAATAGCGTGGAAGCCCATATAAACTGTAGCTATATCTATTAGTCATCTTTTGCTCTGGGCACCTAGCCGCGGTCAGAGGAAGGTTGGCCGACTGGCTTTAATTTACATTGATCAACTATGTAGAGACAGGATGCTCTCCTAAAGACCTCCCAACACTTGTGATGGATGACGTGCTAGGCTCATTAATGTCCGAGCAAGCTCGACCTGATATCTATAATTCGAACTTGTCGCACAGGCAGATGCTGATCTTCCTTTAAAATTACCTTGTGATTGGTTCCATTCACCTAACAACAGGAAAAGTTCATAATCGAAATAATTTAGTTTTAAATAAAAACACTTTAACAATTTAAAATAATAATTACACACGATACATTACTAATTCTATATTCAATTGAATGTATGTATAAAGTGTTTTTCTTGAATATATATATATTTACATATTCAGTGTTTATATAAATTTATAGAAACTAATTTTAAAAAACCCAAAAGAAATCTAGATTAAAATTCGGGGATGGGTGACTATTTATGGTCATATTTAAATGAAAATCTTCGGCAGTCCTTCCAAAATTCTTATGAATCTGATGTTTGGAACAAAACTTTAAATTTCTTAAACACTTTCCAATGAAAAGTTTTAATCAAAATTAATTAACAATTTTGGAGGGATTAACTAAGATTATTTCATTATTAAGGTTGTATTTCCGGATTTGAGCCTGTGATAGAAACCATTATTAAGTTGGCAATTATAATATAACCTAACAAAAGTATCTATATATTATGGTGGAAGATTTTGATTTAAATATTAACCCTTTAAAACGACTGGTTGTGTTACATAAAAATCTGAAGAGAAATTTTTAAAGAAAAGGCGGGAGGGGAATTAAAAAAAAAAGGCGGGTGAGGATTAAAAAAACCCGCTTTAAGTCCCATAACTCTTGTCGTAAAACTGTTATAATTTACCCTGGAGTCGTATATATATAATTATCGTTTAATGTATAATATGCAGACCTTACTGGTGCTGTTACGAAATCGTCAGTTCTTCAGGTTATCTCTAAATGTTGATACGTGAAACCAAGTTTCATTAGAAGGTTGTGTTTCCTTGCAATTTCCGAGACTATGCTATTGATAGTTTACAAGTTCGTAATGAAGCTAACAGCTTAGTATGAAGTAACATATACACCTGCCTTTTGATTCTGTGTGAAAATAAAATACATATATATATAACATTCAACAATGAAAAACTGGCCGTTGTCTTTCTATTATAAAAGTCAATGTCACATGACAACTTGTCAAAAAAAATGAGGGGGTGTCATACTTTTCGCAATTCCTCTAATAAGTGAAGCATATCATAAACGTGATATGTTTGTGGGTTGTGGCTAGGGTTTCTAATGTTTCTTTGTCTGTTGAAATATTTTCACTACACAGTCAATTAATGTATAAAAGAAAACTTTGCAGTCTATATGAGTTTAAAGAGTTAATAAAGGCTGAGTATCCTTCATCTAAAATGCTTGGATTTGGAAATTCGGTATTACTATGACAACTACTGACAATAAACTGGTGCCAATTTAAGCCAGCAAGTCCCAACAACTACCACATGCCACAATGCTTGGTGGAATGTTTCATTAGAGTATAGGGTTAGGTTTAGGGTTAGCAAAGGATTCTTAACTAGTAAATAGTGTTAAACAGTAAATGAAGTGTTAATTATTTTCAAATATTCAATATCTGACAAATTTACTGAATTTATCAAAGTTGTATTAACATTAACTACCGTTAGATGGATAGACCATTACTGTAACATCTCATGATCCAAGCAAGACCAACTGAGCTTATGGATGTTATGCAACCATCTTGCTTGTGGTCTATTTCTGGGTCTCCTGCCAGTTGGTTTTGCTTGTAAAATATGTCCAGTGATTCTTTAATTAGACATTGTAACTACATTGCCTGTAATACTGGAGCTGTGATCTTTACTGAAACTTATTCTGTTATTGTATATTTTGAGTATTTCAGCTTCCTGTTTGCTCCAGTTGGGCAGGAAAATACAATAGTATATATAGAGTAATGTAAATGCTAAAGGGTTAAAGTCTGTCCCAAGCCAGGACCTCATCAGGCCGGTACTTATCCTGGTTTCCTCAGTGTTAAACAACTGAAAGTACAAAACTCCCCACTGGACAGGACACCAATCGAACTCCCAGCTATTCATTTTCAGCTGAGTGTACTGGAGCAACTTGAAATGAAGTGTTTTGTTCAAGAACATAACATGCCACCCTGTTCAGGAATGGAACTCATAACATTATGATTGTAAGTTCAAAACTCTAGCCAGTAGGCCAGACACCTTCACTAGAGAGCAAGAACACAATTTAATTTTAATTGAAAAAGGAAAAGAGCCAATCGCCAGAGAGGGAGGGAGAGAGAGGGGGGGTTATGTTCCCATTGGTGATACTGGTAAATAGTAAAGAATACATTAACACATTGAATGTAGTAAGCCAAGACATTTTAATTAATTAAAATTACAAGAAAATCTTAATGATGGAGACATCCACAAAATATGAACTATATAAAAATAGAATGCAGTAGGGAATCTTATTTTTGGTACAAAAGTAACACTTCTCGACATGTTTTGGTGTTAAGCCTCATCAACAAAATAACTGGGGGATAACTACTCAAGGATGCCTGCCGTATGGAAAATGAATGGGTGATAACGTAGAGAGCCAAGGCATTCCAATTAATTCTAATCAAGAAAGGCAGGGGAAACAACTCTAGAATTGAAATTAACATAATAAATGAAGACATTAAATTCTTGTAGCAAAAGAAATCAACGAGAAGTAAGGTTCTTTTGTCTTTGACACTTTTCCTTTAAAATCATGACTAGAACTTCTACATTTAAGTTACCAGGCAAGAGGTCATGGTGGGTATATTTGCAAAACCTTCACCCCACCCCACTCCAAATTATTACCTAAGGGACGGTGGATTGGCAGTATCAGTATCAGACGCCATGCTTTCCAGCATAGTTACGTCCCTTTACGGTCTGAGTTCAAATCCCGCCGAGGCTAACTTTGCTTTTCATCCTTACGGGGTCGATAAAATAAAGTACCAGTAATGTACTGGGGTAATTGCTGGCCTTGTGCAAAAAGTAGAAACAATTATTACCTATCTATTGGTTACTACGAAAACACAAACTTACTATATTTTTACATCATTAATATATTTCTGATGAAAGACAGCCTATGGTTTTTATAACATTTTGAAAATAATAAAAAAATTGAAACGATTTTATAATATAACTACTAATTTTTTCATTATTAAGCTAGTGTTTGGAACATAACTTAAAAAAGGTTCTTACATAAATTATAATGAAAGGTTTTTAGATAAATATATATACTTTACAATAAACAGATCAGTGTTATAAAAAGAGGATGGATTTAACCCTTTAGCATTTAAACCAGCTGTAACTGGCCACTCATATTGATGTTAAGGTATTGTTCTCAAAATCTCAGATTCCATATTATGTGAGGTAAAGCCTATACCATGAAAATATAATAGTAAATATAGAGTAATGTAAATGTTAAAGGGTTATGGTAGTTTGCTATAAATAAATCTTAAGGTATCTAATGATAAATAAATGTTAAGTAATATTCTTATTTTTTCTTTTATCAAATGGAATATTATGTTCCAGCATATAAACATTATATTCTGGAATATTTATTGGCATTTATTTGGGGATCAACTTCATCAAAGTCATATGCATATTGAGAGTTCCAATCTCTTTGAAAGACATCTTCAAGTTGTTGCCGAAAATTGGGTTTTTGTGTATTTGTTGGTCTGACAATTAATCCAAGGCCTGCCGTGGACACAAAGTAATCTCCACTCCAGTTGGATGTTCCTGAATAAAAAGATGACAGAGATATATAATAACAATTTCCAAGATGAATTTCTCAGAAAGAAATCTTCTTATTTATATGAAAGAAACGGGAAAAAAATAATATGGGTTCTATTTTCATCAAAACTATCTGCAAAATAATATTTCTGCCATTATAATAAACTTTGCTGAATTTCTTTTTAAAGACATAGCTCGGAGATCAGAGAGTCACTCAAGGTAGAGATGCTACTGTGACAAACCATCCAACCCTTTCTAGCAGGGTAAACAGACATTTAATGATGATGATGATGATGATGGTGATGGTGGTGGTGATTATGATGTCAGAGTCCATAATTGTTTGAACTTGTCTTGTCAAAGAAGTAATGGAAAATATCTTTAATATCTTACCAATATAGGCATCAGTGTCTGTGACCATATATTTGTCATGATTGACACGAGCATAGGGAATCTTTTTCTGTTCAGGAGTAAAACTTGGAACATGAAACATTTTCTGAAATTATAAAGGAAATAATAATAACAATAATGAAATTATTGTGTACAGTGCTCAGGTGCACTACAACTCATCAAGGGTGCATGTATAGTATATAGAATAATTGTTTTTACTTTTGGCACAAGGCCAGCAATTATCTCAGTGTATTACTAGTACTTTATTTTATCGACCCCGTAAGGATGAAAGGCAAAGTTAACCTCGGTGTTAACCTGTATAGTATATAGAATAATGTACAAATGTCAGGAAAATGTCTGATATTATTTGTCTCAGAATATGTAAGAAATATGAAGTTTATTAGAGATGCTACATACCACATGAATGAGCACAGAGAGCTGAAAGAAATGCTGTAAATCATTCTATCCAACATTATCACAACTCTACCAATTTGCTGCCTTATTTTAATAGAAAATTCTACAATTAAAACTTGTCCAAATTAGAGAAGCTACATACCACTTGAATTTTAACTTTTCCAGCACCATTCAGAGCCACCAAAGAACCAAGATATTTATATATATTGGATTTGGTGTGTTTCCAAAGGCTACACATTATGAAGACTTCAACGCCTTTGTTAAATGACACCTTTCTGAGGGCTTCATCAATAACTGGCCAATATCTGGTTAACAAACAGAAAAAAACAAGAATCACACTTAATATTTTGTATTACAGTGTAGTTTATATGAAGCAATGTGAGATATATAATAAATTATTGTTTCTACATTTAACACAAGGCCAGTAATTTGAAGAGGAAGGGGAAAGTTGTTTGAATGCTAAAGGGTTAACCCTTTAACATTTGCATTACTCTATATACTCTTGCTTTGATTGGAAGAGGGCGGATTGGAACTTGTACTGCACTGAGCTACAGCGCCCAAACTGGCATGAGATGTATAACTCTGGAGATGTGAACTCTATACTCCAGAGCATCCTGGACTCAATATGGATAGCGTGTGCAGCATCAGTGCCACGGAAGCGGAAAAATAACCACCCCAAAAGTGCAATCTGGGAAACTTCAGCGGTCCGACTTGCCAGGAAAGAACGTCGGAACGCTGAACGGGAATATAAACTGCATAGATCAGATGCCAACAGAAAAAAGCGGAATAAATCTTCTAACCATCTCAAGCAAGTGACAAAGAAGGCAGTGCTTGAATTTGAACAGTGCATCGCAACCAATCCTGACAGTAAGGTGTTCTGGAAATATGTTCATTCAAAGCAGAGACCTCACTCTCCAGTTGGTCCTCTTCGCAATCCCCACACAAGCCAGATCACTGACGATCCGAAGGAATGCGCAGAACTCATTGCTGAGTGCTATGCAAGTATTTTTACTGTTGAAAACCAGAATGTACCATCTCCACCATCAAATTCCATAACAACTATGGAATTTACACCTGCAATGTTGCGACGTCACCTTAAGAATAAGCGCAACTATGCCTCCCCTGGTCTTGATGGTGTGACATACCTGCTTCTCAAACGTGGCGGGGATTTCCTTTTGCGCCAGCTTTCTTTTTTCTTTCAATACTGTCTCAGCAATGGTGCTACTCCGGAGCAGTGGAAAACTGCCAGTGTCATTCCCCTGTTCAAAAAGGGCAACCGCATGTCACCTGTCAACTATCGTCCAGTCAGTCTTACTAGCTGTATGGCCAAACTGATGGAATCCTGTGTCAGAGAAACACTTTGGAACTTCTGGAGCTCTCACAGCCTCATCCGGCCCTCACAGTTTGGATTTATCCCTAACTCCAGCTGCTGTGATCAGCTTATCGAGTTCCTTGAGGACATCACCCGGATCACTGACAGCGGCTCATGGGTGGATGTTGTTTACCTTGACTTTGCTAAGGCTTTTAATTCTGTGCCACACAAAAGACTTATGGCAAAACTCTCTGCAATGGGTGTGAGGGATGATCTTTTCGACTGGCTGAAATCCTTCATTCTCAGCCGAAAGGAAGTAGTCACGGTTCTAGGACAGCATTCTTCACCATATGAGATGTCATCTGGTGTACCACAGGGATCTGTTCTTGGTCCTCTTTTGTTTGTGGCATATATTAATGACATAGATGCCAACTTACAGAATGCCACGGTACTAAAATATGCAGATGACATCAAGCTGTACCTTGAAATCAAAAGGACTGATCCTGAAATTTACAACTCTTTCCTACAATCAGACCTGGACACAATGCAGCAATGGATCACAGACTGGCAACTGAAGCTGGCTGTGGACAAGTGTACCACCATGCATTTTGGAAGGAAAAATCCAGCGTCCACATACTCCCTCCACAACACTGACATCAAAAAGTCCTCTTGTGAACGTGACCTGGGCATTACTGTCAGCAACGATTTGCGTTGGACAAAGCATGTCTCTAAGATTGTCAAGAAGGCCGAGGGTGTCTTGGCATCACTCAGCAAGACCTTTGTTAGCCGCTCTCCAGCCATCTATTTAAAACTGTATACAGCTATGGTGCGACCACACTTGGAATTCGCATCATCAGTCTGGAACCCCTATCTTGCTCGGAACATTGACCTCCTGGAAACTGTTCAGAGACGTGCAACCAAGCGCATACCCTCCATCAGACACCTACCATACTCTGAACGCCTTGCTTCCCTGGGCATGGATTCATTGAAGCTCCGACGTCTGGCAATGGACTTGGTGAATACCCACAAAGTTTTTAACCATCTCGCCAACTGCAACCCTGAGCGCCTCTTTGATCTCCATGTGTCTAACACATGTGGACATGCCTACAAGATAAGAAAACAGCACAGCTCCCATGACTTTCGCAGACACTTTTTCACGCTCAGAGTTGCTGAAGCATGGAACAAACTACCTGCGTCAATTGTTAGCTGCCGAGACACTGCATCCTTTAAGACACTCATGCTTCCCGAAATACGCCAAAACTACACCTGATGTGCCCCTTCCATACACATGCACACATGTGTGCACTGTTCATTTTACTGATGTTTGTGCATTGCCCTATGTACTGTACATGCACTTTTTTGATGGGTTGTGGTGCACCTGGGCACTGTGCACAATATTTCATTATTGTTATTGTTATTATATCATGACTCATACACTGTTTATTTTCCTGACATTTGTACATTATTCTATGTACTATACATGCACCTTTGATGAGTTGTAGTGCACCTGAGCACTGTACACAATAATTTCATTATTATATTATTATATATACTATTGTATTTTCATGGTAAAGGCTTTATCTTATATAATTATCTCATAATATCGAATCTATGAGATTTTGATATTATTTATTTTGAGAACAATACCTTAACATCAGTATGAATGGTTGATTATGGCAGGTTTTAACAGAAAGAGGAGAGAGAATGCTGGCCGGATACGGTCGGTTTAAATGGGATATAACTGTCAAATTTGTATTTATCATTTTTCTAATATTGAGACAATAGCAATATTCCTGTAGCTCGGACCCTGATGTTGTTAAGAGATTGTACTCCTCCAATATTTTTTTACTTTCACCAACCTGCTGGTTTTTATCTTTTATCATGTCTCTTTTGGTCTTCTCTCTCCTCTGAAGGACTGTGTTTTGCTGACACAAAACTGATTTTAGCTAGGTTTCTACGATTGGATGCCGTTCCAAATGCCAAAATATACAAAAATAAAAGAAACTAAAACAATGATAACAAAAATAAGATCAACATACACATTAGGGTACTGGTATATTAGAGCTGGGGCATAATCCATAACAGTAATGTGAACAAACTTCTTAGCAGAATAAATAACATCTAATATTGCATCAATATCATCAGTTCTTCCACTTGCACAGAACGGTGGAGGGGAACTCTGCAATTGAAAGAATTTATGTTAGAAAAGTTAAGAAATAGCATATATTTTGGTTATAAGAAATTTTCCCAACTCCTGGCCTATCTAGGAAGTCAGTAGACCTGCTTCAGTACTGACTTTGTCTGTGAAGATCCATCCAACCCTTGCTAGCACAGGGAAAGTGGATATTAAATGATGATGATGATGATTTAGAGAGGAGAGTATTTTGGGGGGAAAAAATCATAGAAGTAATAATCTGTTTCTGAGGCAAATTATTATTAAAAACTGAATTATAACTTTAAATGGTAATCTAAATAGATTTAGTTATTGATTTATTCAAAATACACCCAGTACAATCTGTAAAACGGAAGTGTTGCTGCCACAATAAATACTCTCAGTACACTCTGTAAAGTGGTAGAGCTGGTACCACAATAAATACCCCCAGAATACTCTGTTCCTAGACTGAATGACAAATTGTGTCCTTGAGCAAGATACATCAATTCATATTTTTTTTGTAACCAATTTTCTATGTTGACATAAGTA
The DNA here is from genome assembly GCA_964016885.1 of Eledone cirrhosa. NCBI lineage: Eukaryota > Metazoa > Mollusca > Cephalopoda > Octopoda > Eledonidae > Eledone > Eledone cirrhosa. The sequence goes on from OZ024754.1 coordinate 39,657,311, forward strand.
ACATATCTGAATATTTGCAATAAGTTCTTTATGATCATCGTTGAACCCTTTAGCATTTATATTACTCTATATATAATATTGTATTTTCACAGTAAAGGCTTTACCTCACATAATATCACATATGAGATTTTGATATTATTTATTTTGAGAACAATACCTTGATATCAGTATGAGTAACAAGTTACAGCCAGTTTGAACAGAAAAAAGTGAGAGAATTATGGCCGGTTTAAATGATAAAGGGTTAATGTCCATTTTCCATGCTGTCATAGGTTGTTATGCTATAAGACAAGGCAGATCAGATGACTATGTCTTACTCAAATGTTCCATTCTGGTATCATTGTTATGGTTGAATGTCCTTCCTTAGACTCTTAAGAACACTAAATTATAACTAAACTGTTATTTGTTTTCATGCAGAGTAAACTGAGTTAAGAATGTATTTTGTCCAAAAGTTTAACGCACAAAACCCAAAGGCTGAGTGTATATCCTGCCACTTTATATCTTCTTCTTTGCCCTTTTATTCCTGAGAGGGCCGTGGAGGCAGAGTCCTCAAACACTCCTTCCAGTGGGTCCTGTCAGAAGCAATCATCTCCAACTGATCCGGCTGGTATCCCCAGGTGAGACCAGCCAAGCTCATGGATGTTATCCAACCATCTTGCTTGGGGTCTACCCCAGGGTCTCCTGTCGGTTGGTTTTGCCTGTAAAGTCTGTCCAGCGATTCTTTCCTGAGACATTCAAACCACATGTCCATATTATCGGAGCTGTGATGATGTCTCAATTCTGAGAAGTAGCGGCTCTACCTGGAGTGACTCTCTCTCTGATCTCTGAGCTACACTCTACTTTATATATTTAATAAATATATCAGTTTTTTTGCCATTTAATATTGGATATGAAATAGTTTTTGGTTAAAAATATACTTACTGACAAGTACGTATTATAATTAGTTTCGTTGAAATTCACATTAAGTGGGTTGGTTTTATTGTAATTAGTACTGTAATGGCTTGGCCATTTATTGGGCAGTTCATCAGCATCACTCAAATACCAATAAACGTCAAATAGTTTTCCCATATCTTGTGAAAGAGAACTACAGTTGTATACTACAGCACCCATTTCATTTATCTAAAAAATAAAAGACATTGTATATTTTAAAACATTTCTTTAACAAATCTATAAGTAGAAGAAACAGATTAATGTTTCTATTGTCATGTTACATTACAGACCTGTCAACTCTCCCTGTCTGACGGGGAGATCTTCCACCCACTTTGGGGTAGGTGAGAGATGTCTTCCCTTGTGAAAATTAGTATAGCTTTCATTATATAAAATATCCCCCATTTTGCCTCATTTCTTCCTGTTTTGGGGCAGTTTTCTTGATGGAACTCCACATTTGGGTTTTTAGGGGTAGGCAGGTCTGATATTGTGATTTAAATATCTTTCATTGACAGAACTTCCTTAGTCATATTTACTATTTGTAATATTCTTAGTCAATTTTCAGTTAAAAATAGTTAGGATTGTTTTGGGGAGCTAGTACAATGCAAGATAGAAATGATGGAGTGAAAGTAAGACAAAAAAAAAAGAAGAGTTTACATTTTGACTTTATATATAAATTTCTGTGATTCTGCCACATGTAAAGAGAGAGGAGTAGTTTGACTGCCTCATACTACTCCTCCCTCTTTACGTCTGCTGCCTGCAAGAATGTATGTGTGTGTAAAAGGAAGGAAGGGGCTGGTGAAAAACTACGCTGTGTGTGCGTTTGTGTGAATGTATGTCTGTGAGTGTGTATTTTTGTAAGTGTGTATGTGTTTGCATGTTTATATTTATATACTCATACATATAACATACACATATACACACATATATACATACGCATCAGTGTATGGAAAACAAATTCTATTATTTCATATTTCAAGACTTCCAGGCAAAACATGTACATCTCTTTCAGGTGTGCAGTGGCTAAATAACACAGAACATAGAAAACATAAGAAAGATTCCTACCTGAGTGAAAGAACGCCAATCAAGGTTATTACTTCCAACATAAAAATGTTTTCTGTCAATAAGCCACATCTTTGTGTGCAAAATACCACTATTCATAAATTTTCCCACATTCAAGTTTCGGACAATTGCATTAGCTTTTGTATATATAAGAAATAAAGGCATAAAATTTAGTCAAACTGTTTGTAAAACTTTTGACACCAAAAAAATAAATGGTAAATGTAAAGTGAATTTAAATGTTTCTCTGTGTTTATTGAAAAGCTAAAATTATTCTTCCATAGTGTAATTGATAGATTGATAATCTCTTTTAACATTGAATATCAATATAGTTATATTAGAATATATTTCTAGTACAATATTGTTTTTAACATCTGTCTAATAATTTCTTAACAGGTCCTTAGTTAAGAAAAAGGGACAATCTGTATGTATAAATTTGGAACACCCTGTATATCATCATCATCATTTTACGTCCGCTTTTCCCTGCTTGCAAGGGTTGGATGGGTCCTATTCAGCACAGCATCTCTCCACTTGTCACGGTCCTTCTTCGCCATCTCCTCCGTGAGTTTCAGCGATCTGAGGTCTGCTCTCCCCACCTCTGCCCATGTTTTTCACGGTCTACCTCTACTGCGTCTTCCTTCTACTGGGATTTCTTGGCACTTATTTACCCAGCGGTCATCCTCCATGCGCATCACATGTCCATACCATCTCAGTCTTCTCTCCTGCACACCATAATTTATCCCTCTTATACCCAGTTTCTTTCTCAACTCGTCTATGCTTGGTCATTCACGCACCGAATTGACATTGCACATCCAACGACTTAAAGAAATATATTAGTTTAATGCTTGAAATAGCAGGGAAAGAGTCTTAATGTTTTGGACACTAGTCCTTTGTCAAAAGATAGAGTTAGAAATAGAAGATAAAATAGAACGATAACAAGTGAGACGAGGAAGGAACAGGGGAAAAAACACACAAGTGTATTCAGTCAGCCATTTTGGAATATATATATCATCATCATCATCATCATCGTTTAACGTCTATCTTCCATGCTATATATATATATACACATACTGCATATTCTGGCTAAATGGAGCTCCCAGAGTTTATATTTAGTTGCAAAGGAGAGAAGAATAGAAGAAAAATTTATTAATAGAATGAAACATTTGTAGAAAAAAGTCACCTTTCTCAGCAAGGACTTTAGTATCCAAATTTGGAAAGCGTGAGCTTTCCTGATTCTGGACAATTTTCAGTTGAATTTTCCTATCCCTTCCAGCTTGGATAAGCTTTTTGAAAATATTCTCTCCCTAAAGGAAAAAAAACAACAAACAACATAACTATGGTATTAAAAATAAAAATAAATACAAACCCAAACATGTTAAAGATATTTTTTAAAAAACCAATTATTAGATCGGACTAAAGGAAACAGTGTTTTGTAAAGTGGTTGGTAATAGGAAGGAGATCCAGCCATTGAAACAAAATGTCGGGAGGATTCTTCAGCTGTCAAAGACATAACAACTTCTCTAGTGCTGGTGCCACAATAAAATGTAAGAGAAATAGGGCCCTTGGCCAATCTGAGCACTTGACAAAGTGTGGGAATGTATACAAATTCATCTTTAGCTCCACTTGAGTACTGACTCGGACAGCGACAACACATCCAACCCATGCTAGAAAGGAAAATGGACGTTAAATTAAGATGATAATAATGATGTGTATCTGTATATATATATATATATATGTGTGTATATGTATATATATATATATATGTGTGTATGTGTATATATATATAATTAGGTAGTAACATGTGCTTATGCCATATTTGACTAAATAGAATTAGTCTGTTAGTTGGGATTTTAAAAAACCCTCTGAATGGAGAAAAAGGACACATGTTACTACCTAATTTTCAAATTCACTAGCTGTTTATAAACAAAGCCTGCTTTGTGTCCCCCTATTTATATACATATATATATATCTGCTATGGTTATATATCTGCTAATTGAATGGAAGGAAGCATGGGTGGCGTTTTGGTGAAATGGTAACACATTGGTCCGGCAAACCAAAGATCTGGGTTCATGCCCCATGTACGTCAATACTCATACTTTTTTCCATTGAGAGGAGTTTTTTAAGGCAAAGCTAACCTCAGCAGGATTTGAACTCAGAATTTGTAATAATGGTTTCTGATTTAGGTACAAAACCAACAATTTTAGGGGAGGGGAAAGTTGATTAGATCTACCCCAGTGCATCACTGGTACTTTATTTTAACAACACCGTAAAGATAAAAGACAAAGAACAGAACTATATGCTGCAAAGCATGTTGTCTGATGCTCTACCGATTCTGCCAATTCACCATCCTGATTTGTCTTTTTCTGCTATCTGTGGAGTCACAAACTAAATGAGAAGATTTAGAAATTACGAATACTTACTTGCCAAGATGACGATGAATTGTATATGTCTTCTGATCGCAATGACCAGTAGAAAGAGGCTATTTCAATTGTGTCTTTAGCATTTTCAATCAAATTCATTAGACCGTCATATGTAGTTAAGTGTGAAGGTGAGCCTGGAGCATAGGTCAAATTCTCAGGGACACTCTCAGCTAAAGATATCCTTCAAATAGAAATAAATAATAAAAAAGAAACATTTCATTAGCTGAGCTGAGAAACCTTATCAAAGTTCCCCAATAAATTGACAGTAAAATAATATAAAAGAAATAAAATAGAATAACAAATAGAAAATACACACACACAAACAATTATGCAATATTAACCCTTTTGATACCAAACAACCCCTGGTTCTATGACACCAAACTGTCCCTGGTTCTATAACACCAAACTGCCCCTGGTTCTATGTCACCTAACTGTCCCTGGTTCTATGATACCAAACTGTCCCTGGTTCTATGATACCAAACTGTCCCTGGTTCTATGACACCTTACTGTTCCTAGTTCTATGGCACCTAACTGTCCCTGGTTCTATGATACCAAACTGTCTATTTTAAAGTGTTTATATTTATCTAAAAACCTTTCATCATGATTTTATTTAAGAACCTTTGCTAAGTTATGTTCCACCACCACCACCATTATCAGTTTTAATGTCCAGGTTTCACTACTATTTGATAATTATTAGATTACTAAATGAACTGGACTAGCAAGAGATAAGAATCTTAGGTGATAGGATATAGAGCAGTTTATCAATATATAATTTCAAACAGTTACAATGCACATTAAACACAAGTTAGATTTCACAGCAATGTGTTTTTATATCTGGAACAAACAGATTAACCCAAGCTTTTAAATCACCATTCCTGGCTGACAATTTATGGAGCATTTAATGGGAATTAGGATTATATATGGTCAATAAAAACCTACACATATTTATTTTGTACATATAGAATAAATATTGACATGAGAAGTCCATCCTACACACCCAATCATAAGCCTCAGTGCATGAGAGGGCTAGGATTTTGAAAACTAGAGCAAGGTTTGGTAGATAAGTTGTATACAGTTGTTTTAATAAATAATTTGTTTTTAGTACAAAATCTATGACTTAGCAATGCATATATAGAATAAGTATAGAGAACTAGCTGGATTTACCCCTTTAGCATTTACATTACTCTATATTTACTATTGTATTTTTGTGATAAAGGCTTTATCTTACATAATTATCTCACATAATATCGAATCAATGAGATTTTGATGATATTTATTTCAAGAACAATACGTTAATGTCAGTATGAGCGGTCAGTTACGGCCAGTTTGAACAGAAAGAGGTGAAGGAATTCTGGCCGAATATGGCTGGTTTAAATGCTGGGTTAAACTAAAAACACGAGAAACTGAAATAAATACTGCATGGTATTTTGTCTGAAGCTTGAATGCATCAGCCAGTTGAGTACAAAGAGAAAAATATGGAAGTTAGCAAACTGATCAATCTTTACCACATAAACTAATAACTCACCTTAGAAATAATATAGAAATATCATCCAACCTTCCTTCTTGGCAGAGCTATTCTGTTAAAGAACAGGTTGCAAGTGGAGGATAGTAATACGGCCACAAGATATGATGGTTAGTTGCAATATAAATAGGTTCCTGCCAGCCAAATAAACCCTGGACCAACAATGGTAAACTACTAGGGGGGGGCTGGAGCAATGGGTGACACCTTTAACTCCCAAGAAAGCTCTTAAAACTTAGTGATGTAGCTATGATGAGGAGACTAAGGGCTGTCTCTAAAAAAGCCTAGTCTTTTGGGGTCTTAGAAAAGTACTGAATTGGTGGCAAGTGTGAATAAGACCATCAAAACATTGCAGTATGGCCAGAATCAGTATAGAAATATAATAAATATATTAGTACTTACATACATTTTGGTTCAATTTCTTCAAACAGGAAACCCTGTGTATGAAATGCCATCATGCAAAGGTTAATCACAACCAGGAAAACCATTATTATCTTCCTTTTGTTCACCAAAGATTTCTAGAAAAAACTTCAAAAAGAAACAAATCAAATTAATTCTATAAAAAATTATTTCGAAATTATATACACTAGCTTTAAATACAATGAAGCAGAAATAATCCAGCCATAAGTGGTGAAAATGTACCTAGTTCACACTGTAAAGTGGTAGTGATTGGTGTCAAGATAAAATAAACTTAATCCACTTTGTAAAGTGGTAGTACTGGTGTCATGAAGGAATGCACTTAGTCCACTCTGTAAAGTGGTAGTGCTGGTATCACGATAAAATGCACCTATGCCACCCTGAAACGAGGTAGTGCTGGTGTCACAATAAAATGCACCTACTCCACACTATAAAGTGGTAGTGCTAGTGTCACGACAAAATACACCTAGTCCACTCTGTAAAGAGGTAGTACTTGTGTCATGATAAAATGCACCTAGTTCAATTTGTAAAGTGGTAGTACTGGTTCCACAATAAAATGCATATAGTCCACTCTGTAGAGTGGTAGTGCTGGTGTCATGATAAAATACAATACAGCCAGAACACACTTAAGTGGTTGGCGTTAGGATGGGCATCCAGCCTTAGAAACCATGCCAAAGTGAAATGTATGAGCAAGATATGGTCAACAATGACAAAAGACTGTCGTGAGTGACCAGATCACCCAAACATCTGGAATGTCACTAGTTGAGTGATATTATGTAGGACATAACAGACGAGAAGGAGAGTGTTATAAGTAGTTTTAAACCAGAATGCAGAGGAGTCAGTAAGGTCTCGCAAAGAGAATATATGGACATCCAACTGTAGAAAATATGCCAAAAAGGGTTGAATGGACTCCTCAGCTACATCACAAATATAACAACCTCCATAGGGCTGGTGCCATGATAAAATGATCTCTCAGTACACTCTGTAAAATGGTTGATATAAGAACGGTATTCAGCCATAGAAACCATGCCAAAACTGGAACGAATGTGGGCAAGACGTCTTCTGGCCCATATAGAAAGGGCAGTAACTTCAATTAAATACTAACTTGGTCTGCAATGACCTGTCCAACCCAAAATGGATAAAACAGACATTAAATGATGGTGATGATGATGATAATGATGAATTTCTGGATAAAACATACAAGGTGTGAACACCAGGTTTTCAAAGGTTTCCTCTGCTAACGCACACACACACGCGCGCGCGCAAAAACCAGTTCTGTTGGTCTTTTCAAAGCTGGATGTCAAAATGTTTTTTGTAAGGGAGAGAATCGAATGATTTATTTCGTTTTCGTTTATTATTATTGTTGTTATAATTATTATCAGTAACTTTCATATTTAAAATTAGATTTATTCTTTTATCAAATTTAATTAATTTAGTCCATATATCTATGAACAAAGTCGATTGTGAGTTTATTTTCTCTGCACCAAATAACTGTTTCTACTTTTGGCACAAGGCCATCAATTATCCAGTACATTACTGGTACTTTATTTTATCGACCCCGTAAAATAAAGTACCAGTAATGTACTAGGTGATTGATGGCCTTGTGCCAAAAGTAGAAACAGTTATTTGGTGCAGAGAAAATAAAGTCGATTGTGAGTTTATTTTCTCTGCACCAAATAACGGTCAGTTTTTAGATTCAAACTTTTTATTTTAAGTTATTTATAACATTGATTCCACGTATTTTCTAGCTAGCCCATCACTCTAATACAATGACTGGTGCAAATAAAATAAAGTAATTCCATCCTAGTTTAAGAACTCTTTTTCACTTTCGGTCAACAGGGATAACTGAATAGGTTACCTCGCTGGTTTATTGTAAATTAACAAGCTTAGGAGGAAAATTATTCTTGAAAAAATTAAATATAATCACACACAGCCTTATTCTTGTCCACACAAAAAAAGCGATTTATTATTTTACAAAATTTTAAAAATATTATTTAAATGAATTTCAATTTCAAAAAGCTTTTTTTTTTCCTGAATAAAAGTTATAGAAATATTTCCCCCCATAAATGGAAGAATCTCCTCTCCACAAACTCACACACACATATATATATTCATATATATACATATATATATATATACATATACAATATATTAATAAATGGAAACTATATTTATAAAACCATATTTATTTTATTATACATATTTCAAGGGCCACCAAGGCAAGTTATGGTGCGCATTCATCAGATAAAATACAGATTTGTTTTATAAATAAATTTAACGATTTAAGGTTGTCTTATTTCCAGGTATGTCAATATTTATTTATAAAACAAATTTGTATTTTATCTGATGAATGCGCACCATAACTTGCCTTGGTGGCCCTTGAAATATGTATAATAAAATAAATATGGTTTTATAAATATAGTTTCCATTTATTAATATATTGTGTATTTACTCCACTAATTTGTTGAGTGCTTTATATCAGTTATAAAAATGTTTAAGCTTGTTGAATCCCAACAAATTAAATATAACCTCTGCATATATATATATATATATACACACAGGTTGCCCCCCCCCTCCAAATGTATGCACACTTTCATTAGAGTGTTGTTGAAGTGTATATACATTTTTGGGGACACCCTGTATATGTATATATATATATATATAAGAACAAAAGATGGTTAAAAGAGTTCCATGTATTTTATTATGCGCATTTCAATAATATTTGTGTTTTCATCAGATAAAAGAGGAAGACATGATATGAAGGTTAAAAAACACTTGCGGATAGTGCAGTTTTCCTGTTTTATCTGATGAAAACACAAATATTATTGAAATGCGCATAATAAAATACATGGAACTCTTTTAACCATCTTTTGTTCTTATATATTATGTATACTCCAGTCCTACAAACTGTAGAGTGCTTCTTATCCGATATCTGCATTGCTTTATTGTACTACAATAAAACTCACCTCCTACATATATATAATAGCTGTGAAACTGTATCAGTGAAGTGTCTTGAAAGCGTGGAATTTCGTAATGGCCATCAAATTACTGATATACAACTCTACGCAGATGTTATTATCATTGTTAAACTAATATCTCATATATCTACGCAAATATTAAGATATCATTTCTCTTAGCATAACTTAAACTAAAGCGAAAACAAAACTATTGTTTACATTTTCACTGCTATTTCACTATGTAAAGCATCTTTTGTTGTTTATTTAGAGAATTGCATTGTTGTATGCCTTGCCCTATATCGGTATAGTGTATATATATATATACAAATATATATATATACAAATATATATATATATATATATATATATATATATATATATATATACAAATATATATATACAAATATATATATATATATATATATATATATATATATATATACAAATATATATATACAAATATATATATATATATATATATACAAATATATATATATATATATATACACAAATATATATATACAAATATATATATATATATACAAATATATATATATATATACAATATATATATATATACAAATATATATATTATATATATATATATATATATATATATATATATACATATATATATATATATATATATATATATATATACAAATATATATATATATACAAATATATATATATACAAATATATATATATATATATATATATATACAAATATATATATATATATATATATATATATATACAAATATATATATATATCTAAGGCGGGTAAAATTCCCGTATACATAAATATAAATTTATATAAACCTATATACACACATATATATATTTTATGACCAAGTAAAGTAGATAAAGTTTTACGTACTGTAAATTCTCAGTTGACTGACAGTAATAACACTTGACAATATTTATTGAAGGCTGCGATTTAGGGAGACTTTATTGTATATGAAATGTGCTCGTTCCCTTTTCCGAGATAGCTCAGTTAAATGCCACCGATTCCTATTTTGCTTCCCGCTTCCTACCATCTGATCACTAATTTTTACTCCAATGATCCTTATAGCTTGCACCCCCTACCGTACCCATGATCCTTATAGTTTTTCCCCTTGTCCTCCTTTGACCCCTATGTTTTGCCTCCCTCTCACCTCAATCCCCACCGTAAACAAAAGAAACATGAAGAATTTAACAAACATGAGTAATAGTAAATCAATAATTGACGAGAAATTAATTTATGGGTAATATTTCGTTTTAGGTACGTAAATAAAAAAAATCCAGAAAAACAAAAGTTTATTTCAAAAGAAGCGAAATCTCACAGTAATATCTCACAAAGGATAATAACCCTAACTCTAACCCATGATAATAACCCTAACTCTAACCCATGATAATAACCCTAACTCTAACCCATGATAATAACCCTAACCCATGATATTTAAACTGACGGAAACCGAAACTTAGTACTTACAACGAAAGATTGCCAATTTATGAAAAAAATTAAAGGTTTTTATTCAACAATTTGTCCTTTACTTCCAAAAATAGTTTGAATCTCCAGCACCCCAAAGAAACTGGCTATTCAGGCGTAAAGTTATTTATTCGTTTCAATTTAGATCAATGGAAAGAGATTTTAAAATGTTCCCGCTTCGCGCCGTAATGGCTCTGTGGTTTAGAAGTTCACTTCACAACTTCAGAATTCCAGGTTCTTTCCTATTGCATAGTATATTGGATAAATGTCTTCTGCTTTAGCCTTGTGAGTGAAATTTGGTAAAGTGGAACTGCAGAGGCCCGTCGAATGTTCCGTTGACCATATCAACTGGAACACTCGTTTGTAACCGACGGAGTGATACACCCACATATATACATATGTATATATGAATCTATGATTCACCGATTAATGGTGAAATATATTTCTTTTATGGAATATATAAAAAAGGAGATTAATCATTATTGCAAGATATATATTCAAAGTTCTCGTTAAATCTTCAATATGTTACCTCCGTAACTGTGTGTTTACACTCTTTACAAATTATCCCCTGTCAATGTTTCAATGTTTGATATGTTCATTTTATATATATATATATGTCAATCGACTTTTGATTTAATTTTATATATATATATATGTGTGTGTTTGTGCGAACGTGCCCCGAAACTTAGCGGATCAATAAAATGTGGTCGATATGATTGAAAAAAAAAATACACAGAAGCGGTTAGCACACACATCTGGGACCACGCATAACAAAAGGGAGGCGAAAGGGCTGGACAACCGAGCCGTTACCAGAGTAAAAGATAACAATATCGCGAGGAGCACTGGGAAACCTCTTTAATAATTTTTGAGGCAAGCCAGCACGATCGCAGCGTTACTTCGGGTGATGGCGAGGCTGATGCACTGGAACAACCAAGTGACGTCCCAGACAAGGTACCTGCCTCTCGACAAGGAGGGGCACAGGGTAAGGCGGTCAGGTCTTTTCCCATTAATTCTGGACAACCCAGATGGTTCCAAGATCGAGGGAATGTTAGCCCGGGCCAAAGCTCTTTTGAGAATGAGGACCGTAACAAGAACCGCTAACCTGACCTTAATGCTGGTCCTTTCTTCGTCTAAAACTTATTTACTGTAAGCCTTACAAAAGTGTATATATATTTAAATAAATTTAAGGAATTGAAAAAAGAAAGAAGAAAAGAAATAGATCAAGATCAGAACAAAGAAGAAAGAAAAGAAATTTTCGTCTACCTTTCAAAAATCAATTTTCTTTCACGCTTCTCTTTCTCAGCGACTGTTGTAAGAATTTATTAAGAATAGATTCATGCAAGTCATACGCGTAAGATAGGCTAGAAGTGTACTGTCATGACCAAGGCAGACTCAAAGTAAAACATTTATTTTATTAGTTTATTTATATAAACAACTGATGTGGACATGTGATTTCCAAGTAATTAGACCTAACTTGTCAAATGACTATTTTCAATAACACTCCGTAGACACAGGTATTTGAAAACGTAATAATATTTAGTATTATCTTATCTAATCCCGCCGAGGTTAACTTTGCCTTTCATCCTTACGGGGTCGATAAAATAAAGTATCAGTAATGCACTGGGTAATTACTGGCCTTGTGCCAAAAGTAGAAACAATTATCTTATCTAAGAAATATATAAAATTTGGAAAAAATAAATAGCGAAAAACCAACGAAATTATCACCATGTATATATGTTTTATTCATTGTTAACAGTGAATTATATTTCAAAACTAGAGCAGGCTCTGGCCCCTTTGTCTTCAAGTATATATCCAATGTAAATGGGACGACATCAAGTGCAGGTCTTCCTACAGGCGGACCTTCACCACCTCTCCTGCTTCTGATCTGCTTTGCAGGCAAACAGCGGTGTGTGGCTCAATTTAGTGCCCTCCACGTCAACCGGTACCCTTCTTGATGATGAGTGCACTCGCATCAGAGTGGCCCAGCGCCTTGGCCTCCACATGTGTGAGTCACAGAAATGCCATGGGGGGGGGGGGGGGGGAACTGTCGTCAAAGAGTTTAGCCTGCACCCACTGTCATGCTGCCAGAGCACAGGCTGGTTCCCCTGACATGCTGCTCTCAACAATATATTGAGAAGGGAGCCATGATGCAGCTGGCTTCAATTGCGGAGAGAGTAAGCGACCCAATGGAATTATCCTCTTCCCATTCAAAGGAGGTAAATACCTCATCTGGGATACCACATGTTGGGACAGGTTCTCCACCTCCAACTTAGTCGCTTTGGCCACAAACCGTGGTACTGCAGCCTGCAATGTAGAGGACAGGAAGACAAGCAAATACCAGGGCTTGTCTGGTCCCTTCCTCTTTGCACCGGCCACTATTGAGACCTCAGGTATCCTCAGACCCCGTACAGCTGAGCTCCTCTGTAAAATCAGCGGCCCATCTGAGGAAAGAGCCCTGCGAGGGGGAGGGGGGGGGGGGGGTTACACTGGGTGTCATTGGCTATTGTCCATAGAAATGCCTTTGCAGTTTTGTTAGCAGGAAGCAGCTGAAACACCGCCCCACCCTAGGCATAGAGCCTGTCACCCACTCCAATTTCCCCTCTCTTTCTTTTGTGGCCTAATAGTCCTTATTCTTTCCTTCCTTTTCCTCTTATTTGTGGCATTTATAATCCTTTCCTCTACTTATGTATACAGCCAGATTTGCCCTTCTTTACCCCTTCCCTCCTTTTTTTCATTACTTAATTTTGTTTTTATCTTTTTTTGTTTCATATTTCCATCATTGTATAATTTCTGTTTGTAAAATATAATTGACATAATACATATAACATAAAATAAAATTTAATGTATCAAAATAGTTTGGTAGTATCAATAATTGTGAGGCTTCTGATTACACAATTTCCATCTATCTTGTCACTGACATTAACACTCTCCGGTCAACATACTTTGCTCTCAAATAACACACCTACCCACCTTAGCTGTATATAGGTAGATTAGCAGAGTTTCACTTTTGTTTTAATTAAATTATTATTTTTTGTGTGTGTGAACAGTGTCAAAGAGTAATAAAACATTCGTTAATGATGCAGTGCTCCTGCTACTAGGATTTATTGACAAACAAGTTGTTTCCAACCTTGAGGCATTCAAAAATGTTTAGTGAAGCTAGGTCTTTGATAACAAAGTTGTTATTGTTGGTGGTTTCGCCTTACCGATATCACAGTTGATGTCTCAGGTGAGAATATTTGGTTATTCCAGTGTCTTAGCTTTGGTATCACCCACAGCAATGTTGTGTGTTGGCTTTCTTAAAAAATTATTACAGAGAAGCTTCAGTGCCCCTTACTGTGGTGTGTGATTGAGTGTGCAGATCTTCCAACTCCCTTTTGTTTTCTTTGTAATAATTAAATATTGTTTCTACTTTTGGCACAAGGCCAGCAATTACCCCAATTCATACTACAATAAAGCATTTTATTGACCCCGTAAGGATGTAATACAGTGTACAGTCTTATCTATTGTAGCATGTAATGCAGTGTACAGTCTTATCTATTGTAGCATGTAATACAGTGTATAGTCTTATCTATTGTAGTATGTACTACAGTATAGTCTTATCTATTGTAGCATGTACTACAGTAAGGATGCCCTTCCTAATGCCAACCTCATTTACAGTGTGGACTGGGTGCTTTTTGTCGTGTAACCAACATGACCACTTTACAGCGTTGACTGGGGGCTTTTTGTTGTGACACCTACACGACCACTTTACAGTGTGGACTGGGGGCTTTTTGTTGTGACACCTACACGACCACTTTACAGCGTGGGCTGGGGGCTTTTTGTCGTGGCACCTACACGACCACTTTACAGCGTGGACTGGGGGCTTTTTGTCGTGACACCTACACGACCACTTTACAGCGTGGACTGGGTTTTTTTTGTCGTGACACCTACACGACCACATTACAGTGTGGACTGGGGGCTTCGCTGGATGTATACTTTGGCCTGTCCTCATGGGAGGGTGGGGTGGTGCATATATATATGTAAAAACCTTTGTTAAACTATGTTCCAAACAACAGCTTCATATTGAAAAATTTACTTAACTGCTACTTTATTTTATCAGCACCAGAAGGATGAAGGGCAAAGTCCACCTTGGTGGCATTTTGAACTTAGAACATAATGAGCTGGATCAAATGGAACAAATGTTATATAAACACGAAGGCAGCGGTGAAGTAATCTATGGGAAGTCTTCATTTACAGCTGTCCAGTTCTCAGAGGAGGACTAGCTAGGTAGATATAAGGTTCACAACTTTACACACACACATACATACATATACACATACATACACATACACCCAGGCAGACAGACACACACACACACATACATACACATATACATATGCACACACACACACACACATACATACACAGACATACATACACATATACATATGCACATACACACACCTACATACATATGCACACACACATAGACATACATGCAGACACAGAGACACACATAACACATACACACACTGACAGATACACACACAGTTATACACACAGACAAGCACATACACACACAAGCAGACAGACACACGCATACACACAGACACACACATGCACACAGACAAATACATGCACACAGAGACAGACACTCACACATACACATAGACTGACACACACAGACACACACTATATGTGTGTGTTAAAGCTATGTTATACATATATATGTGTGTCTAGTTATAGCTAAGAAGTAAAGTGGGAAGAGACCCAAATGCTCAATCACACGCCTAAATAAGGTATGCTAGAGACCCAAATGCTCAATCATATGCCTAAATAAGGTATGCTAGAGACTCAAATGCTCAATCATATGCCTAAATAAGGTATGCTAGAGACCCAAATGCTCAATCATATGCCTAAATAAGGTATGCTAGAGACCCAAATGCTCAATCATATGCCTAAATAAGGTATGCTAGAGACTCAAATGCTCAATCATATGCCTAAATAAGGTATGCTAGAGACCCAAATGCTCAATCATATGCCTAAATAAGGTATGCTAGAGACCCAAATGCTCAATCATATGCCTAAATAAGGTATGCTAGAGACTCAAATGCTCAATCATATGCCTAAATAAGGTATGCTAGAGACCCAAATGCTCAATCATATGCCTAAATAAGGTATGCTAGAGACCCAAATGCTCAATCATATGCCTAAATAAGGTATGCTAGAGACTCAAATGCTCAATCATATGCCTAAATAAGGTATGCTAGAGACCCAAATGCTCAATCATATGCCTAAATAAGGTATGCTAGAGACCCAAATGCTCAATCATATGCCTAAATAAGGTATGCTAGAGACTCAAATGCTCAATCATATGCCTAAATAAGGTATGCTAGAGACCCAAATGCTCAATCATATGCCTAAATAAGGTATGCTAGAGACCCAAATGCTCAATCATATGCCTAAATAAGGTATGCTAGAGACTCAAATGCGCAATCATATGCCTAAATAAGGTATGTTAGAGACCCAAATGCTCAATCATATGCCTAAATAAGTTATGCTAGAGCCTCCCTCTAATAATTTTTATGGCAAGCCAACACACTTACAGTATTGCTGCAGCTCATAGAGGTGTGTCCTTGAGGATGTACCCTAATTTTGACAACCAAATATTTAAAAAAAAATAATAAACAACCTTCGGCCTCCAGGACGCATGGTAAATTTTTGAGACTTATTTTAGGAAAAAAGTAGCGTCTTCGATGTCGAGAAATATGGTGGCTTTGACAATAGATATCATCATCATCATCATCGTTTAACATCTATCTTCCATGCTAGCATGGGTTAGATGGGAATTGTCTCACTTGAGGCAAGATTGATCGGGTGACCGTGTCTCGTTCCTATAAGAAATAATAATGAAATTATTGTGTACAGTGCTCAGGTGCACTACAACTCATCAAAGGTGCATGTATAATACATAGAATAATGTACAAATGTCAGGAAAATGAACAATGTACGAGTCATGATATACATGTGTGTATGGAGGGGGGATATCAGGTGTAGTGTTGGTGAATTTCAGGAAGCATGGAGGTTTTAAAGGATGCAGTGTCTCGACAGCTAACAACTGATGCAGGTAGTTTCATGCTTCAGCAACTCTGAGCGTGAAAAAATGTTTCCGAAAACTGTTTTCTGACTTTGCAGGCATGCCCATGTGTGTTAGACACATGGATATCAAAAAGGTGCTCAGGGTTGTTGTTGGCAACTATCTGGCAGGTGTATCTATGTGGACTATCAGATAGGTGTATATAAAGCCTAACACAGAGGTTGTCTTCCTTTCACATTTTCCCTTTCTGGCCATTACAGTCAGATTTCTAGGGCCAGCTGTTTCAGCCAAGCATGACAGTGCAGGTTAATAAATCTACATTCAAATTCCTGCCCTCACCTCTCACAACTCTAAACAACTCAACACACCACATTCAAATACCCTTCTTCAAAAGTATACTTTTGTTATCTGAACCTTTCCTGTTGTCTTCTCATTCGCTACATGAATTTCCCCATAAAATTATGGCAGAATAAAACCATAAAATAATTAGCAGTCTTGTTCATTTGTACTTTATACCAATGTGATTGGAGAAATTGCTTTATCCCATGTCGACACCATATCAACATCAACCAAATGATTTTAACTACTTGTCACATCAACCATTCAACACATCAACTTCAACAACTTGTCCACTTCACATTCAGAGAACAACAAATCTTATATCCACTAAATAGGTGCCTGTATGTGTTTAATCCTTCAAAAGTCACTACATTGCCTGAAAGAGTTAACACACCACATACCACACTGTAGGACATTTATTTTCCCAGAAATTCACTCTTACACATTAGAAAATGCAACTTCCCAAAACATTTAACTTGGGGAAAACAAACACTTCATATTTATTTCCTGTTATTGCCATTATCACCATTCTAGAACTTGTTAATGATGGTGGTATTGTTGCTACAGTGGGTTTTGTTTCAATCCAGGCCAATCCTAATCAAGCAGACCTATGATCTAAGATGTTCTAGTGGTCGGTCTTTTTCCTTTCACCGTCGCGCCAACAACTCGTCTTTGTGTTGGTATCATATGCGTTTTCGTGAAAAGGCGAAACATTGTATTCAGCCCTCTTTCGAAAACTAAAATTGGAGAATCTGAGCACGGCACATCTCTCCATCATTAATGCACGTTATCGTGCTTTCTTTATCAGAGACCGAGTCTCGAACAGATCATTTATGGTGGAGAGATTTCACAGACAGTTGAAAGCTGCACTCCGCGCTACTCCTGATCCACAACGTTGGACCGAATTCTCGCCAATTGTGCTTCTTGGTTGTCGTTCTGCCATTAAGACAGATTTAGGTTTCATTTCTGCTGAACTTCTTTATGCTACCACATTGACTCTTTCTGTTAAAATGTTAGCACCGGTGGATTCATCGCATTTTGACCCAACATCATATGTCACCAGGATTCGTTCATATTTCTCGGATCTTCCACCAATGAATCCTTGTGACCAGTCTATTTCTTCTGCTGTTCCATCGGTCATCTCTACGTGGACGCATATTTTTATACAGAATGATTCCATCAAGGGACCACTTACGTCACCCTACAACGGACATTTTCGTGTGCTTTCGCACACACCAAAACACCTTACAGTGGCTGTCAATGGTCGAAAAGAGATAATATCCGTTGACAGAGCAAAGAAGGCTTTCTCTGAAAGTCTCATTTCATTGCCTGACATACCTCGCACATACACTCCCACACCAACACCTTCACCGCAAACACCACATACCACACAACCTTATGTCACACGAAGTGGCAGAACAGTGAAATGGCCAAGTAAACTGTCAAAAACTGTATGTTTAGCCCCTGTTGGCATTAACATTTTTTCTCTCGCTACAATGACCTTCGGTTGGTCATTCGACTTCTCATCTGAGAGGGGAGTCTTGTAACGTCCTCTGGACAAAGGGAAGTAGCTGGAGTTACTTCCCGTTGAATTCTAGAGGATTCCTTGAACTTCCGGTCTAGGGATTATAAAGGAGGGAGAAAAGAGACATCTTGGCTTTTTGGCGACCGGCTCTCGGACAGTTCACTCACGAGCGAGTTTGTTAACCTTATTATATCTGTATCAAATTAAATTAGTGGTTGGCCTGCAGTGGCGTTTACCAAAGTAAATAACACTGTGACCAACTCACTAAAGGTCTTATGTCAAATTATTAATAATTGTATAGGTCTTATTGTGGATTGGCAGTATCGGTAGAGGGTCGGACGCCATGCTTTCCAGCATAGTTACGTCCCTTTACGATCTGAGTTCAAATCCCGCCGAGGTTAACTTTGCCTTTCATCCTTACGGGGTCGATAAAATAAAGTACCAGTAATGCACTGGGTAATTGCTGGCCTTGTGCCTAAAGTAGAAACGATTATTAATAATTGTATAGGTCTTATTATGTTAAATTATTAATAATTGTATAGGTTTTATTATGTCAAATTGTTAATAATTGCATAGATCTTATGTAAAATTATTAGTAATTGTATAGGTCATATCATTATGTAAAATTGTTAATAATTGTATAGGTCTTATGTTAAATTATTAATAATTGTATAGATCTTATTATTATGTAAAATTATTAATTATTATATCGAAACTTCAAAAGTAAGACAGGCCTGTTTTATATAAATAGTTTATTGCTGATTTCTCTAGCAGGACCACCATACACTACATTGAAAGGGTGCAAATATACAAATGTTCAATCTGCAAACAAGGCTATCCTGCTTTTTCATAGAATTTCTTTGTGTCTTCCAAGAGTCCCCATCATGGAAAGATTCTCTGAAAATTAAGATATTTATATATATATATAAACAACATAGAAAACAATCAAATTTTTGTTTAATGCATTTAATTGCTGACGATCGTTTCTTCCAGACAAACGTCTGGAATCATCGGAGCATGTACAATGTTAAAACAAATAAATAAATTCATGATCCTTAGAACATTCATTAAGATACATTATAATTATTAGTGTCAGTAACAATATATTGAAGAGCAAGAATAACAAAATAATATTACAATTAAAAGATAAGAACAATATTATTTTAGAAAGGTGAAAGATTCTTTGAAAATTAAGATATTTATATATATAAATTACAGAATAATCAAAACTATGTTCAAAACATTTTATTGCTGACAATCGTTTCTTCCAAACTTTCCTTTGGAAACATCAGAGCACTAGCAAAGTTTAGACATATAATTAACCTCCTATTCCACAGAACAATTGTAAAGATACATAGATGTTAGTGTTGTCATTAACGGTGTCATATTTAAAGAGTGAAGATGATGTGGTCAGTATCAGTGGATGCGACAAAGATTATAAAAGAATAATACAACAATTATAGAGGAATTAAATGTTAACATATCATAAACAATGACTTTTCTATTCTTCTTTTGACCCACAACTGTTGGAAATTTAGGGACACCCATTAACATACCATATGTCGTGGGCATTTTTTAGAATCTGGTTGAGCCCATCTTTTCTCCACATCTGAACACAGAAGATTCCTTCCAGAGTATGAGAGGGAGAGAGAGAAGGTAAAAAAGTATTTAAAGGAAGAATCTACTTCAGTACTCAACTGAACAGGCACTTTTATTTTTTATTTACCTAAACAAATAATTGTTTCTACTTTTGGCACAAGGCCAACAATTACCCCAGTACATTACTGGTACTTTATTTTATCGACCCTGTAAGGATGAAAGGCAAAGTTAACCTCGGCTGTTGCAAAGCATGGTGTCTGACCCTCTACCGATACTGCCAATCCACCATAATTTACCTCAAAATAATTGTTTCTATTTTAGGCACAAGGCCAGCAATTACCCAGTACATTACTGGTACTTTATTTTATCGACCCCGTAAGGATGAAAGGCAAAGTTAACCTCGGCGGGATTTGAACTCAGATCATAAAGGGACGTAACTCTATGCTTCAAAGCATGGTGTCTGACCCTCTACCGATACTGCCAATCCACCGCCAATTTACCTCAAAATAATAAAAGGCAGGACCTCGGCATGATTTGAACTCAGAACAGAGAGGTCCTGAATGAATATTACAAAATATTCTGATGTTCTAATGTCAATTCATTGCAGAACCTTTTCGGATTATTGAACATTTATTTATGATAAAAACTGTATAAAAATGATATTATTTACTGTAACAATAATAATAATTGTTTCTACTTTTGGCACAAGGCCAGCAATTATTCCAGTGTATTACTTTATTTTATCGACCCCGTAAGGATGAAAGGCAAAGTTTACCTCGGCGGGATTTGAACTCAGATCATAAAGGGGCGTGATCTGAGTTCAAATCCCGCTGAGGTTAACTTTGCCTTTCATCCTTAATGACAACTATAATGATGTCAATAATAATAATTTAAAAAAAGGGGCAAAGAAAGAATAGGGTAATATAGAGAAAAAAGAGAGAGGGGAAGAAAAAGAACGGGAAGGCGAGGGGATGGCAAGAGCTCTGCTGTTGCAGAAGAGAGGGGGAGGGTGATCAGGCTTTGGGCCAAGGGCAAGAGGGTAGAAGTGCTGCACCCCACAAATTCAGTATGTAAAAAAGGGCAATGGGCACAGCCCTTTCCTCAAGGCCAATGGAATAAATAATTTTTTTAAAAAATTCAGTATGAAAAAAAAATTAAAAGCAGGTACAGGAAAATTAATAAATATACAAACCAACAAACTATTGTACTAACCTTAACATAAGAATGAAAAATGTTTTTAAATGATTATTATTGGTTGTTGTTGTTGTGGTTTTATACACGAGCTCCACTCTTTGCAGTCAGTAACATCTTTTTACCAAAATGGCAGAGAATCCTTAAAACAGAAGAAATATCAATTATAATAATAGCGAATGTGTGTGTGTGTATATTTACACAAGAGAGTGGGACTGGCTTTGTGCAGTGCCTTTGCTCACTATAAAAGCTTCACGGCACAGGCATTGCTTTATATCTGGGGATCTCTCTGCACTTGTCACATGGTACCATGGGCCCAGCACTATGTGTCAGTAATTGTCACAAGTGTAGTGTTTGTACCAGAGTTTTCAAGTCGCTGGCTGGACTAAAAAGTCACACTCGTTCAGCGCATCAGTAGGGGTTCTACATGGATATAAAGTAGTGGCCGTACTCGAAAACAAGTATTTGGAGTATATTTACGATATTAAATAAATGGAAACTATATTTATAAAACCATATCTATTTCATTATATATATTTCAGGGATATCATATTAACAATATGTTATGCCTTCTTCAGACAAAATACAATATAGACAGTTTTATAGATAAATAGATTTGACATACCGTTCAACATCGACTTGTATTTGAAAAATGACTGCCAAATCAACTTTTTCAAATACAAGTCGATGTTGAACGGTATGTCAAATCTATTTATCTATAAAACTGTCTATATTGTATTTTGTCTGAAGAAGGCATAACATATTGTTAATATGATATCCCTGAAATATATATAATGAAATAGATATGGTTTTATAAATATAGTTTCCATTTATTTAATATCGTATATATATATATATATATATATATATATACCTATTTGTTTGTCACGCACTGAAAGGGAGATAACTGAGAAAGGAAGTGGGTAGTGTCAAACTATAGAAAACAGCGACTAGCATTCTAAGATTTGCTACACACATTGGCTAATGTTATTGTATCAGTGTTTCTGTGTATATATTCACTTGTGTGAGTGTTTGTGTGTTTATATTTATACACCCATATATATAAATATATTCATAAGCACACCAAGATATTATCTTAATAATAATAATAATGAAATTATTGTGTACAGTACTCAGATGCTCTACAACTCATCAAAGGTGCATGTATAGTACATAGAATAATGTACAAATGTCAGGAAAGTGACAGATAATTATGCGAGGTAAAGCCTTTACCATGAAAATATAATAGTATATATAGAGTAATGTGAATGCTAAAGGGTTAAAACCTCAATGCTTCCTGAAATTTGCCAACACTATTATTATTATTATTATCAGGTATAATGAAATTATTGTATACAGTGCTCAGGTGCATGTAGAGTACATAGAATAATGTACAAATGTCAGGGAAGTGAATAGTGTATGAGTCATGATATACATGTGTGCGTGTGTATGGAGGGGGGCGGGGGTATCAGGTATAGTGTTGGCAATTTCAGGAATCATGGAGGTTTTAAGCCTTTAATGTTAAAACCGGCCACAATTCTCTACCTCTTTCTGTTGGAATTGGCTGTAACTGGCCGCTCAAACTGATGTTAAGGTATTGTTCTCAAAATAAACACCTTCAAAATCTCATAGATTAGATATTATGTGAGATAATTATGCGAGGTAAAGCCTTTACCAGGAAAATATAATAGTATATATAGAGTAATGTAAATGCTAAAGGGTGAAAAGATGCAGTGACTCAGCAGCTAACAACTGATGCAGGTAGTTTGTTCCATGCTTCAGCAACTCTGAGCGAGAAAAAAATGTTTCTGAAAGTCATGGAAGCTGTGCTGTTTATCTAGGTTAGTTTCGGATCATTAATCCACAAAAAAATTTGCAATAAAAGAATTATTAAACTAAAAACTTGGTTTTGTACACTTTTTATATATAAAATACTACAGTTAGTGGTGATGATGATGACGATGGTGGTGACGATGATGGTGATGGTGATGATGATAGTGACGACGATGGTGATGATGATGATGATGACAACGATGATGATGATGACGATGATGATGGTGATGATGATGATGATAGTGACGATGATGATGATGATGATGATGATGACGATGATGGTGATGACGGTGATGGTGATGATGATGATGATGACGATGGTGGTGACGATGATGGTGATGATGATGGTGATGATGATGATGGTGATAACTCACCACTGTCCAATTGAAGGACAATACTGACACAGGTACATCAGTAAAAGTAAAGGATGTCTAGCAATCCACACTTCATCTAACTTGTTAGCAATAGCCAGTATTATGAGCCGGGCACAGCGTGCAGTATCCATTCGTCTATCGTTAGGATCCATTTTCATGCCATAATTCTGGAAATAGATAAAAAAAGGAAGCTATAATTATAAACATAGAGCTATATGGAGCAGAGTGGTTATTGTGACTGCTCTGCACATGTCCAGTCGAATTGTTAATCACACACAACATAGGCAAGATTTGTGTGAAGAGAACACTAGGTATTTATAATAATAATAATGAAATTATTGTGTACAGTGCTCAGGTGCACTACAACTCATCAAAGGTGCATGTATAGTACATAGAATAATGTACAAATGTCAGGAAAATGAACAGTGTATGAGTCATGATATAATGTTTTCTTTATTAACCACAAGGGTTTACATAAAGTAGACATTAAGGACAGTACAGGACGGTACAAATGGGCATTTCTGCGTGTAAAAAAAACAGAGGATGTAATAAAATAACAAAGAAAAATTCCCCAACAGGGGGGAGACTTCCGAGGGACATTTGTGGAGAAAGCCTATTAAAAGACCACAGTGACCCTGACCACCAGGGCAAGTGCCCTCTCCCAGTTTTCCACCTTTAATTTACAGACACATACTCAGAGAAGGCCCATTCATTTGGGCCATACTTGCTTCTCTCACCCATCTTTCAACAAAATGCTGGGAAGAGAGCACTCCCCTCTCTACCCTGATTTTCCTTTTCAATAACAATAATAATAATAATGAAATATTGTGTACAGTGCCCAGGTGCACCACAACTCATCAAAAAGTGCATGTACAGTACTTCAAATATCATGAAGACATATATATATATATATATATGTGAAGGCGCATGGCTTAGTGGTTAGAGCATTGGGCTTGCAATTGAAAGGTTGTGAGTTCAATTCTCAGACCAGGTGATGTGTTGTTTCCTAAGAGCAAGACAAGGTCAGCCGACCAGACACTGCCCACAGCAGGACAACCTGTCTAACCCATGCTAACGTGGAAGAACAGACGTAAAATGGTGATGATGATATATATATATTTAGGTATTAAGGTGCAAGTTAGTTGCGTCCATAGGCAGTATGCAGAGTATCGATAGTATTAATATATAAAGGAACAAAGAATAAGTGTTGCATCATATACATATTTAATTACATATTACATATGTTTCACTGTCGATCAGCTCGAGGAACGGTTTATTAATGATTGAACCTGGCTCAGGAATTGGAAGCTCCTCAGATATGTTTTAACATGTAGACTCGTGAAGAAGAAGACAAAAAAGAGAAAGAAGAAGATAAAACAGATGTCTTACCGCAGCAATAGTTCCAGTGAATGCATTTTCCAAGAGATTTGAGAAAGTTGGTCCTGGGCAGATAATTGTCACACCAATATTGTGGTTGTGCATTTCTAACCGAAGACTATCAAAATATCCCTGAAACAATAGAAATCTTTCTATTAAAATATATCACAAGCTTCATCGATTACATGAAGTACATTGTTGGCTAAGTTCTAGAATCTAACATGACTCATGAAACCCTTTCCTGTACAGGGATCTCCTTGTGTCACAGGGATCTCCTTGTGCCACAGAGGTCTCATTGTGTCACAGGGGTCTCCTTGTGTTATGACGGTCTGTTTGTGTCATGATAGTTTGTTTATGTCAGAGCAGTCAGTTTGTGTCACAGGGGTCAGTTTGTGTCACAGCAGTCAGTTTGTGTCACAGCAGTCAGTTTGTGTCACAGCAGTCAGTTTATGTCACAGCAGTCAGTTTATGTCACTGCAGTCAGTTTGTGTCACAGCAGTCTGTTTGTGTCACAGCAGTTAGTTTTTGTCACAGCAGTCAGTTTATGTCACAGCAGTCAGTTTGTGTCACAGCAGTCTGTTTGTGTCACAGCAGTCAGTTTGTGTCACAGCAGTCAGTTTATGTCACAGCAGTCAGTTTATGTCACAGCAGTCAGTTTGTGTCACAGCAATCAGTTTGAAGATTTCATTTATGTTATGCAGCTTGCAGAAGAAACAAATAAAAAAAATATATATAATAATCAGAAAAAAACCCCAAAGACACCCAATTACACACCAAAACAGGGAATTATGGTGATTCTTTCTAATAATATTGAAATATATATTTTGCCAAAATTTAAAACATTAAACTTGTTATTAAATATATTTCTTTTCTTTTCTTTGTGTGTGTGTGAGTGTGTGCGGGGTGGGTGTGGTCACCTTTGTTTTATGGTTGGTATGGACGATTGTTCATTTGTAAATCTGGTTCCGAACAGAGAACTTATATGAACTAAATCAAAACACACAGACTATACTAACCTGGAGGGCGTGCTTGGCACCATTATAAGAAGCAGAATAATGGGCACCTGGAAAAAAGCAAGGAAAAGGTTAATAAATAAATATATATATATCTCATCATCATCATCATCATCATCATCATCGTTTAACGTCCATCTTCTACGCTAGCATGGGGTAGACAGGTTTGTCCCATTTAGAGGCAAGTTGGGTCAGGTGACCATGTCTTGCTCATACAGAACTGATTCTGGCTTGGTTTCGCCCTTCCTAAGGCCAATCTCATTTACAGTGAGTATTGGATGCCTTTTGTCGTGACTCCTACACAACCACTTTACAGTGTGGGATAAGCACTTTTTGCCATGTCACCATCATGACCACTTTATATATATATATATATATATATATATATTGAAAAAATAACAACAGAGTGTATTAGTGTATTATATTGAAAAGATAACAAATATATATAACAAATATATATATATATATATATATATATATATAATTTCATTTTCATCATCATTTCATTTTTACGTCCGCTTTTCCCTGCTTTACCCTGCTTGCAAGGGTGGGACGGGAATTGAGGCTAGCTTGATTTCTACAGCTGGATGCCCTTCCTAACACCAACCTCATTTACAGTGAGTGCTGGGTGCTTTTTTGCCGTGGCACCTCCATGATCACTTTGCAGTGATATATATATATATATATATACACACTCATAGATAGAGGCATGCAAACATACATTTGTAATTGAAATTTAAAAAAATTTCATGCAATAATGTTCACATGTAAAATAAAAGAATAATCAAATTGTTTCATTAAAAAATAAAATTAAATACTAGATGAAATTTACAGAAATATAAAATATCAACAGTACCTATTTTCCCTTCAACTGCTCCCATTACAACTATCTGTCCTTCTCCTCTGTTTATCATGTGAGGTAGTACGTTCTTGGTGATAGATAATGTACCAAGAACATTTAATTCCATACAATATCGGTCCACATCCAACGATGTCTCTTCCCATGCTGCCCGTTGGCTGCGACCAGCATTATTTATTAAAATATCAATCTATGGAAGACATAATTAAAGTTGATTAATAAAATATCTCATTGAACAATATCATATTCTAGATAAATGATTAATATATGTACAGGGTGTCCCCCCCCCCCCAAAAAAAAATGTATACACACTTTGATTACGTGTAGAGGCAATATTTATTGGAATGCTGTAGAAGTGTGTATACATTTTTGGGGGACACCCTGTATATATATATCATCATCATCATCATCATCATCATCGTTTAACGTCCGTGTTCCACGCTTGCATGGGTTTGGACGGGGGTTTTCCCACTTGAGGCAAGAGTGATTGTCTTGTTCGCATAGGACTGTCTGGCGGGTTTTCTACAGCTGGATGCCCTTCCTAACACCAACCACATTTACAGTGTGGGCACATTTACAGTATATATATATATATATATACACAAATATTTATTGGAATTTTTGTATTTCTAAAAAAATACGATATGTTTATAAATAAACATTTAGAAAGCCATAGCTATGAATAACACTGGCAGCCAACACCACCAAGCGGTGTTCGGCAGAAGCATACCATATTTTGGACCAAAGAAAGAATGTTTCTATTAGTCTTTCCATTGCTGATACTATCTACCGGTTGCAACTCCTGATAGAAGGGGCAACATGAAATAAAGTGTCTTGCTCAAGGACACAAGGCATTACCCGGTCCGAGAATTAAACTCGCAACCTCACGATTGCGAATCTAACTTTCTAACCACTCAGCCACACACCCCTTCACCAAATGGTTATGGTGATGTTGTTAATGTGGTCTCTCATTTATTACTGTATAACAAATTGAAGTAAAAGTTATTGTTAATTATTGGCTATAATGTCGGTTGCAGGATATTAGATAATTTGGTTTATTTACCTGAGAATAATACTGTAAGACACTCATCACAGCATTGGAATGGCTTCCAAAATCCAACAAGTCCATAGGCACCACCAATACATCATCTGGAGAAACACGGCCATTTTCTATAATGTGAGGGAAATAAAACAATACATTGACATGCTGTTCACATTAAAAATACAAGCTGTGACTCGTGGACAAACTGGTAAAAGCATTGATATGGAGAATTATATCACAGCTGTGACCTGTGGTAAAAGGGTTAAAGACCCCCTTTGGTCATGAATGACTATAGGATTTGCACCTGGAAAGTTTCCCTCCGAGGCACAAGTCCGGGCAAGGTTGTTTGTGGAAGACCAGTAGTTGCCCATACATACCAGTCTACCCTCTCCACGCCACCGATGTTGTCCAAGGGAAAGACTATAGCTGATACAGCTTGGCACCAGTGATATCGCAACTCATTAAACTCAATGTGAAATAAAGTATCTTGCCCAAGAGCACAACGCAAAGCCCAGTCCGAGAATAGAACTCACAACCTCACGATTGTAAGCTCGACGCTCTAACCACTCAGCCATAACCCATGGACAAGATGATCAAAGCATTGATGTGGAGAATAGCCAGCAATACCCACTGCATCAGTCACTCCACTATGAAAGACCCCTTACTCAGGCGTGATACCCTTGTCCTGATTTGGCTGAGGAAAATGGCAGTCCAAGGACTGAGGACATCAAAGGTCTTCACACGTGGGCATGCCAACAAAGTCAGAAAACAGCACAGCTCCCATGACTTTCGGAAACATTTTTTCACGCTCAGAGTTGCTGAAGCATGGAACAAACTACCTGCATCAGTTGTTAGCTGTCGAGACACTACATCCTTTGAAACCTCCATGGAACAAACTACCTGCATCAGTTGTTAGTTGTCGAGACACTGCATCCTTTAAAACCTCCATGCTTCCTGAGATTCGCCAACACTACACCTAATATTCCCCCTCCATGCACATGCACACATGTATATCATGACTCATACACTTCCCTGACATTTGTACATTATTTTATGTACTATACATGTACCTTTGATGAGTTGTAGTGCACCTGAGCACTGTACACAATAATATATATATATTATATACACACATGTATCTGTGCGTATATCATGACTCATACACTGTTCATTTCCCTGACATTTGTACATTATTCTATGTACTATACATGGACCTTTGATGAGTTGTAGTGCACCTGAGCACTGTACACAATAATTTCATTATTATTATCATTATTATTTAATATTGATGATTAAATACAAGAAATATAACATAATATCATTTGAAGGAGATAATATTTTATATATATCATCATCATTATCATCATCATCATTCCATTTTATGTCCGCTTTTTCCCTGCTTGCAAGGGTGGGACGGGAACTGATTCTGGCTTGATTTCTACAGCTGGATGCCCTTCCTAACCCCAACCTCATTTACAGTGAGTGGTGGGTGCTTTTTTGCCGTGGCACCTCCACGACCACTTTGCAGTGGAATGATAGGGACCCCAGTCCCTATCATCTCATTTCTACAGCTGAGTAAACTGGAGCAATGTGAAATAAAGTGTCTTGCTCAAGGAAACAACACATCACCCGGTCTGAGAATTGAACTCACAACCTTTCGATTGCAAGGCCAATGCTCTAACCACTAAGCCATGTGCCTCCATATATATAATGAAATTATTGTGTAAAGTGCTCAGGTGCACTACAACTCGTCAAATGTGCATGCATAGTACATAGAATAATACACAAATGTCAGGGAAGTGAATAGTGTATGAGTCATGATATACATGTGTGTATGTGTATGGAAGGGGAAGATTAGGTGTAGTGTTTAACTTACCTACACATTGATGTTTGACACGTTCCAGTTCATCAGGACGTCGTGCAGACAGTACCAACTTACATCCAGCAGCAGCAAATTCTAAAGCTAATTGTTCTCCAACTCCACTAGATGCTCCTGTTATCCACACCACTTGACCACTTAACGCAGCTGAAAAACAAAAGTAAAAAGGATAACATGTGGAAGCATGTGATGTCCTTTCTTCAGTAAATGAAAAAAGGAAATTAGTTGATCATCAGATCTGACTAACGAAAGAATGTTCCCATTGATCTTTTCATTGTTGATACTATCTGCTGGTCACAACTCCTGACAAAAGGTTCAACATGAAATAAAGTATTGGGTCGTCAAAGATGAGATTTGTAGAAATTTGTTTTTTTTTCTACAAATTTTTACAAATTTCATACTTGATGACCCAATATTTTGCTGAAGAACACAACCCACCATCAGGTCTACTATAAGCCACAACCTTACAATCATGATTCCAACTCCTAGCCATTAGCTACTTGTGCCAGATATGTATGGCTTTCTAAATGTCCATCTGTTAACAAAAATTCCCCAATAAGGGGAAGGGGGGGGGGGGGGGTTCTGAGGGTCACTCATGGCGAAAACCACACAAAAGACCACGGCAAGAACCCTCTCTCAGTTCTCCCACCCTGCCAGGTCTAGGAATCAAACTCACAACTTTATAATCATGATTCCAACACCGAGCCAATGGCTACTTGTGCTAGATATGTGGGGCTATCTAAATACCCATCTGTTAACAATTTAGCAAGCTTAGTTTAGGTATTACAACTAAATGAAGATTACAATCATTTAGAATGTGCGCGAAATATGTAGACACAGATCTGACCTCTGTACATTCTTGGGGTCAAGGTAAATCGGGGATCAAAGAATCCACACAGGAAGCAATGATCTAAAAGGTTGAAGGATCAGTGTGTAAATCCTAAAGCTACTGGTCCCTATTGTGTTGGACATAAATTAATACACATCACTACATCCGGTACTGATGAGAACTTACCCATTGAGTTGCCAAATTTCAATTTCCATTGTAGAATGAGATCACAGTCTGAAGCAAGAAGTCGGATCAGTTGAACAGCATAGAAGACGCAAATGAAGGAAACTATCAATGTAAGGAACACCATATTTCTACAATGGAAATATACATAATAATAATAATAATAATAATAATAATAATAATAATAAAAAAATTTGTTGGCCACAAGGGCTCACATATAGGGGCCAATACAATATACTGGGACAGTGGGGCAGGGGGGTACACAAAAATCGAGTAAAAAATAGGGAAACACTAACAATAAACAAGAAAAATACAACAATGGAAATTCCCCAATAGGGAGGGGAGGATAACCACCCAGGGTTGATTCAGGTACCCCACCAATCCTGAACCAGCTGACACTTCGAGGGCACCGCTCTCCTCCTCAAATTCAGCAGCCTACAGGCGCATGATCAGAGTAGGCCCACTCACATGGGTCATTCTCACCACATCCCAGCAATTATCCCAGTACATTACTGAGGCCTGAGTTCGAATCCCGCCGAGGTTAACTTTGCCTTTCATCCTTACAGGGTCGATAAAATAAAGTACCAGTCAATTACTGGGGTTGATTATAATCGACTTTCCAGACCGGTCAGGTGACTACGTCCTTCACGTATACTTTGTTTTGGTTTGGTTTCTATGGCTGGATGCCCTTCCTTAGACCAACCACCTTACAGGATGGACTGGGTGCTTTTCATCGTGGCACCAGCATTACCACCTTACAGGGTTGAGTGGGTGCTGTTGTAGTGGCACCAGCACTACCTCATTACAGTACTAAAGTCCTCAGTATACTTGCTCTTGTCGGGGAAGTATTTGTGAGGGTTGAGGCATGGGTGCAGATGTTATACTGTTGGAGGCAGAAGGAGGGGGTCATGATGATGGCCTTAAACCAAGTGGATGCTGTCTGGAAACAGAAAATTATAATTATGGTGGGGTAGGGAATAGGCACGGCTGTGTTAAAACTCTTGGGGTTTATTTTATAGTTTCAACTATTGACATGATTTAACTGAATAGTGAAGCAGCGACCTAAATAAAATACTAGTTTACAATTGTAGTCTGATCTGCCACTAGTCTGTATTGCCCACAGCTATATAATAATAATTATTATCAAAGAAAAATACCAGAAAAATTGCTAACTTAAAGCTGTTATTAGAATGTTCCAGGCTGGTGCACATATTTAAATTAACAAACACACAAACAAATAAATAAATAGATAAAACCAAACCCAAAAAATAAGGAGGAATAAAATTTGTGAAAATTATTGAAAGAAATATTAATGAAACATTGTAGGATTTAAATTAGTTTTCAATATTTTCTTTGATAGTGATATTTTTCTAAAGAAATATAAAAATAGATTTATGATGATAAGGGTCTTAGCATTGATTAGATTATCATGCAGATTAGCTGTATTATGTGTGTTTTGTCAGTGTAAGAAGATCAATGTCTCTAGAAATAACAAAATGCCAAGAGTAAATATTAATTTGAACTCCACTCTTATTGTCAATGCTATTTTAATTATAATTGTTTTTTTCCCCCCATGGTGAAGGTTTATTTAGAGGGAATAGATCGGCCTTAACCTATTTTAGGATTTATAAATAAAATTTTGAAATAAAGAGGAAAAGAAAAAGAAATGCTATAGTCTTTTAAATTTGAAAAAAAAAATGTTCTAGTTCACCACCACCACCACCACCACCACCACCACCCTCCACTTCCCCCTCCTGCTCCTCACCGCCACCCTCCCCTTTCCCTCCACCACCACCACCCTCCTCACCACTACCATCATCACCACCATCACCATCACCACCACCACCACCACCAGCAGCACCACCACCATCACCACCACCAGCACCATCGTCACCACCACCATCATCACCCTCACCATCATTTAACATCCATGTTTCCCTGCTAACAAGGATTAGACAGGTCTTTACAGATCAAGTCAGTACTGAAGCGAGGTTCCTGACCTGGGCCAGGTGGTGGTCAGCATCTCACTTACATACAGTCTCACGCTCTACCGAGTGCACCAGCACTTAAGGAGTTGTCATGTCAATTTGAGTCACAGTTTTACAGACAGCTGATCTTCCTGATGCCAACCAGGCATTGAGGGATCAATTTGAGTCACTGTTTTATGGACAGGTGATTTTCCGGATATCAACCTGGGATTGAGGGAACTTATGTCACTGTTTTATAGACAGATGACCTTCTTGGTGTCAACTTGGGATCAAGGGAACAATTTGAGTCACTTTTTTATGGTTAATTAACTCACCTAGATAGTAGAAGCTATCAACCACTTCTATGGACCCTTGATTGAAAACGTTTTATATCACTGACACTCTTCCCATAAATTACCCCTGTGCATCTTCTACATCAGGGGTGTGCAATATATTCCATTGGCGGATCATTTTTGAACATTAAAACAACTATTAGGGCCATAATATTTATAAAGCAGTATTCCAAAGATTCACCACAATTTCTTTCCATATCATGGAACTGGGAAATTACAACACACATAACCCTATTAGTATAGGTCAACTAACAGAAAATTGTATTACGTTTATGAAAAAAATTCTAAATAAGCCTACAAGGTAAAAATTAAAAACGGTCATCGCAGGCCACTCTGACTGCTCTAGCAGGCCTGATCGTGGCCTACGGGCTGCCTGTTTCATTCCCCTGTTCTACATAGTCTTCCCTTCCTGTTGGTCACCTGACATGACTAATATAACCTGACAAACCATCTAACCCACCCAAACATGGAAAATAGATGTTGATTTGAAAGTAATCAAGAATTTGGAAGGATTTAGTAATATAACTTAACTTGGTTAATTATGAACCTCGTGTTTGGAGCATAACATAACAAAGGTTCTTACATAAAATTATGATGGAAGGTTTTTAGATAAATATAAACACTTTAACCCTTTAGCATTTAAACCGGCCATATCCAACCAGAATTCTCTCACCCCTGTCTGCTCAAACCGGCTGTAACTGGCCATTCATATTGACGTTAAGGTATTGTTCCCAAAATAAATAACATCAAAATCTCATAGATTCAATAATATTTGAGATAATTACGTAAGATAAAGCCTTTACCACAAAAATACAATAGTATATATAGAGTAATATAAATGCTAAAGGGTTAAAATGAACAGCTTGCTGTTTGCAATATCATAAAACCAATGGCTGTTTCAAGTGTTTTGATACAAAAAAGTTCAATAGTTTTATATCTATTCACAGAAACACCCATGTTAGCTGCATCTAGTTGTAATCAAGATTTGAACTGACAATAACTCTGACCAAATCCCATCATATACACTCACATTTAAAAAGGAATTATGCTACACCATTTACGTAAGTTGTTATCACCTTTGCATTTCAAATTGATAAGGATTAGAGATACTGCTGTTGCAGCTAACCTTGTGAGGAATTATATATATCCTAGAAATGTGTGTACGTGTAGTGTAACCTTGCAAGGATTTATAAATAACTTAAACACTGTCTATACATCAAGCCAGAAATTAGCCATTGTTTAAATGTTAGTGTGTAGTAGTAGGTTGTAGTATGGTCATAACTGACATTTGATTCATTCTTATACCTGGAAAATATTATCTTAGAAATGTCTATTGAGATAGATGAATTAGATTTTATTGTTGTTGTCTCAATTCTATATTTTCTAGAGTTGTTTTTGTTTTTGTTTTGTTTTATTTTGTATTTTTATTTTTACTACTTTAATAATTAATTATGCTTTCATCTACTTAATTATCTAATTATCATGTGGGTGGCATCCAATACATATTTAATTCTCGAGTTGGCAGCCCAACACTTTAATCAATTAATGCTTCTCATATGCATCGTTATGCATATATCATTATCACCATTGATACCACCCCCAACATCACTGCTGCCACCAGCACCACCAGCACCACCAGCACCCCACCACACCACCACCATTTATATAATATATATATATATTGAATATAATATACACATTATATATATATATATATATATATATATATCATCACCGTTTTACGTCCATTCTTCCATGCTAGCATGGGTTAGACGGGTTGTCCTGTTGTGGGCAATGCCAGATCGGGTGACCTTGTCTTGCTCATATGGAACTGATTTTGGCTTGATTTCTACAGCTGGAGGCCCTTCCTCATTTACAGTGAGTACTGGGTGCTTTTTAACCGCGGTGCCTACACGACCACTTTTGCAGTGTGGACTGGGTGCTTTTTTGTCATGACACCTCCACGACCACTTTGCAGTGGGAGGAGGTGGGGACATATTGTCTATATGCTTCATCTTCGGCTTATACCCGTGGGAAGTCTGGTCTTCTGTTTATACTGCGTGATGGGAGAGTGACATTCAGTTATTGTAGGTTTGCCCGAGTGAACACCTACACGACCATTTCGCAGTGTCGACTGGGTGCTTTTTGTTGTGACACCTACACGACCACTATATAATATAGGTTGGGCTCTTCTGTTGTGGCGGCTCCAAGGGGGAGCGGGGCTCATTTTATGGAGGGGGTTGGGAACTTGGGAGGGGTGGGGAAGATGCTTGGGGAAATTGGGCATGTAGATAAAGGGGCGGGACGATTGCGAGGGAGTTTTATGGGGAGGGGAGATGATAGGGAAAGGGGTTGCCTACCAGATTTATGCCCCAGCTCGAGAATATAAGAGGGCGGATCTTCTCTAATACTTCATAGCCAGAGGTCACGGTCATGTGTCATATATATATATAGAAAGACTATTACAAAGTTAGCTAAGGGCAAACACCCAGCAAAGCAACCTAAAATAAATCTGCTCTACTGTTAATCTTGGCAATATACACACACACACATATATATATAGACATACATATATATGTCTATATATATATATATTTATTAAAATAACAGATTAAAGTTTAAGCAAAGAATCGCTGCTTTCACCCTTAACGGGATCTTCTGAAACTTATCCTTATCGGGCCCTCTTTGGATTTTAGTCTTCAAATTTATTATTATTAATATATATACACACACATATATATATATATATACATACATATACATATATATATATCATCATCATCCTCTATATATATACACATATATATATATATATATATAAATATGTATATATACACACACACGCATCTCTCTCTCTCTCTATATATATATATATATATTTGTCCCACCCTTGCAAGCAGGGAAAAAGCGGACGTAAAATGAAATGATGATGATGATGATGATATATATATATATATAGGAACGAGTAGGACCCCGACGGCTGAGCTCAAGCCGTTTCGACGGCTAATTCTGGACCAAGAACTAGCCGTCGAAACGGCTTGAGCTCAGCCGTCGGGGTCCTACTCGTTCCTATTACCCACTCTACTACCCTAAGTATTGAGTACTTTGGTGCGTTATGGTCCTCCTGGTTCCTTACCACATTTCCTCCGTTATATATATATATATATATACATACATACACGCACACATACACACATGCA
The DNA here is from genome assembly GCA_964016885.1 of Eledone cirrhosa. Taxonomy (NCBI): domain Eukaryota; kingdom Metazoa; phylum Mollusca; class Cephalopoda; order Octopoda; family Eledonidae; genus Eledone; species Eledone cirrhosa. The sequence goes on from OZ024754.1 coordinate 39,693,718, forward strand.
CATTTATACACACACACACACACACACACAGAGCCAACTTTCTCAAGTAAATATCACAAGTCATGGCCGTAGAAAAGCCTGTCTATCTTATATTTTCTAAAACTTACAGAATACCTCAACAGCAATTGCTGATCACCCCCCCCCCCCCCTCCACCTTCCCCTGATTCCCTCCAATCAATAACCTGCCAGTTACCTGTAATCACATGATCATGCCCTTGAACATAGTAAGCAATTAATTTTACAGTTGAGTGGATTAGCCATGATGCATATACTTAATTAAAGTTTATTCAACAGAACATGAGTCTGGACTTTAATCAAGAGGCAAAATTCTGTTGATGTGAATTATTTCCTTAATAAGATAGTCCCACCCTTATGTGTGTGTGTGTGTGTGGTTGTGTGTGGTTGTGTGTGTGTATAACGAAGAAAGTGTGGTAAGGAACCAGGTGGAACATAATGCTACTACCCTAAGTACTCGATACTTAGGGTAGTAGAGTGGGTAATAGGAAATATATCCATCCATATATATATATATATATATATATATATATATATATATATATATATATATATATATATATATATATATATAAAATAAAGTTAAATAAAAGTCAAATGATTAAAATTTAGCTTCGTTTATTACTGCTATATATATTTCAGTGACAGCCATCTTTGGCTGTGACCTCTTCAGGCAGTTTGAATTAGTATGGTATAGACAAGTACATATGTTATTTAGGTGTATGATATTGTCAATACTCTGATATGCCCAGTTCCTTGTTGGGTTGTTAATTCACTCTGCGCACTTCGTCGAGTGCTCCAGCCTGCATACTGAGGTGTTGGTATACAACCAACATAAACTCAAAATATATATATATATATATATATATCATCATCATCATCATCATCAGGTTTAGCGTCCATGTTCCACGCTTGCATGGGTTTGGACGGGGGTTTTCCCACTTGAGGCAAGAGTGGTTGTCTTGCTCGCATAGGACTGTCTGGCGGGTTTTCTACAGCTGGATGCCCTTCCTAACACCAACCACGTTTACAGTGTGGGGCTGGGAGGCTTTTACCGTGTTGCCTACACGGCCACATTACAGCGTGGACTGTCTGGCGGGTTTTTTACAGCTGGATGCCCTTCCTAACACCAACCACATTTACAGTGTGGGGCTGGGAGGTTTTTACCGTGTTGCCTACACGGCCACATTACAGCGTGGACTGTCTGGCGGGTTTTCTACAGCTGGATGCCCTTCCTAACACCAACCACATTTACAGTGTGGGGCTGGGAGGCTTTTACCGTGTTGCCCACACGGCCACATTACAGCGTGGACTGTCTGGCGGGTTTTCTACAGCTGGATGCCCTTCCTAACACCGACCACATTTACAGTGTGGGGCTGGGAGGTTTTTACCGTGTTGCCTACACGGCCACATTACAGCGTGGACTGTCTGGCGGGTTTTTTACAGCTGGATGCCCTTCCTAACACCAACCACATTTACAGTGTGGGGCTGGGAGGTTTTTTATATATATATATATATTTATTTGCTCTACGGTTCTTATATATTTGATATATATTTTCCTTATCGAGCCCTCTTTGGATTTTAGTCTTCAATTTTATTATTATTACTATATATATATATATATATATATATATATATATATATATATATATATTCTTTTGTTAACCTGTTTAGCTTGCTTCGTTTTTTGGCTCCGGTGGCTGATGGCTTCACAACCACTGTTTTCATTTTATCTGCCTTTATAACATATGTTAATTGCCCTGAGCTTCTTTTAGCCCATTGAGCACTTGCCGCATATCTCGAAGATTGCGTTTCGTTTTGATTTTGGCCACCGCCGAAATACGATCTCGCTAAAATGATATTTATATACAGACTCCGAAGTAGGCAACACCAGGCAATGTCTCACATCCGCTCTCCATGAATTTCTGCCCATAGTATCGACATCAGCCGAGTTCCATTTATACAAATCACTTCACGCACTCCAACCACGTCTTCCATATATAGATATGTCACACAAAATTCTATGTGTACTTGTAGCTTAATTGCTATAACTCACTGTTTGACTCTCGTCTCTTCTTACCCCACCAGACAACGTTTGGCTTATGTCAGATGCTGTGACCTCAGATGAACCAGCAGTACCATTGGTAGGGGCTGAAACTGCCAAAGTCTATCTTAACGACTGATGACCCTGGAATTCTGTGTCCTTCGTTAGTATTTTTATTTCTAAAAAATAATTTTTTGAGGTTTTCCCTTAAAAAATTGTTTTTCATTTTGTTTTATCCTCTATTTGTTAATTTTCTTGGGTTTATCAACCCACGAAAAGTAACCCCCCCCCCCCCCCCCGTTCAACCATGTTGCTTTTACAACATACAAAACTCCAGTCACATGCTATTCCATGGTACTATTCGGACACTAGTCCTTCATCAGAAGATAGAGTTAGAAATAGAAGATAAAATAGAGAGTAAAGAGTGGTGAGAGGAAGGAAAGAGGAAAATGAGAAAAAAAATTGGGTAGAAAAAACACATGTGCGCATTCAGTCGGCCATCGTTATATATATATATATAGGAACGAGTAGGACCCCGACGGCTGAGCTCAAGCCGTTTCGACGGCTAATTCTGGACGCGAGTCCAGAATTAGCTGTCGAAACGGCTTGAGCTCAGCCGTTGGGGTCCTACTCGTTCCTATTACCCACTCTACTACCCTAAGTATTGAGTACTTTGGTGCGTTATGGTCCACCTGGTTCCTTACCACATTTCCTTCGTTATATATATATATATATATATATATTTTTTTTTTTTTGAAGAAACAGTGGGCTGTGTGGTTGGTGGATAAAGTGTATTTAGAAATAAGAAGAAGGCACAAACAGGGGATATTTCCCATCATCAATTGTCTGCTGGAGATCACGGACATTTCTACGCATTAAAGACAATATGTCTAGCTCCAGTGTATCAATAACTAAAGGAAGTTTTTGAAGAAAAAAAATATAACAGAAGGGAAAAAGAAAAGAAAAAAAGGAAAAAACATACCGAAGAGAGAAACACACACACACACACACATATATATATATATATATATATATATAACAGAAGTTTATTTGTCACCCGATATACTGAAAATCTAAATAAATGATAGCTAAAAATACCACTTAGAGAATTATATACATATATAGAATAACTGTTTAGCTAAGGGAGATTCCTAGTAGATAAGCCTGCTCTACCATTAATGGTAGAGCAGGCTTATTTTAGATAACTCTGTTAGGAATCTCCGTTGGCTAACTTTGTGAAAGTCATTCTATATATCTTAACTATAATAAAGAAAGGAGTGCGAGACTGCGCCCAGATTATATTTTTTAGCCCCGTTTGTAAAATAAGTTGGATTACTTATAAGTTGGATTAATTGTTTCTACTTTTGGCACAAGGCCAGCAAATATCCAGTACATTACTGGTACTTTATTTTATCGACCCCGTAAGGATGAAAGACAAAGTTAACCTTGGAGGGATTTGAACTCAGTCCGTAAAGGGACATAACTCTATGCTAGAAAGCATGGCGAATAATGAATGAATATTACATAATTTATGTGCTAAATTTCGTGGCTGTTGATTAAATTTATTTTATTACTTATTTAAAGATTCACTTCTTTAAAATTTTCAAATGTCAACACTTCCGGTTAGCGGCTGTTATATTATAACACTTATAAAAATATCGCATATATTTCCGTCACTAATGTTCTCCTAATGCAGTTTATATAAAATATCGTCTTTTTTTAAATGTATCATGGATTACTTTACTGATTACAGAAGACAGTGTAACATAGACTTCGTTCAATTTCTGTGTATTTTGTCAATTACGATTTTATTTGATGTATCATATCTACGTGTATATATATTCGTGTATAATATCAATATATACACTACACATGCTAGCAGAAAACAACCCTAGGGTGGTTTTTCTGCTAGTATATATAATATATACACACATATATATATAGTAATAATAATATATATGAAGACCAAAATCCAAAGAGGGCTCGATAAGGATAAATATATATCAAATATATAAGAACCATAGAGCAAATATTTATTAAAATAACAGATTAAAGTTTAAGCAAAGAATCGCTGCTTTCACCCTTAACGGGATCTTCTGAAACAGAAGATTTTTTGAGAAGATGCCGTTAAGGGTGAAAGCAGCGATTCTTTGCTTAAACTTTAATCTGTTATTTTAATAAATATATATATATATATATATGTAAAAGGTAAACAGAAATAACAACACAATTGGTACAGTATACGAAAGAATATATTAGGTTAATGCTTGAAATAGCAGGAAGAGGGTTTCAACGTTTTGGATGCCAGTCCTTCATCAGAAGAAAGAATGAGAAATAAGATAGATTGAAGGGACAAGTGGGGTGGAATTGGAAAAAATGTCATCAGATAAAAATAACAGGTCCATTCGGCATCCAGCCGTAGAAAAGCAGCCAGAAACTCTCCTATACGAGCGAGACATGGTCACCCAACCCAACTTGCCTTTAAATGGGACAAACCCATCTAACCCATGCTAGCGTGGAAGATAGACGTTAATCGATGATGATGATGATTATATATATATATATATATGAAATGTATGTACATACAATAAAATGTATGTATGTAAATATGTCTATATGTCTGTATGTATGCATATATGTGTCCATGGTGTGGTCATCGGTGACTAAAGCCTGCTTGGTGAGGAGGGTGATTTTGGACACCCTATGTGATGAGAAACAAAACTTGTCAAAGGGCAGAGGAACTCAGGAGAGTCAGCGGCCATCCAATAAAGTTTTCTTTTTGTGGAGTGAGAGACTCCTAGTCTTTATTAAGACATCTCTCTAGGAGAAGGTCACTCTGATATAAAACCTGTGATATAAACCAGTTCTTCTTTTTGGGTAAATGCATTCGATGTTCAGAGAGTGGGATTGGCCCCATGCAAAGCCTTTCTTCAATTAAAAAAAGCTTCAAGTACAGGCATCGCTTGATATGTGACATTATTTGTAATGTATGGTATTGCTGGTCATAGGCAAGTTCCTAGCAGGACTAAAAACTACACCCATGATGCTCATGCTTAAGTATCAAGCAATGGCTTTACTTGAAATCGAGTTGTAGCCATCACCATCATCATGTATGTATGTATGTTCTTCTGGTTTTATAATTACACAAATTTTTGCCAATAGAGAGAGAGTCGGTTTCTAACATAGATACAAGACTCTCTTATTGGAATTTACACAACATCAACTAGGTAGATATGTCTGCATGCATGCTTGTGCAGGTATGGATGTTATTGTATGTGTGGACGTATATGTTTTGAGTTGTATGTGTGTATGTGGATATGCTTTGTATCTGTACAAGTGTATATGGAGTTATTAGATGCAGAATTTTTGGAATGTTTTACATATTTTTACTGTTCCATTAATGGATTGTACTTGTAGTTTCCTAACTAGTTGTGTTCTTTCTGTTTCTGTGAAGCCCAGCTTCTCAAGATTTGTATTGAGGCAGTATGTATGTATGTATGTATGTATATATGTGCATATTTATATTGGCTAATGCAAGTAAATATTAAGAGGACTATAAGAACAAATCAACAACAAAAAACAGCTACTAAGGGAATATGAAATTAATGGAACTGTTTCTACTTTACAGTTTGAGATAGAATCTGCCTGTCTGAGGCTAGACTTCAATCTCATATAAGAGCACAATAGGGAACTCCCTACTGACTATAGAATATACAAACCAGTTCACCCATATCAATGTCACATATGCTACATGATCTGCCAATCTCAAGGGGTTCTAAGGAGACATTTCAAAGCTCATAAAGATACAGAGGTAGTCCAAGCTGCACCCAAAACTAATATGCAATTTATGTGAATGACTTTTCAAAAAATTCGTCTGGTCTAAAAAGCTATAAGATCTCATGCCAGAACTGGACTGTCAAACTTTCTATATATGTATGTAGCAAGGGATATAGTTTTCTTCATCATTTTACGTCCGCTTTTCCCTGCTTGTAAGGGTGGGACTTCACTGTTTATATATACTTTACCACACCAACATCAGACCTGTCAACTCTCCCCCATCGGACGAGCAGATCTCTCACCCACTCTGGGGTGGGTGAGAGATGTCTTCTCTTGTGAAAATGGGTATAACTTTCATTATGTAAAATCTCCCCATTTTAACTCATTTCTCCCCGTTTTTGAGCACTTTTTTCATGGTACTTCCTGTTTGGGATTTTAAAAGTTTTTATAATTTTAAAAAAAAAATAAAACCCCCCAAAACTGCACAAGTTTACCTGTTATAGGGCTTAACGGTAATGTATAAAAACATATATGTAGTTGTCTACTCGTACATTTACTAACGTTTTATGGAGAAAATTAAATAGAAACATTTAGTTTGTAAATTTCTGAAAATGTTCAATAATTTATCAAACGTGAACTCACCTCTTTATTCTGATCCACGTTCTATGGAGCCCTGCGAAAGAAAAGAAGCTTGGCTGACTTGCCTACAATAGCTTTAATTGATCAATATTATTATGTTTTGACGTAGAGGCTCTATCATATATGTCAGCATCACATAAGTGGCACCTGCTGACACCCAAACTGATCAGCAATCAAAATGTTTATATCCAGATAATCCATAGCAGGTAGTACGGCCTGCAACCTTTGTAAAGGTCGTGTTTGCAGAGTCAACCACACTTGATTATAAAACCTTTGCCGTCATTAGTACAAACACGAAGTGTTAGGAAAAGCAAAAATATATATAAATCTTTGTTTAGTTAACATCTCCATTATTTTAAAGATTTATTTTGGTAACAATAAAGACGGAATCAAATATAAACTTTACTCTTTGATTTGAAAAAAAAAAAAAAAATCTCGCAATCGTCTGATAAGCGGATTAGATTTATTCAACGTTTGGGACTAACTTTTGACACACCCAGTGTAGCATAAACAATTTTAAAGGATTAATCCCTATATTTTAAGCTTATTTTAAGTTCACAATATTTATGAAAGACCAATGTAAACATGATATGATGATGAAAAATATCTGTGTTTAGATAATTTTATATCAAAACTGTAACGATTTACCTTTCACTACATTTCCTTTCATATACAGCCACGTAGCGCTTGAGTGATTGTTCTCGCTGAGCAATTTTTTTCGCAAGTGGTGTCTTTTCAACAATTTATTTTTATGATTCTTTAGTTTACCTGTACATTAAAAGTTAAACTTATTATTTTATTTTTATTTTTACCGCATGGCATTGAAAGACCTTTCTGGACCCAGTACATTCAACAGATATTTTAAGACAATCTCTTGTGATGCGTTGATAGCTGATGACATCTGGGAAACCAAAACAAACTATGAAGTCGTAAGCTCCTTTTTCATGTTGGATTATCTTGGTAGCTGATGGCATCTGGGGAACCAAAACAAACTATGATGTCGTAAGCTCCTCTCTCATGTTGAATTATCTTGGTAGCATCTGGAGAACCAAAACAAACTATGATGTCGTAAGCTCCTCTCTCATGTTAGATTATCTTGGTAGCTGATGGCATCTGGGGAACTTCTCTCACGCTGGATTATATTGGTAGCTAGTGATATATGGGGAACCTCTCTCATGTGAGATTATATTGGTAGCTGTTGACATCTGGGGAACTACAACAAACTGTGATGACACAAGCTCACCCCTTGTGCTAGATTATCCTCCATTGATTCGTCTTTTTCACGTTACAACGTCAGTAATTCTACGTTTCATAACTAATGACACTTCTACAGAAACATGGCTTTAACGAAGGTAGAAGACAACTATGTATAGTATAGCTAATCAAATGTTTAGTGTAATTAAAAAGAAATGAGCCTGTGTTTATGCAAACACATTTGTTGATCACTGAAAACCAAGATTGAACAAAGGATCATTGCCCCACATCTAATTATCCTATATTGTTGCCACATGGTTGTACCATTTTTTTAAAACTTAGCCATCATACATAATTTATTTAATATACATAATCTCACAATATTCATAAAATGCCATTGACATTATATAAAAATAATTGAGCAGAAGCTAATAAAAAAAAAACCCCACTACTAAAGGAAACGGAAAAGTAAGAAAGAAAAAAGTTAATGAAAAAAAGAAAAAGGAAGAAGGATCAAGTAGCGAAAGAAAGGAAAGGGTGAGGGACAATCATTACACCCCAGTCTGAGCTATGTCTCAAACATACTCTGTGGACATAACCACAAAAGTCTTACTGCAGAGAATGGCTAGAGACACCCGCTGTAACAGCTACACACCTCATGGATCTTCTGCCTCAAGCTGGCCGCCATCAGTCTGACTTTATGGAGGAAATAAACAGTGCGAGGACCAAAGACAACAGTGGTCTCAATGGAGACCAGTACAAAGAGGAAGTGGCTGGTCAGTATTTGACTATCTTCCTCTCCTCCACATTGTAAGCAGCGGAGCTCAAGTTTGTGGCCGAAATGACAAGGTTGGAGGCGGAGAATGAGTTGCTGCACATTGTGCCAACCCTTGCTAGCAGAGAAAATGGACATTAAATGATGATGATGATGATGATATATATATCCTTCTCTAACTACTCTTACATGAATCTGGTCTTTCCTTATCCAAACTGTCCTGAAGAAAGACTTCTGTCCAAAACGTCAAAACCTCCTCCACCTCCACCAAGTGTGAATATAATTGTGTTACAATTTTCTCCGGTGTTTTGTTTCATTTATTAACTATATATATATTATAAAGTGAAATGACATATTACGTCATGGTTAACATTCCAGAAGACCAATTCTACCCAGTGATAAACCACCAAATTTAAACGTATATCTGTAGAAATCAGCTGTAGAAACCAGCTGTAGAAATCAAGCCAGATCAGTTCCTGTATGAGCAAGGCATGGTCAGCCGACCAGACACTGCCCACAACAGGACAACCCGTCTAACCCATGCTAGCGTGGAAGAACGGACGTAAAACGGTGATGATGATGATGATGATCTATCTATATATAGACAATATGCCCCCACACCCTCCCACTGCAAAGTGGTTGTGGAGGTGCAAAAAAGCACCCAGCCCACACTGTAAAGTGGACGTGTAGGCGCCACAGAAAAAAAGCACCCAGCACTCACTGTAAATGAGGTTGGTGTTTGGAAGGGCATCCAGCTGTAGAAATCAAGCCAGAATCAGTTCCTGTATGAGCAAGACAAGGTCAGCCGACCGGACACAACCTGTCTAACCCATGCTAGCGTGGAAGAATGGACGTAAAACGGTAATGATGATATATATATAATGGAGGCACATGGCTTAGTGGTTAGAGCATTGGCCTTGCAATCAAAAGGTTGTGAGTTCAATTCTCAGACCGGGTGATGTGTTGTTTCCTTGAGCAAGACACTTTATTTCACATTGCTCCAGTTTACTCAGCTGTAGAAATGAGATGATAGGGACTGGGGTCCATATCATTCCACTGCAAAATGGTCATGGAGGTGCCATGGCAAAAAAGCACCCAGCACTCACCGTAAATGAGGTTGGTGTTAGGAAGGGCATCCAGCTGTAGAGCTCAAGCTAGAATCAGTTCCCGTCCCACCCTTGCAATCAGGGAAAAGGCAGACGTAAAATGAAATGATGATGATGATAATTATAGATAACGAGGAATCAGTAATACATCAAACCACAATTTATTAACATATTACATATGTTTCTCTGTTGATCAGCTCGAGGCAGGATCTGTGACAGATTGAACCCGACTCTGCATTCGCAAGTTCCTCAGATACGTCTTGTGTATTCAAAGCATTCCATTTTCTCTGTTAGCAAGGGTTGAAATAAATATTCATGGGCTTTCATCAATATTTAGTTTCCCATACCAGTCACCCACCAGTGGTGTATATTTAGTTTCACATACCAGTCACCCACCAGAATGGTGTATATTTAGTTTCCCATACCAGTCACCCACCAGTGGTGTATATTTAGTTTCCCATACCAGTGGTGTATATTTAGTTTCACATACCAGTCACCCACCAGAATGGTGTATATTTAGTTTCCCATACCAGTGGTGTATATTTAGTTTCACATACCAGTCACCCACCAGAATGGTGTATATTTAGTTTCCCATACCAGTGGTGTATATTTAGTTTCCCATACCAGTGGTGTATATTTAGTTTCACATACCAGTCACCCACCAGAATGGTGTATATTTAGTTTCCCATACCAGTGGTGTATATTTAGTTTCACATACCATTCATCCACCAGAATGGTGTATATTTAGTTTCCCATACCAGTCATCCACCAGTGGTGTATATTTAGTTTCACATACCAGTCACCCACCAGAATGGTGTATATTTAGTTTCCCATACCAGTCACCCACCAGTGGTGTATATTTAGTTTCACATACCATTCATCCACCAGAATGGTGTATATTTAGTTTCACATCTGTCATTCTTTTGTCACCAACGAAGTTGGTGATTGATAACAGTTACCATGGCATTAAGTGGATGAGACAAATCTTTGAAATGTACAGAAAAACAATTTGTTACAAGTTAAGTTTTTCCATAACTGGAAACAAGATCAGAACTTGGTTATGGCCACACTAACACTTTGGTAAACATATTTCCAATCTTTCAGTTGGTCCTGTCAGAATCAACCGTCTCCAACTGATCCGGCAACCATGCTAGTGTGGAAAAATGGACATAAAACAGTGATGATGATGATAATGATGACACACACACACACGTACATCTAAGGTACATTTCATGATGATGAAAGAACAAAACATGATTTTGGTTTCATAAAATTTATTTTTCTAATACATAAGTATTAAATTATTCTGGTAATCCAGAATTTTTAGTCACTCCCATTACATGCTACAAAAGACTATTCTCAATCTGACTTTTTGTAAGTTTTCAGCCTGGCTAACAGAACCCCGGAAGGCATACACACACATAACACCATAACTGTGGCAAGGGAATATTTCTCCTGAAAAAAAAAAAAAAAAAATTATAAGAGGGTGGAAAAATAACTTTGAAGTAAAAAAATTATAGAATACATACAAATGAAAAGGTTTCATCCACGCTCCACTCCAGTTATTAACCCTTTCTTTACCATATTTCTAATGAAAGATTGCTAATGGTTTTTAAATAATTTTGAAAATAATCAAGAATTTCAAAGTATTTAATAATATAACTAACTTTCTTATTAAGTTTGCGTTTGGAACATAAGTGTTCTTACATAGAATTATGATGGAAAGCTTTTAGATAAGTATAAACAGCTTAGTACTATAGAACCAGAGTCAGTTTTAGGTGACCTAGTATCAAAAGGGTTAACCATCTGAAAACAGAACATTTTGATATTGCTTAGCAGTATGGTACTATAGTTACAAATGAGGTGGTTTGCAGAGAAGCACAGTTCCAGGAAGACGGGTTAACTCTTTTGATTTCAACCCACTTGTTTTAGGAATTAGAATTGCTCGATTAAAATGTTATACTAATATTACAACCTTCAATCATATTTTTATTTTTTTAAATTTATGTAATGTTCAAACCAACTTACTAATGAAAAATTTAATTACCATATTTCCTGGCGTCGAAGACGTCCTCGAGGACGCACCCTAATTTTGACAACCCAAAATTTGAAGAAAAAAAAAAATAAACAACCTTCATCCTCCAGGACGCATGGAAGATTTTTGATACTTATTTTAGGAAAGCAGTAGCGTGTTCGACGTCGGGAAATACGGTATATTAAATTCCTCCAAATTTTATATTTTCAATATGTATTACATAACAGTCTATTTCATTAGAAATGCAGTAATAAATGGGTTAAAGAACAAGTTTGGTTTATGGATAGAATCTAAAGTAGAGGTAATAGAAGAGTGACATGATGTTACAAGTGTTGTAGCCAGGAGACTAACAACGTCTAATAATTTAATTTCAATATGAGGTTAGATAGATTGCTATAGAGTGTTGAGCTAAAAACTAGTTGATAGCTTTTGTTGTCTCAGATGTCATTTTAATATTTGTTTTAATGTACAGTAGTATTAGATATTCTATTTTATTATTTTTTTACTTATCTCAGACATTAAACATCTGCCATGATGATGATAAGTTAAACCAGTGAAATCATATCTAATGCTTGCAACTTTAAAAACCTAAAATAGGAGATAAGAGATCCCATCTTAGTTGATGACCTTTTCCCCCTCTCAGTAGAAACGTAAGCTTGCCATATTTTATTTTTTATTTGGCAGTATTGGTAGAGCATCGAACATGCTTTGCGGCATATAGTTATGGACCTTTACATTCTGAGTTCAAATCCAGCTGAGATTAGCTTTGCCTTTGATCCTTACTGAGGTGGGTTGATAAAATAAAGTACTAGTCATGCACTGGGGTCGATTTAATTGACTTTTCCCATCTCCAAAATTGCTGGCCTCATGCCTATATCAGAGACTATTGTTAGAGGGATTACTAAGTAAATATACACAAGAATATATTTGTTAGCTTATGAGGCAGAATTATTTAAACATCAAATAATTTTGTGGTGCTATTCACCTGATAAATAGTTAAATATATAAAAACAATTTTTGGAACATTAACTTTTTCGATACCAAAACATCTGAAATTGCTCCTGGTTTTATGATATAAAACAAATTTATTTAACAATCACAGGCACCATCTTTTATTAGAAATATGGCAATGAAATGGTTAAAAAATTCAATTACGATAAGATATGCAGTAAAAAAACAAAACAACATTAACTGAAGACAAATATTTTGAATAGCAAGTATGGGAGACAACTCAAGGCTTGTTTCACTCCCAATGATGCATCTTAGCAGATTATCATAACTTGCAGGTGGTCACAGAATTATTCATAACAAATTTCTTACTGTATATTTATTTAACAAGTAGAAAGTCATTAACACTACTAGAAAAAGAAATTGTTTTGACCATTCGTTGTAAAAATGTCATTGTGTACATAGACATGGCTGAATGGTTAAGAAGTTTGCTTTACAATCTTGAGGTTCCAAGCCTGATCTCACCATATAGCATTTTGAGCAAGGCCTGAGTGAAATTGTAGGCAGAGATATTGGAGGAGCTCATCAGATGAATTGTACCAATGTCCAAGCCTTGTCACATATTGATTTGGCCTGAGAATTATGTTAACTGTGTGTGTGTGTATATATATATATCAATGCAATATCAATATCAATGCTAATTTAAAAAAATTAGTAATTCAATTGATTGAAAAAACTGAAAGAGTATATATATATATATATATATATAACGAAGGAAATGTGGTAAGGAACCAGGTGGACGATAACGCACCAAAGTACTCAATACTTAGGGTAGTAGAGTGGGTAATAGGAACAAGTAGGACCCCGACGGCTGGGCTCAAGCCGTTTCGACGGCTAATTCTGGACTAAATTAGTCCAGATTTACCCGTCGAAACGGCTTGAGCTCAGCCGTCGGGGTCCTACTCGTTCCTATATATATATATCTGAGATGTGACATGTAGAAGTACTTTGTACAGCAGCAAAGCTACTATCTATATATGAATGTGTGTGTGTATATATATATATATATATATATATATATATATATATAGAGAGAGAGAGAGAGAGAGAGAGAGAGAGAGAAAGAGAGAGAGAGAGAGAGTCGTGGTGCTAAGACCAGGGCAACCGCTAATCATGGGAGTACTCAATGCATGGGAGATGCAGAGTGGGTGTGTATATATACATATATATATCATCAGTGTTTAACGCCCATTTTTCCATGCTAGCATGGGTTAAACGAGTTGTTCTGCTGTGAGAAATGTGGATGCTCTTCCTAATGCCAACCACATTTACAATGAGTACTGGGAGCTTTTTATTGTGACCCCTACAAGACCACATTACAGTGTGGGCTGGAGGCTTATATATATATATGCCCTTCAGTCTTAGAGGGTCGATAAAGTACCAGCTATGTACTAGGGCCGTTGTAATGACCCTTTCCATCCCCCCCAAATCAGAAACCATTATTTTGGCAGAAGCGGTGGATTGGCAGTATTGGTAGAGGATCGGACGCCATGCTTAGGAGTATAGTTACGGCCCTTTATGATCCTAGTTCAAATCCAGCTGAGGTTAACTTTGCTTTTCAACCATACGGGATCGATAAAATAAAGTACCAGTAATGTACACTGGGATAACTGCTGGCCTTGTGCCAAAAGTAGAAACAATTATTTTATCAGATGGTACAACATGCTTTGCATCATATAATTACGTCCCTTTATGTTCCAAGTTCAAATGCCAGAGGTTAGCTACGCCTTTCATTCAATGAAATAAAGCACTAGTAACGTACAGGGCTCGACTCAGGCCTTGTGCCTAAATCAGAAGCCATTTAGTCAGATCATTGAACACAATGTAGGGTAGTGGTCCTCATGACAAAGTCACAAGTGCTGGTGCCACAATATGTACCCAGTACACTCTGTAAAGTGGTAGCATCTAAAGTCTCAATGTATGGCTGAGAGCACCCCATAACCTCTAGTACTGGTGCCACAACATGCACCCAGTACACTCTGTAAAGAAGTAGTAACTAAATGAAGACCATGTACTGGTGCCATAGTAACATGTACCCAGTGCACTGTAAAGTAGCAACTAAATTGAGCTCATGTATGGTTGAGGGCACCTCCATAATCTCAAGTACTGGCACCACAATATGCACCCAGTACACTCTGTAACGAATTAGTAACTAAACCGAGACCAGGTGAGGTTGCGAGCACACACAAACTCTGGTACTGATGCCATAAAATGCACCCAGCCCACCCTGTAGTTCTGGTACCATAATAAAAAGAAAAATACCCAGTACACTCTGTAAAGTGGTTGACATTAGGAAGAGCATGCTAGCTGTAGAAAACATGCTAGAATATATGTGAGCGAGGTGAGGTTAGCCAACGCCGGAAGTTTTAAGAGATCTTGAAACGAAGTGTTTACGATGACCTTCAAACAAAACGGACCTTGCATAGGAAAAGTATGTAAACATTTACATTCAGACGATATCAACATAAGAGTCACTTAATCAACATAAGCGACAAAGTGTTGTTTACTGATGGGGTGTATTCATAAAATAGAAGAACGGTAAACTTATTACATTCGTTTCCGAGTCAGGTGTTATAAACTTCAAGGGAGGTGGAACTAGAGAAAACGAGTAATTACGATTGTTTTGAAAACCATATTCGTTCAAAACATCGAAAAATCGTAGAGAAAACAAATTTCACTTTCAAAATTCTAACGAAATCTATCAACTATCTATCTAAAAATTTAATTTTCTATTTTTACTAATACACCAGTCTCTGAGACGGGTGTAATAGTAAAATTTACCTTATTATATATATATATATATATATATATATATAACAAAATGTAATATAGAAATGGCTTCTACAGGACAAGAACTGTTTCATACGAAGGAGATCAGGCTTTCCTGATGATTTCCTTCGAATGAAACAGTTCTAGTCCTGTAGAAGCCATTTCTATATTAACTTTTGTTATATATATATACTCTACTATTGTATTGAGTACCTTACTTATTGTGGTTACCCCTGATTGAACGCGGGACTCATATATATATATATATATATATATATATATATATATATATACACACGTGTGTATAGAAGGTTCAGTATATATATAGTGTATGTGTATGGGTACACCTTGGAAAGTAAAAGATGAATCCATATAAAAGGTAACAACTATATATAACAGATCTAAAACACAAATTAAACAACAGTTTTAATAATCGATTTTGGAACACATTCACGGAGAAACAATAACGCCGCTGATTCTGATATTAAACGTAGAGAACCAAAATAAGATTAAAAATAGAACAGTAGATTAATACATTGTATTATTTAAGAATATTTTACTATTATCAATTAAAAAACATGAATTATTTTCATTTTTTAAAAGATTATTTTCAGTTCTAAGTATGTCCTTCAAACATCGACCTGTCGCATTCAAAAGTAACGCAGGCGTTACAGTAGTTATGACAAAAACTTACCAAAGCTGAAATTTTAACTTTTGGGGGTCCAGATATAAGAGTAGCTTTGGGCGCAGCATGTTTTTGAGCCACTAATAAAGACTGTTGAAGACAATTTCTCAATAAGACAGACATTGTTGATAGAGATCGATGTTTCACCTTCTTTAAAAATCAGTCTTTTTTTAGTGTCTGCACGTTTCGCTAATCTCGGACTGAATACTTCCTTTTTCCGGTCGGTATGATTAATCTATTGAGAATAATAACTTACACTTTTATTTTTTATTTTACTTATTGATTTAAAAAATGTAAAGTTTTATGTATAAATCTTCATAAAATAATTTAATTGATCATTCACGTTAAATTGTATTAAACTATTTAGAGTAAATAGTTGACATATTTATATCTGAACATTCGCTGCTGACTACTGATTTGGTGGGTGAGATTTGTCATAGGAGTTGAGGGGGAAATTGTAACTAAAAGCAAAAGTAAAATAGAAAAATAACATCTAACAGTAGGGAGAGAGTGTCTAAAAAGGGAAACAAGAAACTATAGTAAATAGAAAAATGGCTGACGGTGATGGGAGCGTC
The DNA here is from genome assembly GCA_964016885.1 of Eledone cirrhosa. Classification (NCBI taxonomy): domain Eukaryota; kingdom Metazoa; phylum Mollusca; class Cephalopoda; order Octopoda; family Eledonidae; genus Eledone; species Eledone cirrhosa. The sequence goes on from OZ024754.1 coordinate 39,710,340, forward strand.
TGTTGCTGTTGCACGGACGTTTGTATGTGTGTATCCCTTAAAGATGTTTCTGCTGGTTTTGTGTATTGGTCTGTGCCTGGCTGTTGATAAACCCCTGCCACACTCTGCTACTTTCCTGACCCCCTAACAACTCTCATTCCTTCCAGATTGAAAGAGGAAACGAGCCGCTGTCAAATGTAAATTATCAAAGCAGGATGGATTGCCGAAATACTCAACTAATCTCAACTTAAATATTTTGAACTGGAATTAACCAGCTATATATATTAGAGACGAACAAATCGAAATTCGAGCAGTACTCGTTGCCATATCTTCATCATACTTTTACATCAGATTGTCATTTTATATATAAATAATAATAATAAGTCCTTTATAGTATCTCGTGTGGAACTGTTACTGGACTAAAGGTCGGCGATTCCGCATTATAAACTTGGTAAGTACCAATAATAATTTATATATTTACCTTGTGATTTATTCTCTTCTTTCTGTCTAGCTTTTTATTTTCCTTTTCAACTTAGATATCTTTATTTTTTACCTGACCATCAAATGTTTTCTATTGATATATCAAGACATTATATTACATTTCCTCTACATAAGAAACGGAGTTCAATTACAATTTCATTTATAGATTTTTAAAGTATTATTATTTATTTTTTATATAATAAGTATTTTTCAATAAAATATTTGTGGCTTTTATTTGAAGATATTACTGCATTTAATTTTTTTTCAATATCCACTAATGAATAAAAACCATATTAATAGGAGTATATTAGGAAAATGGGGGAACAGTTTATAATGTATACTATATAATACATTGATCCCTCATTATATGTCATTTACCATTAGGGTTTAAAAAAAAAAAAAATCAGTATTCCAGTACTATGTCTTA
>OZ024754.1:39716225-39868725 GCA_964016885.1 Eledone cirrhosa
TTCCCTATGAAATAATGTACCCTTTATACTCTGATCTAGTGAGTACCCTACTTTAATTGGGATTCCTTATAAAATAATGTACCCTCTCTACTCTGATCTATTAAGTACTTTAATTGTGGATCCCTATGAAATAATGCACTCGCTTTACTGTGATGTAGTGAGTACCTTACTTTAATTGTGGTTCCTTTCAGTGGGGTAGAATGGTAGAAGCATTAGAACACTGAAGAAAATGCCACGTATGCTGTTTAATTGTTTTGGGGTTGATGATAAAAATACCTGATGTGTATTTGTTGTTGATTTAATTGACTATACATTCCCCATTCAGAGAGATGGTATGTTGCTAATTTCAGAAATCAATTTTATACATAACAGTAATAATTTTGTTTACAAGTAATATGTTTTTTGTTACTAAAAATGTATGACTTTGTGCAAAGGGTTCCCAACTTGGGGTAAATTTCCTCTACTTAGGGATTAAATTTGCTAATTCAGAATCTGTACATATTTTTATCAAATTTTAAAACAATCTGAAGTTAGAGTAAAAATGTTGAAGTGGCCTATTTTGTTTATCAACATACAAATATGGATAGCATTAGTTGTTCATGAATATGTGGAATAATGTTTTGTATATTTATTAATTGGATCTGAAAGAGGAAAGAGGAGTGTCAAATAAATGCATAGCAGTATTTAGTTCTAGCTTTTTATATTCTCAGTTCAACTTAGCTTTCATCCTACCAGAGTCGATAAAATAAAACACCAATCAAGTACTGGGTTCAATTTAATTGACTTTCTCCCCTTCCCCTCAAATTGCTTGTCTTATGCTGAAATCCGAAACAATTATTTGAACCAAAAATAACTTAAACAGTATCTTCATTAGTTGTATTATGGTCGTAATTTTGTTGAAATTACTGAATAAAACAGAAAAGTTACTGTTGGATAAATGGAGCAAATAAAGTGAGCAATGGAGGCACATGGCTTAGTGGTTAGAGCATTGGCCTTGCAATCGAAAGGTTGTGAGTTCAATTTTCAGACCGGGTGATGTGTTGTTTCCTTGAGCAAGACACTTTATTTCACATTGCTCCAGTTTACTCAGCTGTAGAAATGAAATGATAGGGACTGGGGTCCCTATCATTCCACTGTAAAGTGGTCGTGGAAGTGCCACGGCAAAAAAGCACCCAGCACTCACTGTAAATGAGGTTGGTGTTAGGAAGGGTATCCAGCTGTAGAAATCAAGCTAGAATCAGTTCCCGTCCCACCCTTGCAAGCAGGGAAAAAGCGGACGTAAAATGAAATGATGATGATGAATGATGAATCCCTGATCTAGTTTAATATACAATTAATTATCTCAATTGATTACTTTATTAACCCTGTTTCTAATTATCTTATGCACTAATCAATCAGTTTTACAATGCTGGAATTGTAATATGAGAGAAGAAAACAACCAACTTTATGAAGATTAACTCGTTAATTAGCAATCTGCCTGAAACTCCCTCTATTAAAGCTGTTCAAATCTATGAGGGTCGACTGAAAAGTCCATTGTGAAGCAGTGATGCTAAAGCTGTGAAATCTTGCATGCATTAATTTCAACTCTTCTTATAAATAACTGCATTGTTTCTTTCCAGGGACTATGTTGAAAAATAAACCTCATTTGGTCATTCCATGAGAGTATCTTAGTCAGCTTATGAATGTTTTAGTTGAACTCTGCGAATGCAAATCTAGCCCTGAAATTTCATTACATGACAGATAATGTTAGATTTCAGTAATAAATATTTGTTATCATTAAGTTTAAAATTAGTTATTTCAATCAACATCTCATAATTAATTATTACTGCAGTAATTAAAACACAAAGGTAGTATATTCTTGTTAGAAATATGATAGCAAAAAGGTGAAATTCAATCCGGAAAAAATATATATATGTATGTATAGAAAAATAAAATGTGGTAGTCTAAAGATAATTAGAAAATATACCAACTGATATGCAGTTTAAATAAAAGGTAATAATATATTAGTGGATAATATTGTAATAATATCTAATTTTAGAAATACAGCCATGCACCTATCTTCAATGACAATATCATTGTCAACTCTACTACAATATTAGCAACGTCAACATAGCAACCACATTAATGTTCCTATGGTGTCCCTAGCTACATTAAAGGTCTTGTGTGTAATAAATCTTCTATTTTAACAGTTTCCTTTTATAAAAACAAAACAAAAATCATTCTTTTTTTATACAAACCTTGATTGAAATAAGAATATTATATTATATTATATTGGACATTGTAAGTTAAATTTCTATCAGAAGCATAACATTGATATACACTTTTTTCAACCATTTTGACTGTGGCTATGCTTGATCATCACCTTGATTTAGTTAATCATATTGACCCCAATATTTATTTTGTCAATCTTTTTGCTGAGATGAATACTGAACAACTATATTGTCTTTTCATTACTCATATTTAGAGAAGGTAGTGGCTGGCTAATGTCCATACCCCTGTGCATCTGAAACTGCTTCTGGTCCTAGCATATTAAGCTGTTAATTTTAACATGTTTATATTCATCTAAAAACCTTTCATTAAAATGTCATGTAAGAACCTTTGTTAAGTATGCTTCAAACACCAGCTTAATAATAATTACTAAATCCCCCCCAAATTCTTGTTTTTTTTAGAATCATTTGAGACTGATAGGATTTCCCTCAAATACTACCTTATTCATTATAGTCATGATAAAAGAAGATTTAAAGAATCAGGCTTATCTAACTGTTATACATAAAATAAAAATAAAATCTGTTATCTTTCCTCTATGATTATGAAAACTGATACTTTTGGTTTATCAAATTCTCAACACGTAATATTTTTTACCTTTTCTGTTTAACATCATCTTCCCGTGACTGGTGTAACCAGTCCTTGGGGTGCCAGTCTTAATGTTCTAGCAGCTAGCTGTAATTACTACTTTATCTTCTGTCACAAGTGGAACGACAGCCATAGTATTAAGAACTGTCCAGTCTCTGATGTTGAAGGGATAGGATTTTCTTTGCCCTCCTTCAGCTGTGCTCTGGAGAATGTTTTTGGACAGGATTTGTAGCAGGATACATATCTGTACCAGGCAACCTTTTCTTTTATCTTTTCACTACTGCAACAAATGGTACCAGCTTCTTAACATATTTTGTGGATTTTTTTACCACACGTCAATTGTACCCTGGAGAATGTTTTAATTATGGAAGTCTACTAAAAAAACAAAACTAAAAAACTAACTACTTAAAAGAACCTTCCGTTAAACGTCTATTGTAATACAATATTTTTGCCATTATCAGACCTCATCTTATTCATTATTAAAGTAGCAATTTGCATCTTGAAGATATTATTCATAGAAATGTAGACTCAACCTACATTTGATATGGAAAGTCTATTGCTGTATTAATGAGAGATGATTTGGCTTGTATTCATGTGTGTGTAGTTTACTTTGAGATAAGAATCCATTAGATAGATAGTTGTACCTCAATGCTATTTCAAATAATCAATCAGAAAGGTGGAAACATTTATTAACGTTTGTGAGTCATAATGTTATAAAGTAGTGTTACTTGCTGATTCAAATTAGCTTTGGCACTTATTATTCTGATACTACTGTCATAATATTTGGTTGGTTTTTTATTATTTTACTTGGAAATCAAAGACTAGTTATTATTGACTTGCATGATTTATGCATGTTGACTTTTGTAACATAAAATGTTAAAATGTAGGGAGGCATTGGGTGAATATCTTCAAACCCATTAAACTATTTTTTTTCTGGACAAACAAGGGTGTCTAAATATAGTCAGACCTACTACAAATAGCAGCCAAATTCTCTGATATACCACCTTAGATTTTTAAAAGAGGAAGGCCATATAAAAAAACTGTATGTATGTATGTATGTATGGAGCTGTAACATCTGTTGGAGTCGTGAGGGTGCCTTAATGACATATTATGGATATTTTAACATAATGGATATGACACTCTCATCACAAATAATGGGTGGGGTGGTGATCGGTACTTTTTCTAGGTTATTTGTTGATTTTTAAAAAACCAGAATTAATCATTTAGTTTACATATTGTGATCCCAACCCATCATATTTATTTTATAACATATGGGATTTCTAGTACTATACTTTTTTTTGTCATGTAAAATGTTTTTTAATGTATAAAGAAAATTAAAATAAAATTTCGCTGGAGATAGATTAGCAAAATTTAATATTCAGGGGGATTGGAATAACTGGGGAGGGGGTGGAAAATATCTGGAAGGATATTTAATAAGTGGCAGTGGGGGCACAATTATATGAGACCCGAGAGTAATGGATATTTTAAAAACCTGACAGAGCCCAACCTTTGTCTGAGCCTGAACAGAGTTGAATTCTTCCAGAGTTAAATAATTTTTATCAGATAAATTTCATAGCCCAGGAAGAAAAATGTATAATCTGTGTTTTGTGGAATTTTTAACTTTTCTATTAATCATTGTCACAACTAAGCTTTTTGTATTTCTATACATTAAAATCACAGATCACAGATTGAGTATAAGCATCATCGTTATTGACATCTTAACCTTCTTGATACTAACATGCTTGAAATTGCCCTTCTTCTCTGATACAGAATTGTTTATTTTAAAGTGTTTATATTTATTAAAAACCTTCCATTATAATTTTATGTAAGAACCTTTAAAATTTTGCTCCGAACAGCAAACTGGTAACAAGAAAGTTATTTTACTAAATCCTTTCACAATCTTGATTTTTCAAAAAAAATTCTTAAAAATTATAGTGAGTCACTTTCTGTAAAAATATGATACTGAAAGGGTTAATATATCAAATAAATAAAAGTTTTGGATGACGTAGGTTACCTGCATTCAAGTAAATTTGTATATTTTGTATTCACATACATATATTGACAACTTGTAGACATAAGTTTAATTAAATCCTAATGCAATAACTTACTGTATGTGTCTGATTTAATATAGGTATGCTGTGTCCTTGTGTGTTGTAAGAGTTGTCTAAGTGGATTGACACTAAGAAGAACATCTTGCTGTAAAGCATTGCTTCAAAAAGGACCCCTAGATGAGCATGAAGCTTTTCATAGGGGCTGCAAGGGCCAGCCTTGCTTTAGCAGGGAAAAATGATGTTAAAACTCTTGCTGCTGAAGTTGCTGCAGCTAATAGAATATATTTTCTAACATGGTACAATGAAAGTAAATGTAATGTTATTGCATGGCTTTAACTATTGATCAGATTGTTCTGAGGTAATCAATAAAAAGAGAAAAGGATGGTCAAGTTTTTATGGTGAATGTATCTGTCGGAGATAGGATGAAACCTAGAAATAAAGTTCAAAATGGAAACATTGATTAATTTGTTCTGCATTTAAAAATAAATGACATGCAAATTGTTTAGGAAAACTGACACTTTGTCCTGTTTCACCTTGAGTTTCTTTCCTTTCTCTGTTACCATTGATGTTTTTTCTGAAGAGCCATATCTAGGGTTGCTAGATGGTAAATTAGGACCGTAATCACTGAATATAGAACCTGCTTCCCTTTCCATACCCTTCTTGTCTTTGGCATTTCTAGCAAGGTACCCTTCTCCTTTCTCCAATCTCTCACAACTTTCTCTGCTGTTACAGAAAACTCCCTCCCAGCAGCTCTGTTATCATTAACTTTTGAAAGCAGCAGCATACAACAAATATTATATATTTACACCAGTGGTATCCATTATGAGAATGTCACGGGGTAGCATTTTACCCTTTTCTATGTTTTTCTAACATATTTACACCCAAGCAAATATGCCCTAATATAAGGGTTGGCTGAAAAGTTCATATGCTGACCAAGATACTCTCATGGAATGACCAAATGAGATATATTTTTCAACATAGTCCCTGGAAAGAAACAATGCAGTTATTAATAAGAAGAGTTGAATTAACACTTGCAAGATTCCTCAGTTCTAGCATCAATCCTTCATAGCCAGCCTATAAACTTTTCAGCTGACCCTTGTAAAACTATATTTTCTTGTCTTTTTTCCCTTCACCCTTTCAGTATTTCCTTATTTATCCACTCCTATTTCTTTCAAATTTTGTTGTCACCCTTTCTCACCACCAATTAATTATCTTTAACTAATTACCATCCACTCTCCACCTTCATTGTACCACACAGTCACTGACCTTTAACACATTTACAACCAGTCGATAAGCTCAAAAGATCAGACTTAGAACTTTTTCCTGGTTTAGTTTTCATACAATGAAAACTACATTAATTTATTCAAGACAGCTGTATCCATGTGCAGTATGTTCTCATGTTGACCAGCATTTATTATAATGACTGATAATGATGAAATTTCTTGCACAACATTTTATAGCTTTGTGCATAAATCACACAGCCCTGATTTCTTCTTTTTTTTTCTTTTTTTTTTTTAAATCAAAGTTGTCCACAAAAAGTGATTTATACTTTTTTTGTTTTTATCGAAGTTGGCCACAAAAAAGGGATTTATACTTTTTTTGTTTTTATCGAAGTTGGCCACAAAAAAGGGATTTATACTTTTTTTGTTTTTATTGAAGTTGGCCACAAAAAAGGGATTTATACTTTTTTTGTTTTTATCGAAGTTGGCCACAAAAAAGGGATTTATACTTTTTTTGTTTTTATTGAAGTTGGCCACAAAAAGGGGATTTATACTTTTTTTGTTTTTATTGAAGTTGGCCACAAAAAAGGGATTTATACTTTTTTTGTTTTTATTGAAGTTGGCCACAAAAAAGGGATTTATACTTTTTTTGTTTTTATCGAAGTTGGCCACAAAAAAGGGATTTATACTTTTTTTGTTTTTATTGAAGTTGGCCACAAAAAAGGGATTTATACTTGATTCATCCTTCCTATTTAGTTGCTTTGGATCATTGAGTGATGGGAGATCTCTATCCAGTATGGTTGTGGGGCCATGACACATGCCTGCTCCCAGACCAGGCCTATATTTGGTGACATGAGATCTCCAACCAGCATAGTTGTGGGCTATGTTACAAGTCTGTCCCCAGATCAGGCCTATATTGGGTTACGGGAGATCTCTATTCAGTATGGTTGTGGGCCATATCACAAGCCTGTTCCCAGACCAGGCCTATATTGGGTTACACAAGATCAACCAGAATGGTTGTGGGCTATATCAAAAGCCTGCTCTTAAACCAGGCCTATATTGGGTTACGGGAAATCTCCATCCAACATGGTTGGAGGCCATGTCTCAAGTCTGCTTTCAGACTAAGTCCTTATCCTCAGACCTCAACCAGATCTTGACATGTTGACCTTGCATCTTACACCCATCTCCTATCTGGTTTCCACTCAAGAGAGGCTTACACTGGTCTCTTCACAGTCATGCTAAGTCCATATTAAGCATGTTCTGCCATCTTACTGTGATGGTATTCCATAGACCACTCAACCAGAATGGCAATGCAAATTCTGGTGGTCTTTTTCCTCATTGTACAAGCATACACCATCGTTGACACAACAATTTACATATATTCAAGTCAGTATGGTAATTCAATATGAATCGGTAATCCATTCATTTGATTACCTATATTTTTGTGTTAACAATCAACTTGATATTATTAGCTAGCTAATGTTAATCTTGTCTAAAGTTATAATTTAATTTCATGTTAGGACTTGTAACTGTTTGTACTTGAGTGGTTTGATCTTAGAGAATATGTTTGCCTTGACTGATATAGCTTTCAAAAGAATACTTTCAACTTATATATTTAGAGTATTGCTGTTTAATAAACAATATTCAGTGCAATTTCTATTAAATGGACTATTTTATAAAATCATATAAGCTAATTGGTGTAACTCATATTAATCTTTTCATTAACATATTTCTAATTATAGAGACTGCCTGTTATTTTAAAATAATTTTGAAAATAATCAAGAATTTGGAGCGATTTAGTAATATAACTAACTTTCTCATTAAAGTTTTTTACATAGAATTATGATGGAAGATTTTAAAGTTAAATACAAATACTTTAAAATAAACAGTTTTGTATGCTAGAACTAGGAGCAGTTTCAGGCAGTGTGGTATCAAAAGGATTTAGGAAGAGTGAACAAGTGTATCATTAGTGTAATTATAAAGTTACGGCTGTCATGACAAGCATTTAAACTCGGCAGAACCTATCTCTCCATGTCAGCTAATTTCTTCCAGAAAAAGAAAGGTATAAAGGAAGAATCAATCCCAATATTAGAGTTGTACTTTCTTTACCAATTGTATGAACAACAAAGTTGACCATGGCAGGATTTGAACTCTGAATGCAGAGGACCAGAACAGATGCTACAAATATTGTATCTAATGTTCTAATGACTCTGCCAATTCACTGCCTTATATAAGACATGACATAAAGCACAAAGAATCTGTATATCTCCAAACTATTTGGAAAAGCTATAAGAAAAATGTGAAATAATATTGTTTCTCATATTGAAATGAATCTTGAAATTTTGAAGATGTTTGTGCTTTTTGCAGCAGTATTGAAAATGTAATTAAAAAGATTAGAGCCAGATGTAGAAAATGGATTCTGTTCACTAAGAACCGTTCAACAACCACCGCTTCTGGAATAGAATAATAATAGAATTGTTTCTACTTTTGGCACAAGGCCAGCAATTACCCCAGTGCATTACTGGTACTTTATTTTATCGACCCTGTAAGGATGAAAGGCAAAGTTAACCTTGACGGGATTTGAACTTAAAACGTAAAGCATATATAATAGGAAAGCATATATAATAGGAAAAAGAAAGTAAAGTAGACAGAATAAAAAGGAAAAGTATGGAGTTGATTGTCAGATCAGACTAAAGAAACAAGGTTGCCGTTGGTCTTTCCGTTAGTGATAAAATTTTCTGATCACAACTCTTAAAATACACAGAACCATATCAGATATCACAAAGCAACCCCTCCTTTCCCCACATCTAACTCTTTAATAATTCTGCCAATCCACTGCTTTTAGACTGATACTTTATTTATCAACCCTGAAATAATGAAAAGCAAATTTGTATTCAAGAATGCATAGATCTGGAAGAAACCCCCAACACCTCTCTAACAATTCTACCAATTTACCACAGAATAAACAGAAATGAATGGGAAGATATATGCAAAATGTTAAGCGTAAAGCTATTCACACAACTAGTAATAGAATATTTGTGATTATATTGGTAGAGTGAGAGAGAGAAGAGAGAGAATGACTTGTGTAAAATGTAAGATAACAAAACAGATGGGGAAAGTAAATCTCACCAGGTGAAATAGGGAAATAATAAAACTGTTACCCCTCAATGACAGTAAGAAAATATGTGAAAGCTGGCTGAAGAGGAAAACCTTATAGTTTACTGATTTAACTTAGGAACTGGTTTTCATTTGAAACCATATAAATATTGGGATCTTAAAATCTGGAAAGTAACTAGTATATTTTTTTATATATACACATTTGCTCTTTGATTAGTGATGAAGTTAAACAATATATATCTATGCCATATGCTTAGTAAGTTGAGTAGCGAAATTAAGCAAGTGTATATTTAATTTCGTTGATCTGAAGAAGCCCTTCGCCAAGGTCTCGTATGCTCTATTTTATTAACAGTACAAATAAGGCTTGGGGTTAAAAATGATGGTGAATCAAAAATATCAGTGCATATATGCATGAGCTGACAACCATACCTGGTTGGGTGAATCATGCAAACTGGGTGAAGAGATGCTGGGGTTTGATGCTGGGTGAAGAGATGCTGGGGTTTGATGCTGGGTGAAGAGATGCTGGGGTTTGATAGTAGGAAATAATTATATTAGATGAAAAAAAAAAATGAAATGAAATTTGCAGCTCACACCTATGCAGGTTTAGCTGGCTTCCTACAAAGTTGTATCTGTAGGAGGTTCTCAGATGTTTTAATTATAACAGCTTGTCTTATGAAAAACAATGTGAAATAAAGTGTCTTGCTCAAAAACACAAAGTGTCACCTAGTAGAGGGATTGAACCTATAAACTTATGATTGTGAGTTCAGCACCACTCAATAATAGCAAATGTTTTAAGGCTAGTTTGCCTGCTAAAGTAGGGGTTAGCCTCGTGGGCCACATGACACACCATGGCGTCCTTTTTAAAGCAATGTTTACAGCAAGATGTGTAGATATTCCAAACCAGATACACACAGTTATGTGGGTTTATCAGACAAAAGGCTGACAGTACACAGTACCTCCAATGGAGGTAGAATGTTGTAGATTTATAGATTTATGATGTTTGGCATTAAATGTGGGAGAAATAGCAGAGTAGGAATTTACAACCTGCAGAGAATGCTTCCTTGTGAACATGGCAGAAGTATGTGAGAGAAATATCAAAACTGAAGTATTAACTATTTTGATACTAAATTTCCTCAAACTAACTCTGTTTCTATTCAACTTCCACAAACTACATGTTTTTATTTAACTGTTTATTTTAAAATATTTAAAAAAAAACCTTCTATGATAATTTTATGTAAGAGCCTTTGTTAAGTTATGCTCTAAATACCAGCTTAATAATTAGAAAATTAGTTATATTTGTTTGTAAATCACTCCAAATTCTTGATTGTTTTCAAAATAATGAGAAAATTAGTTATATTTGTAAATCACTCCAAATTCTTGATTATTTTCAAAATGATTTGAAAATTATAGGCAATGCCTTTCATTAGATATATGGTAACAAAAGGATTTTTAAAAAAAAATCATTTTTGGGTGGTTACAGCTCTCTTTTATTTCAAGAGAGAAAACATGTGTGCTACCATGTGGATCAAAAGATTCTGGGCATTGCTTGGTAACGTTAGTACTGCTCAACACTGCTGAAGAGAGCAGTGCTATCTAAAGGTGATGAAACCATTGTGAACTTTAGTTAACAGCTGATGATGAAAGGAATGTACTTAAATTTCTATATATTAAATATTCAGCAGAATTATATGTTTCCCATTTTTGAGATAGAATCAAAATTTTAAGAGTTGTTTAAGTCCAGAAGTTTGAAATTGGTGATGGAAAATAGTAAAATGAGAGGTCTAGATTTTCTTCCGATAACACGGAAAATTATCTTGATCTTGATCAGTTTCTAAAAAAATTGATAAAAGTGATTTAGGAATGTGTAACATTATTTTGTAGCTAACTGGTTGTGGATATATTTAATTGTTCTTGACCTTGGCATCCTAATATACTTAATATCACATTTAGTTTATTAGTAATAAAAAAACAAACAACAACAATAAAACCACCCAGTCTTATAATAACATCAATGGTATTTACTTAACTGCACTTACTTTGATTGGTAAAAATACAGATTTCTATTCTTCAGCCTTATACTTCTGTATTTAAGGTTTCATTGGAGTGTGTTCTGAAATAGCATCTTGGTATTTATATTCTTTTGTTTTTAAAATGTTTATGGCAGGGAAGGAAATTACACTGGCAGCTGTCTATCTATATTAAATATCTGGACTGTATATAGTTGATGAATCTCCAACTATTTAGAAGATTCAGATTGTAGACATGAAATACAAAATATATTAACTATAAACTTGGCAGCTGATGTTACCAAATTTAGAAATGGAGGTTGATGAGTTTTAAGAAGAGTTAATCTATTACTACTAGTTTACATACATACACATATATTACTAATAGTAATAGATTAACTCTTCTTAAAACTCATCAAACTCCGTGAGGACTAATGGCTGAGCTCTTGCTGTTTCAATAGCCAGTTCCTGTCTGGAACTAGCTGTCGGGTTTCAACTCTTTATAATATAACCATACTCTACTAACTCAAGTATCAAATACTGTTGAGTAATGGTCTAACTAGTTTCAAACTTCTTCTATCTTTATATATATATATATATATATATATATATATATATATGGATTAACAAATAATAGTTAAATGCAGTCCACTTAGGTGAAGTCCAGTTATGGTATTCCAGGTAGTGGATGATATTAACGCTTGGCTTGGTTTGACCCAACAAGGCGGTTTCATAGTGATGCTGCGGGTATGCTGTAATTCCTATGTTGTAAACACTTGGAGTAATAATAAATCAGGAAAGAAGGTTTACATGGTTTGCTATACAAAAAAGTTTTTAATCACATAGCTTACATTTGTTTCACTGAGCTGGTATGTCTAGAGATCGCTATCCGCCTAATTTTGCGTCACTCGATCGCCAATACAGAATTATAACCAGTCAGATCTTCGGAGCATGCGAGAATGAAGAAAATACACAGGCAAGAAAAGAAAAGAAAATATGGAGTAGTTATGGCATTCAATTAGAACAATAACAACAACAATTATTACAACAATGCTATCAATAAACTATTTAAGGAGACCCTGACATTACTTAGGTGGGGGGTATATAATGTATCTAATGTTACGGCGTGAAAATCAGCTGTCATAAGGCAAAAAGTATCGTAGTTAACCGAAAGAAAACGAAAAACATGGGCGGAGGTGGTGAGAGTAGCTCTCAGATCGTTGAAGCTCACGGAGGAGATGACGAAGGACTGTGACAAGTCGAGAGATGCTGTGCTGAATAGGACACATCCCACCCTTGCAAGCAGGGAAAAGCAGACGTAAAAAGATGATATATATATATATATATATATACACACACAGTTGTCCCCCAGTATTTGCTGGGCTTACATTCCTAGAGCACACGTGAAGAGTGAAAAACTGAATATTGGACGTGGTCCATATAAATGCCTATAAACGTTCAAACAAAACGTAAAATATAGGCCGACAAATACAGTATATTGTTATTAATTATTTAGCGTTAAAAAGTGTGAAAAAAATATTTATTACCACGAAAAAAGCCATTAAAAAAATCGCAGAAAATATTTACGATTCCACGAACAATTATTAGTTAGGTTCTAAGAAAAAAATTTGTGAATAACTGGGACCGTGAATGCCGGGGGTAATTGTATATATAGTCTGAAAGCATAGTCAATTTGGCAGCGTCATTAGAGTGTTGAATATTTGTTTTGTGTCTCTATGTTCTGAGGTCAAATTTTTCCAACATCTATTTTGCCTTTCATCCTTTCAGGGATGATAAAGACAGTTCCAGCCCTGCATTTGTGCTGCCTCCTCTCATTCATCTGTCACATTCTAGATGTTCCACTAGATCAAAAGGAGGGAGGGAGGTTTGGAAGTCTCTCTGTGTCTGCTTGCAACTACATGGTCACCTAAAACCTTTTCTAAAAGCATGGAACATACTACCAGGTCATACTTGATTGTAACTGACGGCTGTAGTCGTAATCCACAAACATAGCTTTCTTAAAGTTTTCTGAAGAAGACGAATATTACTTATATTTTCGAATGTAAAAAAATTGAACAGAAAGCAAACAGTGACTTGAATAAACAAATTGTGCTTTAATGCTTTATCTTTGTTCCTTGAGACACGAGTCCAAAGATATCATTTATGTAATTTATCTACATACTTTTCAGTATCATCTTTACTACAAAACCATTGTTCTCCTGTCATCATCAAATCTACTCCAATTATATCATATATTCTTCATTCAGAATACTGTTAATGTTTTTTTTTTACCCCCCTTTTCATTTTGAATTTCTATTTATTATGTTTCTGTTATGACAGAACTATTGATCAACTGAGATAGAAATCTTTATAAGAAAGTTTTCTCGAAGATCAAGTTAGAGCGCAAGTGTATTAGAATTCATAGAATAATTGTTTCTACTTTTGGCACAAGGTCAGCAATTACACCAGTGCATTACTGGTGCTTTATTTTATCGACCCTGTAAGAATGAAAGGCAAAGTTAACCTCAGCGGTATTTGAACTCAGAAAGTAAAACACAAGAAAGCTGTTAAAACAGCAAAATACTGTCAATGACAGTGTCAGGTAAAATTTATTTCAGAATTAAATCGTACGAAATCACTGTTGGTTTCAGAGCTGACGAGTTTAAAAGATGTTTGTGTGATCTTGTCTCATCCATTTTCTATCACTTCTGCATGCCAACACACTTGTAACTGCTGATTTCTGTCCTCTGAGGTAAATTTTACCTGACACTGTCATTGATGGCATTTTGCTGTTTTAACAGCATTCTTGCATTGAGTGGCAGTATCGGCAGAAGGTCGGACGCTATGCATTGCAGCATGGACATACGGCCCTTTACAGTCTGAGTTCAAATCCCGCCGAGGTTAACTTCGCCTTTCATCCTTACGGGGTCGATAAAATAAAATAACAGTAATACACTGGGATAATTGCTGGCCTTGTGCCAAAAGTAGAAACAATTATTCTATGAATATTGTATAGTTATGCTGTGAGTATTTTAAATTGTTATAATATCACAGCTACCTT
The DNA here is from genome assembly GCA_964016885.1 of Eledone cirrhosa. Lineage (NCBI taxonomy): Eukaryota > Metazoa > Mollusca > Cephalopoda > Octopoda > Eledonidae > Eledone > Eledone cirrhosa. The sequence goes on from OZ024754.1 coordinate 39,730,534, forward strand.
AGTACCCATGTAAGTGTGTTGTATACATGTGAAAAGCTGCAACTTTTTCCCTGATTATGTGTAACAATAAGAGTTCTATATATATATATATATGTGTATATATATATATATATGTGTGTGTATATATATATATATATATATATCCTTTCTTCTGTTTAATCTCTTCATAATGAATTTATATTTTCACATGCCACTACTTAGGTTAGTCAAGAAAGCAGCCATCCTAAATTACAACTTGTAACTAAGGCATTGACATAGTCCCAGGGACTAACATCAATTGTTTTAGTCATTTTTAGCAAGGCATATAATATATTTGTACTGTTTATTTATTATTTTTCTTTTGTAGGTTTCATTTTTTTTAAAACATAAAGTATCTTATCAGAAACAATATTTTTAATATATATATATAATATAGAATCTCCTTCCTACCTCTACTATATCTGATGCTGCACTTAATGTAAGGGATAATGCTGATAAGTAGGGGACTTAATCTGTTTACTTAAGGGATTTAGTCATTGGTAGTCATGAGATCAGTGGTTGCTAGAGTTTATTAAAGGTAAGAGGTTTAATTTTCTTACTTCTCTTCTGCTACTAAAACTACTAATAACTGTTTGAATTAAGCAGGCCATTCTGGTGCAGGTATCTAAAATGAACTTGTTCAGCTCAACAGAAATCAAATTGTTTTCTGTAGTTTTGTCTCCCTTTTTCTAATGGAAACATTTTTCTAAATTTCATATTTCTTCATTTTATTTTCAGATTATTTCTAATAATTTATTACTTTCTGTGTTTACTTGTATAAGTCACACTTTTTGTGCACAACTTTACAAACAAAAATCAGGGATGCAACTTAGATATGTGTACTTGGAGAGGGGATGAGTGCTATCAGCTTTAAAGTGCTTAAAACAAGCTGTATGTTATGACGGCACCCCTAAAACTCCATCAAGAAACACAGGACCACACGTACAAGATTTTATGCAAGAAATTTCATCATTATTGCATCTAACTGTTATTATGATGACTTGTTTGAAAATATATACTTTTCTGTCACATATTATTAATGTATGTAGCAGCTATTCTATAATTATATTCATTATAAATTTTGTTAATTAATGTGTTCAACAAAGCAATACATTTTTCTAAGTTGACTAATAATTATAAACATACAACATAATTTCATAGGTCTGGCCTTTGTAGTCTCATCATCCATGTAGGTTTTGAATGAACTTTTTCCTGCAAAATATGGGGTGTGACTTATGTATAAGTGAATACAGTAAATATTAAATAAATATTAAACTAAGCAAAATAATGATGATAGAGATTATGATCCTTATTTCTTCATCCTCATTCATATTTTTACAACTATTTCTGTAAAGTGGTTGTGTAAGTGTCTCGACAAAAAGCACCCAGCCCACACTGTAAAGTGGTCATGTAGATGTCACGACAAAAAGCACTCGGACTACACTGTAAAGTGGTCATTTAGGTGTCACGACAAATAGCACCCAGAATACTTCTAAATAAACATATAAGAAACATTTATGGTTAACAAGTCTCATGTGTTTATACATTTTTTAGGCAACCCTGTATGTATGTATGTGTGTGTGTATATATATATATATATATACACACACACATATACATGTATATATAGTCTGAAGCCTAGAGGCAACAGGCAAAGGTTACAGAATTCTGGCTGTTAATAGCTATTGATTTCATTATTGTAACAAATCAATGAAAACCAGCTTATTAAATTGAATATGCTTTTAGTTCTCCAGATTTACAATGATTTCAACACTGAATAGCTTCACTGTAAGCAGTGTTTTGTTTTTTTCAACTCCAATTAAAGTAAATAGTATTGAATGGTGCAGGATGTTCTGATGTTATCATCTCTACAAACACTCTTTAAAATATGTAAGGTTTGTAGGCTTAGTCTATCACCCAGTTTAACACTAATACTTGGTTTTTGGGTGCCTTGATAGGAGACCAAGCATTCAGACCAGGTCTTTGGTTTGAGGTGACCTCCTGTCCTCCTCTCTGACTAAACAGTAAAAAAAAAAAAAGGTATATTTATCATTCTATTGTATTTTCTCAATTTCTGAAAAGAAAGTTTCAAATTCAGTTGTTAAGTTGAAAGATTGTAAGAACATTAGATTTGGGTTCCTTAATTCTTTTGATACCAATCCGGCTGAAACTGACCCTGGTTCTATGATACATAGCTGTTTAAAGTGTTTATATTTATTTCAAAACCTTTCCATCATAATTTTATTTAAGAACCATTATGTTCCAAACACCAGTTTGTTAACGAGAAAGTTATATATATAATTGATTATTTTCAAAATTATAAAAAATATCGTAATGAAAGGTTTAAAGATGATCTGAACAAATTGATTGGAGGTAGACACTTTCAGCATCAAATAAGAAAAGGATTTTGATGTAATTTTTTTTTTTTTCAAATTTATATTTCCCTTTGTAAAAATATTTTTTGTAAAAAAAAAATCAATTAATATCTTATAATTTTGGAATATGTTTCTCCAGCTATAAACAAGAATTGACAGAATTTTTGTCTGTTAATGTGTTGGCTAAACTCCAAAGTAGTTTGAAAAATGTTTTCATATTTTTCCTGATTAAATTAACAATTTATTAATCGTTAATGAATCATTTAAAATGCTTTGAGGTATCTGATCTGGTTTTGAGCATACTGAGTTCAAATCTCACCTCCTGTCAGAAGTTGTGAAAGACCAATGGAAATATAGTTTCATTAACAAGAAAGGAACCAATCATCAGACTGGAGTCTGACGATTGGTTCCTTTCTTGTCATTAACTAGTGTTAATGTCATACGATAAGCAATGTTGGAAGTAGATGTTTACCACTAAAGATTAAGTTTGCTACTTAAATAAATAAAAATGTATAAATATATAAAATTAAGATAAATATATGAAAAATAAATTAATTTGCTATGCCTGCATTTGGCTAAAATGATTCATAATATTGTAATATTGCTTGTGTTCAAACATTATAGAAATTGTGATTTGAGAAAAGAAATATATATTTTCATATATGTATATTCCATTCATCAGAAAAAAAAAAAGCTTTTAAAAATTTAAACTTTATATAAATGCTCAGCAGACAGCAATTACTTCTATGTGTGTGTGTGTGTGTGTGCAAATGTTTGCATGTGTTCAAATGCTCCAGTATAGTGTTCTTTACCTCTCTATCTCTCTCACTCTTTGCCTACCACACTGCTCAGTATGTATACTCTTTCTTCAACCCATATGTTAATCCTCTCCTCCCTTTTTTATACTCTCTCTTTCTCTCACTCCATTGCCATATGTGACATTGGACCAACAAACCAACACACATTGGATATTATATATTAGAGTTGAAGGTATTTTATTAATATTAACACATTTGAGTAGAAAGCTAAAGATCAGCTAATGATTTTTTCAGAAATATGTAATTGGAATAAGTGTAAGGAATGAACTTAACTGAATTTTAAAGGAAATATATAGCTCATTAGGAGGTCTTGCTTTCACATTGTGAAAGTGTTATCATAGAAAACAGATAAACTCCATTAACTCTGGTCAGAGATCAATCTGAGGAAGATATCAGCTAACCATAACAGTTGATATACCTTTCTACTAGAAGTCACTTCTTATAATTTTCAAATAATTTTGAAAATATTAAAGAACTTGGAGAGATTTAGTTATATAACTTCCACATTAAGCTGGTGTTTGGAACATAATTTAACAAAAAGTTCTTACATTAAATTATAATGGAAGGTTTTGGGATAGATATAAACTATTTAAAACAAACATAAACCCAGGGGTGGTTTTATGCAGTTTGGTATCAAAGGGGTTACGCTAGTAATTCTGTGACATGTTACCCATCAACCTTATGAACTTTGTTATTTTAATTATGTTGTCTCCTACATGGTAATGGGGTGGTATTGATGTCAAGAGGTCACTTCTGTACGTGGTGCTGCTCGTACAACCTAAGCTAATGGTTGAATCTTGCTTAACCAAACATCTAAGCTATGATGCTAAAACAGATGTAAAACAGCTATATATATACTTTACCTCACCAAAAAGCTAAGCTAGCATTATAAAACAGTTAAATGTGTTGCCTAAATAAACATTAGCTAGCATGCTAATACAAATGTAAAGATTTTAAATAAGATTGCATAAAAGAATGTAATTACTGTTACTTTTTTTAAATCTAAAGTAGCTTTTATAAAAATTTACAATTCCTGGGATAATTTGTTAGTCTTTTCTATTGCTTGTTCACTTCTATCTTTTAGACTCAATCAGTTGGTTTAAATTGTGTAAAACAACACTTTTATTCAGCCATACTGAACTATTCTACTTTATTATGGATCGGCAGTCTTGGTAGAGGGTTGGACACCATGTTTTGCAGCATAGAGTTACGGCCCTTTACGGTCTGAGTTCAAATGCGGTCCTCACCAGTACAGCTTACCATCACACACAGCATTCCTTTGTCATCTCTGTGAGGCTCATCTTTTTGAGATCAGCTCTAACCACCTGTGCCCGAGGCTTTCTTGGTCTTCTACTGTAGCTTCCTTCCACTGGCATTACCTGGCACTGTAATCTTCTCTCAGTGTTTAGTCATTGAGTATTAACATCTAAAAGATTTACTTTTGTTCTAGGCTATTCATCTACAATTTTTTTATGCAAAACATCACTAGTTTTCTCAGATAATACTTCAAATGATATGATCCTATGATGAGTGTAGATTATGAAATGTCTACATAAATATATAAGGATATCAATGGGACCAAAAATCAATGGACAACTGGAATTTATAATGGTTTATGTACTTGAGAAAGAACCATGAGGATATAGGTTCAACAAGTACTATCTTTTTCTGTGGTAGTCTTTCTTTTTATTCATGTGCATACACTCAGATGAATTTTCTCTGTAATCATGAAAGCATTTATTCTATATTTCATATGAAATATTTAAAATACCAACTCAGTCCTTTTTATCTTGTTAGAAAAAAATCTTTACATAAGATTCTTTTTGTGAATCTAGGTTAAAAGGAAAAGAACTGTACGTTCATTCTTTATTCATCGTAGTGACTACCTATCTGTTTTGCTCTCTTTGGTCCTTTTTAGTTCTTTTATTTGCCTTCAAAGTCTTATGGAAACCTCTATCAATGTAGTCATTCATATTCTATATATAGAATAATTGAGGTTTTTAAAATATTTTGGGAATTTATTTTATACAACTGCAAACTCTTGTCATATTTCTCTTCCTTTCATATCTCATTGCTTGAGCTGGCTTTTCTAAAGATATATTTGATTAATGGAGCAAAATAACATTAAACATTTTATTCCATAAGTTTTAGTTAATGTTTCTCTATGTTATCAAAATTAATCTTTATGGAAATTCTTGAAATTTCCCTTACATCACCCCCTTTTTTCTTTTTAATTTTCAAATTTATATTCCATTTTAGGAAAGTAAGCAGGCATTAAATGATGATGGGATGGTGATAATGATGATGGGATGGTGATAATGATGATGGGATGGTGATGATGATCATGGGATGGTGATGATGATCATGATGATTCCACAATATTTTTTATATGAGAAGGGTGTTATGAAGTGATTAGGTTTATAATAATCTGAGTGTTTATGCCTTGTTTCAGGTCTAGTGCTTTATCTTTAGTTCTTCTTGATTCAGGCAAGCCACCATAATGCACTCTATTCTTCAGTTTTTACTAACTGGACTATATCATCATCGTTTAACATTTATTTTTCGTGCTTGCATGAGATAAACGGATTGTCATGTTATGAGACAAGTCACATCAGGTGACCATATCTTGCTCATATGGAACTGTTTCTGGCTTGGTTTCGATAGCTGGATATGCTCTTCCCAATGTCAACTACATTTACAGCATGGACTGGGTGCTTTTTCATTGTGTACCAGTATAATATTAGAAATAGTAGTAAATTTACACTAACCCCATCAAATTCCATCTAGTAGTTTTTGCACAAACAGTGCTGCAAAAAGTTTGACACTAAGAAATAAACGATAAATGTGAAGTAAATTTAACATTTTTTTGTGTTTCTTAATGACTAAACTGACCTTCCATGATGTAATTACTTTATCAAATAAGTTTTTACATGGTATTTCTACATTGTTTTTCAATGAAAGGAATATTTACTTATAGAAAGAAACATTTGATATTTCTCTACTGCTTGATCAATTGCAATCTTAGCATCTAATAGACTGAGATCATGGTGTTATGTTCTTCAACTTGTGCCAGTTTATTAACCATTTTCATGCCAATCCACACCAAACTGGCTCCTGTTTATGAAACACCCATTTTAAAGGGACCCTATTTAAATTTAAATCTTCCAACATAATTTTATACAAGAACCACATGTTATGTTTCAATCTTAGTAATGAAATAATTAATGATTTTAGTAAACCCCTCAAAATTCATCATTAATCAATTAAAATAGAGTGTATTTAATTAGAAATATAGTCAGAAAAGGGTTAATGTTTTACACAATAATTTGTGGTTGCTTTTGGTAGCTACTAAAAGCAACATTTATGAACATATATCTGTCTGACACAACAAGAAATTACTCATTATTATGCTTCATTAATTTTCTATGTGTAACCACAACTGACAACAGATTTCTCATGTTTATTCATGTTCACTTCCTCATGTTTATTCCTCAAATAGATTAAATTATAATGAAATAAATCTTCCACCTCAAATTAAGCCAAGAATGACTTTATCTATAATGACTAGTGATAAGGTGAATTACACCAATCTTAAAACATTTAAATTAACATTTGAAAGAAGTCTAGTATTTTGTTTCTCACGTATGTGTAAATGGAGCAGAATATCAAAATAGTTTCTAATCTATGTGGAGCTCAATTTTACTTCTTCAAATTATTTTCTAGTGAGATATCTGCCCTTTCTAATGTATTCCTAGTGAATGCAGACATAGTTGAGTGGTTAAGAAGTTTGTTTCATAACCATGAAGTTTGGGGTTCTGCATGACATCTTAGGCAAGTGTTTTTACCTTGGGTCAGCCCAATCTTTGTGTGTGACATTAGCTAGATGGAAACTGTGGAAACCTGTTGTACCTGTAATACAAAGGTCCAGCCTTGTCATATATTGTGTCATGCTGATTTTACCTGAGAAGTATGTTAAGAGTACATGTGTTTTTGAAATGGTCAAGCAGCTACACATTAATTTACTAGTCAAATGTACAGTTGATCAAACAATTAAATACTTATTGTCGAGTATATTCCTAACAGGGGGGGGGGGTGTATTACTAGTATATTCCTGACAAAAAGAAACCGCTATTTAATATTGAGGATAAAAAAATGTGAACCTGCACAAGCTGCAGTGAGCCATCTAGGTCAGGGGTGGGCAAACTACAGCACGCGGGCCAAATGCGGCCTGCTAAAGAGTTTTGTGCGGCCCGTGGAAGCATTCAGCGAATTAATAAAAAGAACAAAAGTCAACAAATTTTCATATATAATACTTAAGCTGAGAAAGCCGAGACTAGATCTAGTTACATGTTTGTACCAGAGAGACAGCGAGCGGGAGAAGCCATTTTATTTCAAACTAGATCACCCTGACTGGTTGGGTCACATTCACTTCAAAATAATTTTAAAATTAAAATATACAGAGACATGTATATAATGTAAAATGAAATTGGAACACATACATATATATATATATATATATGTATGTGTGTGTGTGACCTATATACACCAGTCACAGACACACACTTAGAAACCCTTCCCATTTAGCAGGATACAGTATTCGTTTCTTTGAAGTCACCCGTTATAATTTCATTCAACAACACCACCAGCTTTCTCTCTTTCTTTTCCATTTTCCTTCTCTGTCTTCACTCTCCTTCTCTGTCTTCACTCTCTCTCTCTCAACCTACTCTCACACAGCCACTTTCTCTCTCTCTCTCTCTCTCTCTATTTATGAAGGTAGGGGGTTTGTAATTGGTTAACGGATAGGGAGTTTGTAATAAGTTGTTCACAAAGTTTTGGTAGTGAATGGACCAGAGATTTGTGACCATTACAGTCAACTTAGAATAGATTAATAGACAGGAAGTTAGTTACCAGAAGCTGAGTATGTTGTTCCTGGTTTGGAACAATTTCAGTGATGGATGAACAAACTAGTCAAACAGGATCTGACAGGTACCATCATCACTAAAAGGTGGTGGGCATCACTAAAGAGAGACTTTAGAGCAGTAGGAGTTAGCTGTAGCAAAGAGATATCTAGAAAGAATGGTTGTGACCACAGTCGAACCTTCCTGACAAAGTCTCTCCGCAACTCATGATTTTCCATTGCTTCTGGCAACTGCTCCATACTGAGGTTTGTATCATCTGAAAGTTAATTGATGAAGGTTGGAGCAGGTCTTCCTCCACTACATCTCCTGTTAGTTGGTTCCCACAATAGTAGCTTGTGTATAACTTCCTGCTTACTTCTCCGGCAATGTCCTGCAATTCATAACCGTCTTTAAGCAATTGTAATTGTTATCTTGGGCAAGTTTTCATGTGAACTTTCATTTGTAATGCATTGACACCAGTTTATGTTTTGTACAACGCTAGTTAGTCATTGTAATGAGTTGCTAAATGTTTGTATTAGACTAATGTAGTTGAAAAAATATCTGTAGTTTATAATAAATAAGAAATTAAGAGAAAATTGTGTCAGTTCTAGTTGGGCAGGAGTTTCTAATTGTAAGTAATTAACCTGGAAGACCTAACAAATTTTATTGTCTGAGGTAATTCTGGTCGTGAGGTATGTAAAAGTAATTCTGTTTACAATTAGTATGTAATTATGTAACTAATGACTTAAACTGAAATCTTATCTGACTTATGATAGTTTCTTTGTGTTTATAAACACATTAGCAAAAGCAATTTATTTTATAATTTTTTTGATTGCACAATTAGTAGTTAATAATGAGAAAGTCACTCATATGATGTCATTTATTTATAGACATTCCTGAGAATTCCCTAGGAATTCTTTGTCAAAAATGCCCCAACGAACTTAATGACAATAAACAAAAGGGTCTTAAGTGTTATATAAACCACTCAAAATAATGCTTTCATGATTGTTGCCTCTTCAGATCTTGTGATCTTTGCTAAATTAACTGATATAGATTTAAGTAGTCTTCTACTTCAGCAGTGTTTTGTTTCGACATTTTTCTTTTAACTCTTTCATTCTGATGGTTTTCATGTGGTTTATAAATATTGAAGTATTTAGAGAGATTTAAGTATATAACTAACTTTCTCATTATCAACCGGTTTTGACCAGTTTGAACATTAAAGGGTTAAAGGATCTTACATAAAATTCTGATGTAAACAAAATTTGCACATAGGTGATGCCAGATGCACAATAAGATGTGTGAAGGAGGAGGTGAGACAGGAGTTTCTGACAGTAATTTGTTGCAAAATTGCCTTGGTGTAAAAGTAATAACATAAACCCCGAGATTTGAGGTTTCCTCTCATTAACATCATTTTCAAATTTCCTCCTTGAATATTCAAATTTGCTTCCCTGTGGGGCATGCACCCCATGTTAGGAATCACTGCACTAGAATAAGAACAGGATGGAAAGCACTCTGGAAGTTACTACCTCTGTTGACAACAAAAGGCTCCTCTCTATGAACAAAGTTATTTTCCCACTTAATTAAAATACACAGGCAGTATATTTCATTAGAAATATTGTCACAAAAGTGTTAATATTTTCTTTTCAGTAATTTGTTGGCTAAATTTTGTTGAGGATGATTAAAATATTTCTTTTATTTTTCTTTTGAAATTAAAAAAGTAAAACTGAATGAGAAACACTATTTTATAAAGATAGCTTTTCTAGATTTTCAACAAGACTTGGAGTATGGCTGTCTTTGACAAAGTTTCTGGCAATAATACTGGTTTAATAGCTCCTGCTTTAGTGAGTGCCTCTTGCTTTCTGGCATTAATAATGGTTTAGTGAGTGCCTCTTGCTTTCAGCCGCAGATAGGCTCCTCTTAGTCTGGTAAAATTAAAGAACTCACCTTTTGACACCTCTTAATGTGGTGGTGGTGGGGGGCTGAGTGTCAAGCACTATAGCAGAAAGAAAGCTTTAAATAAACATTTTGATTTGCTATATTTTTGATGTCAGATACATCAAACAGAAATAACTGTTCTTCTCTGTTGCATTAACTTACTATAGGGGTATAGTCTACTATTTCTGTTATTTTGTATGTAAACAAAATTCTTGCCAGTTATTAATCATCCTTCCTTAATATGTATTTATACAATATTGCTACATTTTTGTCAGTGGAAGCTTCTTTCTTTTATTATCATTATATTTAAACTGACATTGTTTCAGTAAATAAAGTTTAATCTTTCCATTGACCCTTTAGCATTTAACCCGGCTGTATCCAGCCAGAATTCTCCCACCTCTTTCTGTTCAAACCAGCCGTAACTGGCCACTCATACTGATGTTAAGGTAATGTTCTCAAAATAAATAATATCAAAATCTCATAGATTTGATATTATGCGAGATAATTATGTGATAATTACCATGAAAATATGATAGTAAATATAGAATAATGTAAATACTAAAGGGTTAACATATTTCTAAATAAAGATACTGTCCATGGTTTTCAAATAATTTTGAAAATAATTAAGATTGTGGAGGTATTTAGTAATTAACTAACTTTATTCTGGTGTTTGGAACATAACTTAACAAAAGTTTTTATATAAAACTATGATGGAACGTTTTTAGATAAATATAAACACATTAAAATATGAAGCTTCGTATTGTAAAACCAGGAGCTTCTATCATTAAAACACCCAAAAGATATAGTTGTGTGTTCTGTGATTTAAAAAAACAACACATAAGGGTTCCATGATGAACTAAGTTTGGGTACCATTGCTGTAGAGCAATGAAGCATGAGGGCTTTAGCTAGAAAATTTACAGTTACTAGAGAAGAATGAGTTGAGTAATAACTGTTTGATATGTTGTATTTGGTTTGAAAAATACAAGCTCAAATAAGTTGGGAATGAAAATAATGAATAGATGTATACAGGAAAGATGAGCTGGTTTGGACATGTAATGTCATGTCCTTCACATGTATGAAACACATGACAACCTCTCTAGTACTGGTGCTGTGATAATATGCATCCAGTATATTCTATGACATTAGGAAGAGCATCGTGCTGTAGAAACCATGCCAAAATGGAATGTATCTGAACAACATGTAGTTCTCTGACCCACCAAAGAGGGTAGTAGCTCCAATCAAATACTGACTTTATTACAACCTGTCTAACCCATGCCAACATGGGAAGTTGGATGTAAAATGATGTCACATTCTGGGTAGAAATGTGTTGAGTTGATAGTAAAAGACTCTTGTAATAAATAGTTGTCTTTCTATAGAAAAAGTATGTTTTATTTGTTGGGATGGTTAAGTATCTTGGCTCCCTTCCAGTTCATTGTTAAGCTTAGCTCCAGGGTGGAATCAGAGCTGTAAACAATAATCCAACCAGGTGAGAATTAATGTTTTCTTGGGTCAGTATGACGCCTAACTTTGTAGTTATTTTCAGGATACATAACTGTTTATGACAATTCTTAGGTCTCACACTGATTCTCCCTTCATTGAAGCTTCTCTAAATCTATCATAGTTAGTTTGCTAATAACTTGAGGTTTCACATATCAAATTTCACCATACAAAATTTTCTTCTTTTTCTTCTTTATATCTTCAAATTCTTGTTGCATGTCTTTTTTTCACTTCAACCTGACTTTCTATCAAGCTGTGTTGTTTCTCTACCTTTTCTATCAATATTACAGTCACCTCTTCTTCTGAACTAACTTAGCCATAGCCACCTAAACTCACCCACCACCACCACCACTGATTGCCCCCTCCCCAAGAAAAGACCCTAAATCTACATGCTTCTGGAGCTCCCTGGTTTTCCTTTCAACCTGCAACAATTGAAACCGGATATGTTTACATTCCAGTCTATAAGATTTAAAGTTCCATGTGCACTGACATCATCATTTTAATGTCCATTACCCATGCTGGTGTGGGTTGGATAGATGTGCTGTATAGCTTATTACCATGTCTTGTAATATTTATATTCATCATCATCGTTCAATGTCTATCTTCCATGCTAGCATGGGTTATATTAAAAGGATCAGTATTGATGTCAATACTCATCCTTTTTTCCATTCAAAGGGTTTTTTTAATCCCAACTAACAGATTAATTTTATCTAGTCAAATACGGTGTAAACACATGTTACTACCTACTTTTAACTTTGTTTTGTTGAAATTTATTTTCTATTCTTATAAATATTTTGACTGTTGAAATTTATAAATTTTATTCTGATATTTCTATTTTTCTTAATATCTTTCCTTTTTTTTTTGTTTGTAGAAATCTCTTGCTATGGAACTGAGAAGGTGATCATGGGTGCCAACGTATCAGCAGATCGGCTGCAGCCATCCTCTCGGTCGTCCACATTGACCCGTATGTCACATGGATATGTGATTAATGAGGGAGATGTGGTGGCACGAGAGAAGAAAAAGAAAGCTTCCAAGTTTGCCACACTAAGGAAAAAGTTGATCAGAGTACGGCGTCACAGTCGAGCGGTTGACTATTCTAAAGCTCTGCGGGAATTAACTTCCAGCTGGTCTATTCGGGATCTCAGTTGTTTGGTGGAGGAATATGAGGCAGCTGCTATTCTAAAGGAACTTGCCATTGCTGCAAACTTAGCTCGACCATTGGCTAACTCCATACGTCAAGATCTCTCTAATCTTTTTGATTATAAATACTGTACAGACGTTGATTTGATATATCGAGGTGCATGTTTTCCAGCTCATCGAGCCCTTCTTGTTGCCCGTAGTCCATTTTTTCATGATTTATTATCTCAATACCAGGAATATGGGGCACAAGTACCAATTAAATTAAAAACTCCTGGTGTTGATGTACCTTTATTCTCTGCTCTTTTACGATATCTATATACTGAGGAATTTATTCTTGAGGGTTCTCAGTTAGAGAACGATGAAATCATCATGCGGCTTACAGATGAGTTTGGGATGCCAAACCCTCTGGAGCAAGACTTACGTATGATGTTGGACACTGGTAATTACAGCGATGCTACTTTGGTATTTACAACAGGCTCTGAAAGCCAGGAAAATCTAAGTTCTGAAGCTTCTAGTTCTGGAGATCATTCGTCAAGAAAACATGAACTCAAATGCCATAAAGCAATTCTCGCAGCACGATCTCCTTTCTTCCGTAACCTTTTATTGCGGCGTGCACGATCAGGTGAGGAGATCACTGAACGGACATTACAGACACCTACACGCATAGTGCTCGATGAATCAGTCATTCCAAGGAGATATGCTCGAGTTTTACTGCATGCAATCTATATGGACAGTGTAGATTTATCTTTAATAGTGCGTGGAAGTACCAGTACATGTAGTCTTAGTGAAGTGCAAGCTATGGTAGCAGGGAGAGGACATATCACCCATGCTGATGAAGCTATGGAAATTTACCAAATAGGACAATTTTTGGATTTTCCCATTCTTTCACAAGGTAATTTAATGGCATTTCTATTTTAACAATTAACTCGTCAAATTCCTGGTACGTTCTTTTATTTTATTAGAAATGTTTTCTATTTATAACTATAGGTTTGAGAATTAGGGTTTATTGCTTTTCAGATAAAATGGGCAGTGTGTGTGTGTGTGTGTGTGTGTTTCTAAAATATGTTTCTAAAGATGCTGTAATTACAATAAAAATATAGAATAACTCCAACGATCAGTTTACACCAAAGAAGAAGGATACTTCTCCTCCTCGTACTTATTTCTAAGAGGGCTGTGGGGGTAGAGTCCTCAAACACTCTTTTCAGTGGGTCCTGTCAGAAGCAGCTGACCCAGCTGGATCCCCAAGCAAGACCAGCCAAGCTCATGGATGTTATCATGGATCCATCTTGTTCAGGGTCTACCCCTGGGTCTCCTACCAGTCGGTTTTGCCAATAAAATCTGTCCAGTGATTCTTTCCTGAGACATTCTAACCACATGCCCATAGTACCAGACCTGTGATCTCTCAATTCAAAGAAGTAGCAGCTCTATCTTGAGTGACTCTCTCTCTCTGATCTCCGAGCTATGCACTCTATCGAGTAACGTAACTTCAAAGACCCTCCAGAGGAACCTGATTTTTGCTGCTTGTATTCACGATTGTATTCTTATGGTCATTGCTGAAGATTCATGACAATAGATATGGGTTGGCACAAATACCAAATTGAAGATAGCAAGTTTATCTTTTACACCTACCCCCCTTCTTCTGATAACCAAATGCTGAAGCTGATGCATTACTGCACCAACTCCTGCAATTCTTGCACTTAATTCTAGGATACAAAGTTGTTTATACTTAACTAAAAAACTTTCCATTATATATATATATTACAAACACCAAATTGGTAATGAGAAAGTTATTTTACATTACTAAATCTCTCTAAATTAAATGTTTATTTTCAAAATTATTAGCAAATTATAAGCTGTGTCTTTCATTAGAAATATGGTGAGGAAAAGGTTAATGAACTTTGGACCAAAATAGAGGTTGAGATTCTAGAAAATAACTTAGATGATAAACAGGAAGGCACATTGTTTTGTGTAATGTGATTAAAGCACTCCTTCTCAATAACCTGCCCTGGGAATCACTACCTTACATTGTAAGAAATTTCTTACTTCCTTTTAAGAACACAACTGCAGAATGTCATCTTAACTGTAAGTAAACAGTCTCTAATTATCAACTGCAGTCAGTTGTCCATCAGAGAAGACTGTTCAGTGTGTGTGTAGGAAGGGGTTACACTAGTGTAAAAAATATTTCCATGTAAGTATATCAGGAATTTATTTTACTTTAATGAATGTTTTCATTGACTTTACCTAGAAGTTTACTTTGACTTAACATTATTATCATAAATTATGTTGAAGTTTTTCGTGTTATTTTTTGTTGTTGTTGTTTTAACATCACTGGGGACTGATCCATCATTAACCATACTTAAGATAAGATCTTTAAAATCTGAACTATTTTCATGCTGCAAGTAACTTTATTAGGATTCATGTTGAAAATTATTTATATCAGTAAACCACACAGTAACTAGGCATGATAACAGTAATGAGACTTCACCAGGTATCTTTATCATCTCAGTGACCCTATAAAAAGCATTTAATAGATAATGTTACCATCTCCATCTCATGTCCTTTACAAAATATTAGATAGATGTTGTGTTGCTTCATGGTCCCAGCAGTCAGAATGGGAATGTGTTACCCTAAATGATAGCAAAGGAGATGTGTTGAAAGACCAGCCTAACTCATAGGGCTTGTACTCGTGGATGGTCATCTCTACTCCATTTGTTATAAGTAGGGAGGTCATTTGGGGACCCAGGATCCAAGACATCAGATGTTTTCAATGATAAATCTATTGGAGAACTGCTGGTGTCTTGTTAGTTTGTGATTTTCAGTTGGGTAATGTAGCCTGCATCCGAGTCTAAATTCAGCAGGTTCCTGCTGGAGTGATTAAAAACACCATAGAAATATTTCATTTATACTTGCCAATAAGAAATATAGCATTTATGAGTAAAATATTCTGATAGTGGTACAAACTAACCTAAAATAATCAGTTATAATAGATTTCTAGCTCGATTTAGTGGAATACTGAAAACCTATGTATTCTAGCTTAGCTGTTCCCAATTTGAGCTCCACCAAGGCACTACTGGAAGTCCATGAGCCAAATTCAAATTAATTTTCAAATATTTTATTATAAAAATAATCTACACATATTATTGGGTACCCATTTTTCTCCAAGTGTAAACATTTCTAACTTTGAATTGCTATTATAACTATACCAATCTGGGAAGGGAACAAGTGCAGCAGAAGGTCTGTGGGAAAAGTCATTTAAATAAAAGGGATCCTTGATAGAGATGTCATTTTTCTTTTTATTTACTGTTTAAACAAGGAAGGAAGGAGGCAGTGCCTATGACCCTTTTCAAGGCCTCATAGAGCTAGAACAGATACTGCAAAATACCCCATCCAACTCTTTTAACAATCCCACCAACCTACAGCATCCAAATTGGTACTGTATTTCCCAAAG
Source organism: Eledone cirrhosa (assembly GCA_964016885.1). NCBI lineage: Eukaryota > Metazoa > Mollusca > Cephalopoda > Octopoda > Eledonidae > Eledone > Eledone cirrhosa. The sequence continues at coordinate 39,746,663 of OZ024754.1, forward strand.
TCAAAGACGCTACTTTTTCCTAAAATAAGTCTAAAAAATCTACCATACATTCTGGAGGCCGAAGGTTGTTTATCATATTTTTTTTTTTTAATTTTGGGTTGTCAAAATTAGGGTGCGTCCTCGAGGACAAAGCATCTTTGGCACTGGGAAATACAGTATTTTGATTTATCAATCCTGAAAAAATGAAAAGCTAAATTGACCTCAACAGGATTTGAACTCAGATCAGAGTGGGCTTGAACAACTACAGAGTTATTTAATCTGATGCTCTAACGACCCTGTAAGGATAAGAAGCAAAGCTAACTTCGGCGGGATTTGAACTCAGAATGTAAAGGGCCATAACTATGCTGCAAAGCATGGTGTCTGATGCTCTACCGATACTGCCAAACCAATAATAATAATTGGTTCTACTTTAGGCACAAGGCCAGCAATTACCCAGTGCATTACTGGTACTTTATTTTATCGACCCCGTAAGGATGAAAGGCAAAGTCAACCTAGGCGGGATTTGAACTCAGATCGTAAAGGGACGTAACTATGCTGGAAAGCATGGCGTCCGACTCTCTACCAATACTGCCAATCCACCGCCAATCCACCGCCAATCCACCGCCAATCCACCGCAATAATAATAATAATAATGTGATTAGAGAGCATGTAAGCCTGGCAGGGTCAATTCTTCTTCAGCTTATTGATTACAGCCAAAGTTCTTGGCTGTGTTAAAGCCTACACTACAGATTTGACCTACTAGATGTGTAATACCACTGTAATGGTTGTGTACTGTAACTTACTAGATGTGTAATACCACTGTAATGGTTGTGTACTGTAACCTACTAGATGTGTAATACCACTGTAATGGTTGTGTACTGTAACCTACTAGATGTGTAATACCACTGTAATGGTTGTGTACTATAACCTACTAGATGTGTAATACCACTGTAATGGTTGTGTACTGTAACTTACTAGATGTGTAATACCACTGTAATGGTTGTGTACTATAACCTACTAGATGTGTAATACCACTGTAATGGTTGTGTACTATAACCTACTAGATGTGTAATACCACTGTAATGGTTGTGTACTATAACCTACTAGATGTGTAATACCACTGTAATGGTTGTGTACTGTAACCTACTAGATGTGTAATACCACTGTAATGGTTGTGTACTGTAACCTACTAGATGTGTAATACCACTGTAATGGTTGTGTACTATAACCTACTAGATGTGTAATACCACTGTAATGGTTGTGTACTATAACCTACTAGATGTGTAATACCACTGTAATGGTTGTGTACTATAACCTACTAGATGTGTAATACCACTGTAATGGTTGTGTACTGTAACCTACTAGATGTGTAATACCACTGTAATGGTTGTGTACTGTAACCTACTAGATGTGTAATACCACTGTAATGGTTGTGTACTATAACCTACTAGATGTGTAATACCACTGTAATGGTTGTGTACTGTAACCTACTAGATGTGTAATACCACTGTAATGGTTGTGTACTATAACCTACTAGATGTGTAATACCACTGTAATGGTTGTGTACTATAACCTACTAGATGTGTAATACCACTGTAATGGTTGTGTACTGTAACTTACTAGATGTGTAATACTACTGTAATGGTTGTGTACTGTAACCTACTAGATGTGTAATACCACTGTAATGGTTGTGTACTGTAACCTACTAGATGTGTAATACCACTGTAATGGTTGTGTACTGTAACTTACTAGATGTGTAATACCACTGTAATGGTTGTGTACTATAACCTACTAGATGTGTAATACCACTGTAATGGTTGTGTACTGTAACCTACTAGATGTGTAATACCACTGTAATGGTTGTGTACTATAACCTACTAGATGTGTAATACCACTGTAATGGTTGTGTACTGTAACCTACTAGATGTGTAATACCACTGTAATGGTTGTGTACTGTAACTTACTAGATGTGTAATACCACTGTAATGGTTGTGTACTATAACCTACTAGATGTGTAATACCACTGTAATGGTTGTGTACTATAACCTACTAGATGTGTAATACCACTGTAATGGTTGTGTACTATAACCTACTAGATGTGTAATACCACTGTAATGGTTGTGTACTGTAACCTACTAGATGTGTAATACCACTGTAATGGTTGTGTACTATAACCTACTAGATGTGTAATACCACTGTAATGGTTGTGTACTATAACCTACTAGATGTGTAATACCACTGTAATGGTTGTGTACTGTAACTTACTAGATGTGTAATACCACTGTAATGGTTGTGTACTATAACCTACTAGATGTGTAATACCACTGTAATGGTTGTGTACTGTAACCTACTAGATGTGTAATACCACTGTAATGGTTGTGTACTATAACCTACTAGATGTGTAATACCACTGTAATGGTTGTGTACTGTAACTTACTAGATGTGTAATACCACTGTAATGGTTGTGTACTGTAACCTACTAGATGTGTAATACCGCTGTAATGGTTATGTACTGTAACATACTAGATGTGTAATACCTCTGTAATGGTTGTGTACTATAACCTACTAGATGTGTAATACCACTGTAATGGTTGTGTACTGTAACCTACTAGATGTGTAATACCACTGTAATGGTTGTGTACTGTAACTTACTAGATGTGTAATACCACTGTAGTGGTTGTGTACTGTAACCTACTAGATGTGTAATACCTCTGTAATGGTTGTGTACTGTAACCTACTAGATGTGTAATACCACTGTAATGGTTGTGTACTGTAACCTACTAGATGTGTAATACCACTGTAATGGTTGTGTACTGTAACCTACTAGATGTGTAATACCACTGTAATGGTTGTGTACTGTAACCTACTAGATGTGTAATACCACTGTAATGGTTGTGTACTATAACCTACTAGATGTGTAATACCACTGTAATGGTTGTGTACTGTAACTTACTAGATGTGTAATACCTCTGTAATGGTTGTGTACTGTAACCTACTAGATGTGTAATACCTCTGTAATGGTTGTGTACTATAACCTACTAGATGTGTAATACCACTGTAATGGTTGTGTACTGTAACCTACTAGATGTGTAATACCACTGTAATGGTTGTGTACTGTAACCTACTAGATGTGTAATACCACTGTAATGGTTGTGTACTATAACCTACTAGATGTGTAATACCACTGTAATGGTTGTGTACTGTAACCTACTAGATGTGTAATACCACTGTAATGGTTGTGTCTATAACCTACTAGATGTGTAATACCACTGTAATGGTTGTGTACTGTAACCTACTAGATGTGTAATACCACTGTAATGGTTGTGTACTATAACCTACTAGATGTGTAATACCACTGTAATGGTTGTTCTTTTTACTGATTTACCATCACCATCCTGCCCCTCTCTCATTGCTTCCCTCTTTGTTATACCAAATCTCTCACTTCCCCTCTCTATTTTGTAACTCAAGAGAAGGAGTTTGTATAACATTGGTAGATATGTAGAGAATTGGGGGAAATAGAGAGGGGTAGTGTGAGATTTGGTATAACGTTGGTAGTGGTGGTGGCGGTGGTGCTGGCAGTGGTGGTGGTGATAGTGGTGATGGCGGTAGTGGTGGTAGCGGTGGTGCTGGTGGTGGTAATGGTGCTGGCGGTGGTGGTGATAGTGGTGCTGGTAGTGGCGGTGGTGGTGGCGGTAGTGGTGGTGGCGGTGGTGGCGGTGGTAATGGTGCTGGCGGTGGCGGCGGTGGTGCTGGCGATGGTGGCGGTGGTGGTGGTGATAGTGGTGGCGGTGGTGGTGGTAGTGGTGGTAGCGGTGGTGGTGGTAGTGGTGGTAATGGTGCTGGCGGTGGTGGTGGTAGTGGCAGTGATGCTGGCAGTGGTGGTGGTGGTGGTGGTGGTGCTGGCGGTGGTAGTGGTGGCGGTGGCGGCGGTGGTGGTGGTAGTGGTGGTGGTGGCGGTGGCGGCGGTGGTGGTGGTGGTGGTGGTGGTCGTGGTAGTGATGCTGGCAGTGGTGGTGGTGATGGCGGTGGTGGTGGTAGTGGTGGTGGTGGTAGTGGCAGTGGCAGTGGTGGTAGTGATGGCGGCGGTGGAGGTGACAACTACAGGAGAAAACAGCGAATGTATTGTTGTTTACTCCACTGGGATTGAATTTAACTTCAAAGAATGAAAGAAAGAAAAACTAAATTGTTCCAACAAAACGTCCATTAAATCTAGGTCCACTTGACGAAGAAAGAGGTTAAACTGAAGAGAGGGGTGCGTCTGGTAGTTAATGGCAACGGTGATAACGATAATGGTGACCATAATTACTTGAAAAAGAAAACAACAATTAATCTAATTATTTTATTGTATTTATTGTATTTATTGTATTTATTTATTTATTTGTTTGTTTATTAATTAATGTGATGACGATGACGACGGTGATGATATTGATGATGATGATAGTGGTGGCGGTGGTGGTGGTGGTAGTGGTGACGGTGGTGGGGTGGTGATGGTGGTAGTGATGATGATGATGATGGTGGGGATGACAGTGATGATAGTGGTGATGGCGTTGGTGATTGTAGTGGTGGTGGTGGTAATGATTACATTGATGGTGGTGGTGGTGGTGGTGGTGGTGGTGGTGGTGGTGGTGGTGGTGATGGTGATGATATGGTGGTGGGGGTTGACAATGACAGTAATGATAATGTTGGTAAAGGTGGTGGTGATGATGCTAAGATTGACAAGACACTATTGGGAATGCTGGAACTTCTACATAGAAACTATTCTGATAGGATCTTAATAATAATCTACAAGATTTCAATGTTGCAGATTGCATTTGCAATGAAAGATAAGGATTAATCACATGAAAAAAATCAATACACCATATGTCTATAGGATAATGATGGATCCTTCATCAGCTTTGATGATGGACATTCAGTTGTTCAATCCACAGACCATTCTACTTGTTAAATTGATATATAAGTGGTTGAGTATTCCACAGATAGAGACATATATGATTAACTCTTCTGTCTAATGAAAAACACTGCCTATGGTTTTCAAATGATTTTGAAAATGATCAAGAAACTGGAAGGATTTAATAAGATAACTCACTTTCATTTAGGTTGGTGGGTTGGTAGAGTGGTGGACGACATGCTTGCGTCATATAGTCACAACTTTTTATATTCTGAGTTCAAATCCCGTCAAGTTTAGCTTTGCCTTTCATCCTTACAGTATTGATAAAACAAAGAACCAGTAACCCACTGGGGTCAATTTAATTGACTTTCTTCTTCCCTTCAAATTGCTGACCTTGTGTGTGCCAAAAGTAGAAACAGTTGTTAAGCTGATATTTGGAACATAGCTTTCAAAGGTTCTTATAAATTTGTAATGGAAAGCTTTTAGATAAAATGTAAACACTCTAAAATAAATAAATTTGTCTCATTAAACCAGGGGCAGTTTCAAACGGTTTGGCATGAAACGGGTTAATGTAATTCTGACACTGAGTCAACACAACAGAGTATGTGTGACGAGGTTGTCTGTATAGATTAGTTTTTTAAAATATATATTTTTAAACACATCCTGCAACAACATCTTTTTTTAGCATGGAGTTTTGTAAGAATGCCAGTTATTGTTTTACAGGCTATCATTTTCATTTGATTGCTTGCTATTTCAAAACATTATAAGCTAGTACATTGATTACACAATCTCTTATATATATCATTAATTAAAATTTGAAATAGAAAGTATTTCTCAGTTTAACCCTTTAACATTTACATTACTCTATATTTACTATTATATTTTAGTGGTAAAGGCTTTATCTCACATAATTATCTCGCATATTGAATCTATGAGATTTTGATATTATTTATTTTGAGAACAATACCTTAACATCAGTATGAGCAGCCGGTTACAGCTGGTTTGAACAGAAAGAGGTGAGAGAATTCTGTCCGGATATGGCTGGTTTGAATGCTAAAGGGCTAAACCTTTTGCTATCAAAACACTCAGAACTAACCCTGGTTCTATGATATTACAAAACTGATAATACAAAACTGTTTATTTTAAAGTGTTTACATCTATCTAAAAAAAACAAAAATCTTCCATCATAATTTGTGTAAGAACCTTTGTTGTGTTCCAGCCATTAGCTTAATACAAATTCTTGGTTATTAAAAAAAAGAAAATTGCAAATCATAGGCAGTGTATTTCATAAAAAATAAGTAAATGGATAGATAACTATTAATTATAGTGCAATACAATATAAATACAAAAATACAATAACTTGTATTTTTGTGATATAAAAATCTGATAATTTATAGCTAATATCAATTTCTGATATAAGTTCTTACATGTGCAGGTATGGCTGTTAGCTGTGGGTTCAGTCCCATGGCATGGTACTTTGAGGAAGTGTCTGCTACTATAGCCATGGGTTAACTTCTCCACTTATTCCTGAGAGGATCGGGGGGGGGGGGGGGGGGGGGGGGGCACAGAGTCCTCAAACAATCTTTCCAGCAGGTCCTGTTAGAAGCAACCATCTCCTACTGATCTGGATGGATCCCCAAGCGAGACAAAGCCAAGCTCATGGATGTTATCCTACCATCTTGCTCGGAGTCTACTCCTGGGCCTCTTGCTAGTTGGTTTTGCCCATAAAATCTGTCCTGCGATTCTTTCCTGGGACATTCCCACCACATGCCCATAATATCGGAACTGTGATTTTTGCTTCAATACAATTTTTACTCTTTTTCATTGTGAATCACTTTATTAGCTCATCAATAAATAGATCTCATTGAAGAATGGGTCTCCTTGACAATAATCACCCATCCCTAGCTTCACACTGCTTTCTACCCACAACCAATAAAATATTGATTACAAACTGATGGAAAACAATTTTGTAAGGTATACATGTCCCCCTTCCTCATCTCTCTCTTTCCCTCTCTCTCATCCCCCTCTCACCTTCACCCCCCCCCTTCTCAATCCTTCTAAAGTACTGCTTAGTAGCATTAACAGCAGCAGTAGCAGCAGCAGCAGTGTATTTGTTTTTATTTGTGAAATGTAATTGATTATAAAAGTTTCCCCATCTATTCATCTACCTTATTATTTTGAAGCATAAAAACATAGTGGAGATGATGATGATGATGATAATAATAATAACAATAACAACAATGGCAATCAATATTTACTTTTCCCACTGGAAATAGAATAGCGAGTACCAATTTGGTTTGATCTGAATCATTACTGACCTTCCTTCTATATTGCTACCAGCCCTTCCTCTCCTATAGAACTTCCTAGTAAAGTTGAACTACAACTATAGATTTTCAATAAAACATACTCTTGTCAACAATAGTATCCACTACACTACATTTACTACTTCATCAGCATCATTTTTGTTCTTCATTTATAAATAAAACTCGTGACTTCTAATAAAACTAGTAATAAAATTACTACTTACTAATGAAACTAGCATTTTAAAAATAATCAAGAATTTAGAGCTGTTTAGTAAGACAACTGCTTTAGAAACATAACTTAAACAAATGTTCTTAAATAAAATTATGATGGAAGGTTTCTAAATGAATATAAACACTTTAAAATAAATAAAAACGACTTTGTATCCTGAAACGAGGGGCAGTTTCAGGTGGTGTGGTATCAAAACTAGCATTTTAAAAATGATCAAGAATTTAGAGCTGTTTAGTAACACAACTGCTTTAGAAATATAACTTAAATGGAAATCATACATAGTGTCTTTAATAAAATATATGACAAGGAAAGGACTAAAGTGTATGGGTAATCTAGTTAGTTCCTTCTATATTGAGGAACTAAATTACTTTGTAAATGTCACATAGTTTAAAAATAAGGTCACACATCACAAATGTTTCAACTATGCCTTCTGTGGTTTAACCCTTGTTGTAACTTTAATATAGTCACTTTTGTGGTTAGCTATTTCATTGCCATATCCCTAATTAACCATTTCATGACTATATTTCTAATGAAATTCACTCTATTTCAATTAATTAATGAAGAATTTTGAGGGATTTACTAAAATTATTAATTATTTTATTACTAAGATTGTAACTTAACCCTTTAGTATTTACATTACTCTATATTTACTATAGTTTTTTTGTGGTAAAGGCTTTACCTCACATAGTTATCTCACAATATCGATTATACAAGATTTTGATATTATTTATTTTGAGAACAATACCTTAACATAAGTATGAGTGGCCAGTTACTGCTGGTTTGAGCAGAAAGAGGTGAAAGAATTCTGGCCAGATATGGCCGGTTCACATTACTCTCACCATCATCATCATCATCATTTTACGTCTGCTTTTCCCTGCTTGCAAGGGTGGGATGGGAACTGATTCTGGCTTGATTTCTACAGCTGGATGCCCTTCCTAACACCAACCTCATTTACAGTGAGTGCTGGGTGCTTTTTTGCAGTGGAATGATAGCGACCCCAGTCCCTATCATCTCATTTCTACAGCTGAGTAAACTGGAGCAATGTGAAATAAAGTGTCTTGCTCAAGGAAACAACACATCACCCGGTCTGAGAATTGAACTCACAATCTTTCGATTGCAAGGCCAATGCTCTAACCACTAAGCCATGTGCCTCCATACTCTATATATACTATTATATTTTCATGGTAAAGGCTTTACCTCGCATAATTATCTCACATAATATCAAATCTATGAGATTTTGAAAGTATTTATTTTGAGAACAATGCCTTAACATAAGTTTGAGCGGCCAGTTACAGCCAGTTTCAACAGAACGAGGTAGAGAATTCTGGCCGGTTTGAACATTAAAGGGTTAAATGCTAAAGGGTTAATATAAAGTTCTTATATAAAATTATATTGGAAAATTTCCATTTAAATTGGAAACCTTTAAAATGGGTTGTTTTATTTCATAGAACTAGAACCGGGTTTGTAACAAAAGGGTTAAAGACACTGTTTAGGATTTTCAAATCATTTAAAAAATAATCAAGAATTTAAAGCTATTAGTAACATAAATGATTTAGAAATATAACTTAACAAATGTTCTTACATAAAATTATGATGGAAGGTTTCTAAATAAATATAAACATTTAAAAATAAATAAAAACAACTTAGTATCCTGAAACGAGGGACAGTTTCAGGTGGTGGTGTGGTATCAAAAGGGTTATGGAAGGGTGAATAATTGTATCATTAGTGTAGCTATAAGTTACTGCAAGTAGGCTATTAATGTACAGAAGCTTGAGGTATGGCAGAATCAATAATGTTGATGAGAGAGAGAGAGAGAGAGAGAGAGAGAGAGATATCATTATTTCAATAGACAGTCTGACAGGTGATACCACTGGAGTATAACATTGGGGAATAAGTTTCTGGTAGATCTGACTCTGGAAATACAGACTGAAGTGGTTCATCATCATCATCATCATTCCAACCATCAACACCACAACCACCACCATCATCATCAGCAGCAACACCTTCACTACTACCATTCTCATCATCATCATAACAACCACCATCACCATCATCATCATCATCAGCAGCACCACCTTCACTACTACCATTCTCATCATCATCATAACAACCACCATCACCATCACTATCACCAACACTAGCACCACCTTCACTATCATCATCATCATCATCATCATGACAACCACCATCATCATTTTACATCCACTTTCCATGCTAGCTCATGTTTCATATTTGTCATATATTTTGTAGCTAGCTGCCCTTTCTAACCCCAACCAGTTTACAGTGTAATGGCTGCATTTTACCATACGGGGTCGATAAAATAAAGTACCAGTAATACACTGGGTAATTGCTGGCCTTGTGCCTAAAGTAGAAACAATTATTATTGGCAGCATCGGTAGAGGGTCGGACGCCATGCTTTCCAGCACAGTTACGTCCCTTTATGATCTGAGTTCAAATCCCGTTGAGGTTGACTTTGCCTTTCATCCTTACGGGGTCGATAAAATAAAGTACCAGTAATGCACTGGGTAATTGCTGGCCTTGTGCCTAAAGTAGAAACAATTATTATTGGCAGCATCGGTAGAGGGTCGGACGCCATGCTTTCCAGCACAGTTACGTCCCTTTATGATCTGAGTTCAAATCCCGTTGAGGTTGACTTTGCCTTTCATCCTTACGGGGTCGATAAAATAAAGTACCAGTAATGCACTGAGTAATTGCTGACCTTGTGCCAAAAGTAGAAACAATTATTGCTATATATAGGGCGGTAGATTGACAGTATTGGTAGAGCATCAGACAACATGCTTTGCAGCATATAGTTATGGCCCTTTACGTTCTGAGTTCAAATCCTGCTGAGGTTAGCTTTGCCTTTCATCCATACGGGGTCGATAAAATAAAGCACTAGTAATGCACTGGGTAATTGCTGGCCTTGTGCCTAAAGTAGAAACAATTATTATTACTATATATATATGTATAATCATCATCATCGTTTAAAGACACCCAGTCTACACTGTAAATGTGGTTGGTGTTAGGAAGGGCATCCAGCCGTAGAAAACCTACCAGAAACAGTTCTGTACGAGCGAGACACGGTCACCCGACCAATCTTGCCTCAAGTGGGACAAACCCGTCCAACCCATGCTAGCGTGGAAGATGGACGTTAAACGATGATGATTATATATGACGGGCATTGGCCAACCTGTGGCCATAGTAGAAGACACTTGCTCATGGCGCCATACAGTGGCACTGAACCCGAACCATATGGTTGCAATGTGAACTCCTTAACCACATAGCCATGTTTGTGTCTGTGTCTAGGTTTCTGTTTTATCTTAATTGGATATCAGTTTCACAAGTTTATTTATCACTATTTCTATTTTCAGGTTGTGAAGATATAATTGTAGAAAGTATCGCAGTAGAAAATTTAAGTTCTGTATTGACGTGGAGTTCTGAGCCCCATGGGTCTCAGTGGGTCCATCGGCAAGCTTTACATTTTTTACGAGAAGAATTTCTTCAGTTACTACATTCTCCAATTTTCTGTGAGATGGGAAAAGATTACCTCATTGCTGCTATTTGCTCCGACTTCTTACAGGTAATAATAATTTTGTTATTTATTTCAAACCATAATTACCATTGCATATATTACTCTTGAGATAATTTTGATTTTTTTTTTTCTCTGTCCAAAAATATTTCATTCACACACAAAGATGTTAACATTTCTCACAGTTCCTACCACTACTTCTGGTTAGTAATGGCATAAACAGAAAGAAAAGATGGCACATACAGGCTAAAATGTTTTCTCTATATTCCAAGGTTTTTGACTTCTGATGAGATTATATCTCGAAAATTAAGGTTGTATTTAAATAAAGAGCAGGTAACACCAAGCAGCTTTGTTGCCTTCTTTTAACTTAAATCACACCACACCTTTCGCATTGTCACAGACTTTGAATTACATACCTTCTCATTATTAAATTATATAGTAGTAGGCATGGCTGTGTGGTTAAGGAATTCACTTCTCAACCACATGGCTTCGGATTTAGTCACATAGTGTGACACTTATAACTTTGGGAGTGAAATTTTGTAAATGGAAACTGCAGATCAACAAAATTAATACCAAGCTTAAATTAAATTAAGCACTAGGCTTGATTTGATTAACTAAATCCTTTCAAGGCAGTGCTCCAGCATGGCTGTAGTCTAATGACTGAATCAAGTAAGAGAATAGAAAAAATCCTAAAATATTGTTTTTGTTTAATAAAAAAAGTAAATTTTATAGATATTTTTAGATTATAATTATTTGAGTTACATTCAAGGACAAACTTAGTAGGTTAAACAGTATAATAGCTAATATATCATATATTTTTTACTTTAATTGTTCTATAAACCATTAATTGACAGTATTATCATCTCATGTCCTTTGTAAAACATCAGATAGATGTTGCCTCGTGGTCCCCAGAAAACAGAATTTTGAATGTGTTTCCCCAGAGGTTAACGATGGAGATACACTACAAGAGTCAGATGACCATCCATGCCCAGATTGTAATAAGTAAGGATATAGTTCAGAAACCCAGGTTTCCACTGCTATAGGTTAACGCTTTAACATTTACATTACTCTATATTTACTATTGTATTTTCATGGTAAACACTTTATCTGACATAATCATTTCATATAATATCGAATCTATAAGATTTTGATATTACTTATTTTGAAAACAATACCTTAACATAAGTATGAGCAGCCGATTATGGCCGGTTTGAACAGAAAGAGGTGAGATAGACATAATCATTTCATATAATATCGAATCTATGAGATTTTGATATTACTTATTTTGAGAACAATACCTTAACATAAGTATGAGCCGGTTATGGCCGGTTTGAACAGAAAGAGGTGAGATAATTCTGGCTGGATTTGGCTGGCTTAAATGCTAAAGGGTTAAACAATAAAACTATTAGCGAGCTGCCATTACATTGACAGTGGCTGGAATAAAGTTCCTCCAAAGGGTCTTTGGAGTAATGTTACTTGATAAAGTGTGTAGCTCGGAGATCAGGGAGTCGCTCCAGGTGGAGCTGCTACTTCTCCGAATTGAGAGATCACAGCTCCGATACTATGAACATGGGGTCAGAATGTTTCAGGAAAGAATTGCTGGACAGATTTTATGGGGAGGAGGCCCTAGAGGTATATCCTGAGCATGATGGTTGGATAACATCCATGAGGTCAGTTGGTCTTGCTGGGGATTCAGCTGAATCAATTGCTAATGGGTTAAAAGAAAAATTATATAATCACAAACTGACATATTAACATTGGAAGACCCTCCACACACATCATATGTGTGTTGGCTTCTAACTAAATTATCTTCTCTGATAAAGTCTCTTTGTTGATGGGCTGCAGAATTACATCAGTGGGTTTAATTTTAGCAAATGTACTGAACATCTTTTATGTAGATAGTAACTATATATGACAAATATATCTCATTGGCTATTAACATTAACAAAAAAAAAAATGTTTTTCTTTTCATCATTTCTAATCCTTTTATTTTATTTTCCAAAGAAAAACATGTAGATAAAAATTCCATTTTGTATATTATATTAATTGCATGGCCTTTTTATCCATCTGTTACACACAAACTACGATTTATCCTAAACATTCTAAATATTTTACTTAGAAGCCAATATTAGTCACTTTTGAAGTCTTCTTTGAACAGTCAGATGTCAGTCTACCTGGTAAAAAACAATGAAGATATTAAAAAGAAGAGTTGAAATTAATGCAAGCAAGATTTCACAGCTCTAACATCATTCCTTCATAGTCAGCCTAGAAAAACGTAAAATGGAAAAGAAGATATACGTCTTTGTAAAAAAAACAAAAAACAATCCATCATTTATTAAGAAATATATTGATATTTCATGAAGTTATAATGAAATGAGGTACAACCAAATTTAAGTTTAGAGTAAAAAATTTGGTATATAAGTTTTATTAATTCTTAATGACCTGTACTATACATGATCACATTAGCAAGACATTCCTGCATTACGTTATATAATGTCTTTTGTTTACTGCAAATTCCTACAACAATCTGTCCATTAGTAAAAAGATACTATAAACATTTGAATTCACAAACCTACATTTAGATATTCTCTGCTGGTGGACTAAATGTTTTGTGGATATTAATGTCGGTTTTCTTAACATAGTCACAGTCTATATAAAAATAATCTGAGTGTGAATAAATAGCTGAATTATGACAACCAGATGAGCAAGTTACTGAATAGGTGAGTGAACTTCAAAGGAATCCCAGTCTTAATCATCTTGATACTAACCTACCTGATTTATGACACAAAAATCCTTGACTCTGAAGTGTTCATTAAATTAAAACTGGCCATAATTTTATAACAGAAACTTTTTCAGTTATGTGCTCCAGCATGGCCTCAGCCGGATGGCTGGAACAGGTAAAAAAGTAAAAGAGTATATATACTCCAAACACCACTATCATAGTTTTTATGTCCACTTTTCCCTGTTGGCATGGGTTGGACTGGATGGTTTAAGACAATGTTTTACAGCCAGATGTCCTTCCTGATTTCAACCCTTTTAGTAACCGCTGTCCATTGTAAGATGAAAACTTTTTTAGTAAATTTCCTCAGGCTGGATTATTTTTAACCCTTTAGTATTTAAACCGGCCATATCCAGCCAGAATTACCTTACCTCTTTCTAAACAAACCAGTCATAACCAGCTGCTCATATTGATGTTAAAGTATTGTTCTAGAAATAAATAACATCAAAATCATGTAGATTCGATATTATGTGAGATAATTATGTAAGATTAAAGCCTTTACCACAAAAATACAATAGTATATATAGAGTAATGTAAATGCTAAAAGGTTAAACATTAAATGAAACTCATAAGCAGTGTATTTCCTTAGAAATATGGTTACAAATGGATCATTTGGCCTGCTTTTTGAAAAAGAACAGGTTAATGATATTGTTTCATATCATATCGTATATCATCATTTTACGTCCGCTTTTCCCTGCTTGCAAGGGTGGGACATATATTTTTTTATAATTAATAAATTTATTAGAGTGTGGCACTGAATTCCACGGTATTAGTTCCAGCTCTCTGTTGTGATCCATGTTTAAATCCCACTGATGTCAACTTTACCTTTCATTCTTTCAGGGTTAATAAAGCACCAATCCAGGGGCAGTGGTTTGGTGGAATTGTTAAAGAGTTAGTTGGGATGGTTTATAATCTCTGTTCTGAGTTCAAATCCTGCCTCCTGTCACTGAAAAAGTGGTGAAGCTTTTGCCAGGAGTTGCAACTAGCAGATAATATCAGCAATGGAAAAACTAATGGAAACAGTTTCTTTGGTCAAATTCTGATGATTGCCTAATTTTCCTTTTCATGTGTGTGAATCAATCAATATTTAAAAAATATAACACACATGGTGTATCCTAGATAGCTAATATTTTACAAGTTTTATTTGCATGAATTACTATCTGTAGGCAGTTGTATATCTCTGGTTCAAAGTAAATTTAACCCATATAAAACAGTATTTGAGTTTGGCTTAAGTAATCCCAAAATACATTGGATATGCATTGTTTTTTGAACTCACTAACTTTCTGTCTACCAAATTCACTCACAAAGCATTAGTTGAGCTGAGACTATCTGTACTTTCAGTGTATGAATGTATGAACGCACAACTCCTGGAGGAGTTGTTGGAGTGTTCTAGTGATATATGGTGGAGCCTATCACCTCTTCAGGTTTAAATACAGCCAATTTCTTCCAGTGAAGGAGAGAAAACGATAGCGATGAAATAAGAAAGAGATATAGTGGAAGAATCAACCCCAGTATTCGACTGGAACTTTTTTTTTATTGACCTCAGAAAGATGAAAGGCACAGTTGATCTTGTCAGGATTTGAATTCAGAACACAGAAAGCATTCTATCCGGTGTTTCTTGGTTTGCAGCCTTCACATTGTCATTGGATTATAAAAATAAATTAATAGACTGTCTTAAAAAATAATGTCTCTCTCATCTACTCAAATTAGCAGGGGACAGAGAATGGGGGGACTGTAGCTCTTCAAGCCAAAGTTGATTTGAACATAAGTTTTAAAACAATATCCTTTAACTGTTTCCTTCAGTACTTCATAAGGTTCTACTCTTTCCATCTTAGAATACTTTCCTTTTCCATTATACCTTTAAAAAGGTTTTTTATATTGGTTTCTTTGTCTTCTTAATTTAAAATCTAAAACACACACACTCATATATAGTCACACACACACGCGCGCGCGGAGTAAAACAAAGTAACTTCCTGGCAATCTGTAAAAGGACCGCTGTTTACTATTAAATCCTTTCCATTCACAGCTTTTACATTAATTTTCCCTTCCTTCCCACCTATTTCCTACTCACTGCACTTGAAGACCTGTTTTCTTCTTCAACTTTGTATAAACATTTCCTTCTTGTGAACATCTGAAACATGGCTGCCATAGTCTGTATGTGTCCCTACTCTCTCTCTCTGTGAATTAGTGTGTGTTGGTGTGTGTCTGTGTGTTAGTGTATGCCATTCTCTGTCTGTCTCTTTCTTTATATGTCAGTGTGATCCTGTGTCAATGTGTGTGTGTGTGTGTGTAAGTGTATGTCTCTCTCTCTTTGTGTCACTGTACCTCTCTCTCTGTCTCTGTCTCAGTGTATGCCTGTGTGTGTCAGCATGAATCTGTGTAAGTGTATGTCTCTCTCTCTTTGTGTCAGTGTACCTCTCTCTCTCTCTCTGTGTCAGTGTACCTCTCTCTCTCTCTCTGTCTCAGTGTACCTCTCTCTCTCTCTCTGTCTCAGTGTATGCCTGTGTGAGTCAGTGTTTGTCAGCATGAATCTGTGTTAGTGTATGTCTCTCTTCTCAATGTCACTGAGTGTCTCAGTGTCTGTCTGTGTGTCTGTGTATGTGCCACTGTATACCTGTCTGACTATCAGTCAATATATATATGTCTCTCTCTCTCTCTCTGTCTCTGTTAAAATTTACCCACTACTACTCTGCACTTTGAAAACAATATATGAAAACCTTTTGACAAAAATACCTTTTGCCTAGTAAGGGATTTTTATTTTTTCTCCATGGTACTTAACAATGGATATATAGTTTTCTAACTTCAATTATATAAAGCTTTATTTACATATAAAGACTCAGTTTTAAATAAAGTTCAGAATACATACTTAAAACCGAATCCTAAGAATATAAAGAGAATGTATAATGTCATTTCGGTTCATTAAAATTTCTCCTATTCACTTAGTTTGAAATACTTGTATGTATGCATTCACATATTCTCCTCACCTTGTCTGTCATGTTCCCATTTAGTTTCGAGATATCTGTATTCATTATAAATTCATGCGTTGCCGTTGCATGTTATTTGTTAAATTTTCCTTACCTTTTTGCGTATCAATATGCTGTTATATATTCATCTATAAACTGCACTTTTTCCCACGAAATTATGGAGAAAACCTGTTTGTGACTTATATGTCTCATGGACCTACAACATCTTGATTCAAAATATATGATACATTGCAAATGTTGTAAAACTGAGGTGCAACTTATCTGCCAATTTGACTTACACACAAACATATATGGTATTCCATTCTTTTATTCTTTTTTGGGGGGTTTCAGTCATTGGACTGGGGCTATGCTGGAGTACCACCTTGATTTAGTTGATCATATTGATTGCAGTACTTACTTTTGTCTGCTACTTACTTTATTGATCTATTATAGTCAAACTGTTAGTTTACAGGACATAAACACAGACATGGATGTAAATATAGTCACCCACACACAGGCACACATATATATGACAGTCTTCTGCAGTTTCTGTCTACCAAATTCCACTCACAAGGCATTGGTCAACTCACTGCTATAGTTCTGATCACTGGACTGGAAAGGGAGTCAAGAGCATACAAAATAAAGATGAGTTCAGAAAAGAGCAATACTGTAGCCAATAGTTATAAGAACGCACCAATATCATGTTGAATGGAGAAAACATGTTAAGAAATGGGTAACTTTAACCCTTTAATGTTCAAACCGGCCAAAAGCGGCCCTAATTCTCTACCTTTTTCTGTTGAAACTGGCTGTAACTGGTCGTTCAAACTGATATTAAGGTATTGTTCTCAAAATAAATACTTTCAAAATCTCATAGATTCGATATTATGTGAGATAATTATGCGAGGTAAAGCCTTTACCATGAAAATATAATAGTATATATAGAGTAATGTGAATGCTAAAGGGTTAAATACCTAGGATCCACTTTGACCAAGGATAGCTTCTCAATAAAGGAGGTTAAAAACAAGATCCTGATCTGACAACATCAAGAGGGCTGGGCAGGTCTCAGCACTGAGACCCTTCTGTGTAAGACAGAGGAGAGGGAGAGAAATCAGTGGCGATTGCTGACTGCCAGAGCATCTAGGGTGCCACTCCAATAACTGTCTGCACCCAAATGAGTGGTGGCACTAGTTATGACTTCCAGAACATCTAGAGTGGCACGCAATTGACTTCCAGAATGTCTAGAGTGGCACGTGACTTTCAAAACATCTAGAGAGGCAGATGGCTTAGTGGCTAGAGTATTGGGCTTGCAATCGAAAGGTTGTGAGTTCAATTCTCGGACTGGGTGATGTGTTGTTTCCTTGAACAAGACACTTTATTTCACGTTGCTCCAGTTAACTCAGTTGTAGAAATGAAATGATAGGACTGGTGTCCCTATCATTAAATTACCCAAGACACCTCCAACGAGATATACCTTGGAGGAGGCCAGCTAAACCTGCATAGGTGTGAGCTGTCACACACACACACACACACACAATTGACTTCCAGAACATCTAGAGTGACACTCCAATGACTTCCAGACCATCTAGAGTGACACTCCAACAACTGGTTGCACTACTTATGGGGAAATGATGATGATTCGTTTGAGATATTATCATCATCATCGTTAATGTCTGAGAGAAATCAAAATGACATTTTAAAATTATATTGTTAAATGTTCTAACATTGTGGTTTGAATAACTAGCTATTCATGTATATTTTATTAACATATTTCTCATGGGAAAAAAAAATGATGATTATGATGATATATGTAATAAGTTTTTATCAATTTTGAATTACTTTTATATATAGTAGCACTCAATACATTTATCTGTCTTGTGTCTATTATGTTTGGTATCACTTAGTGCAGTTGTGATGTATCTATTTAGAAAAATCTCAGTATTTTGTTGTTTTGTCTGCTGACAAAGCTTCAGTAAATGCAAAATACTACAGTTAAAAATATTTGCATAACTTACTTAAATAATTCATTAGCTTTTTTTTAAATACTAGCTTAAGTATAATGCAATATTTTAACAAATGAAAAGTCTTTCTCTCATAGCAGGGCATTACCTTTCTATATAATTGAAATTAGTTTCACTGAAATAGCAAGTATTTATCTGACTTAACTACCGTATTTCCCAGCATCGAAGATGCTACTTTTTTCATAAAATAAGTCTCAAAAATCTATCATGCATCCTGGAGGCCGAAGGTTGTTTATTATTTTTTTTCAAATTTTTGGTTGTCAAAATTAGGGTGCGTTTTCAACGCCGGGACATACGGTAACCCCTGCTACCTCATTATGAGTTGCTGTAAGATCTGGTATGTCTCTGGTTTTACAGAAACAGATTTGGAATTGAAAATTTTAAAAGCAAAGAAATGGTATTTCATTAAATACTGAAAACCTTTAACCCTTTAACATTTACTTTATTCTATATATACTATTGTAGTTTTGTGGTAAAGGCTTTATCTCACATAATATTGAATCTATGAGATTTTGATATCATTTATTTTGAATACAATACCTTAACATCAGTATGATTGACTAGTTATGGCTGGTTTGAACAGAAAGAGGTGAGAGAATTCTGACCCTTCACAGTGCCAGCTACTTTATAATGAGCTCTATACACTGAAAAATGGAGTGAGGATTTTATTATTTTACTAATTTCAGTCATTAGACTGCAACCATGCTGGAGCACCACTTTGAGGGGTTTTTAGTTGATCTCATTGAACCCAGTACTTATTTTTCAGGTCTGTTACTTGTTCTATCAATCTTTATTTGTTGAACCGCTAAGTTGTAAGCCATAAACAGACATCAGAAACATGGACAGACTCAGTCATAACTGGCTTTCTATCTACCAAGTTCTACTCACAAGGCATTGGTCAACCCAAGTCTATTGTAGAAGACACTTGTCCAAGGTGCCATACAGTGGCACTGAACCTGAAACCATGTGGTGTTTGTGCAGCAGACTCCTTAACCACACAACCATACCTGCACCTTTGTTTAATGATATAACAGTTTTGAATTCATGAGATATAGATGCTACACCTTAACCCCTTGGTCTCTATCACCATCATCATCGTTTAACGTCCATCTTGCACGCTAGCATGGGTTAGACGGTTTTGTTCCATTTGATGCAGGAATGGTTGGGAGACCATATCTCACTCGCACGGAAGCGTCTCTGGCAGGTTTTTTACAGCTGGATGCCCTTCCTAACACCAACCACATTTACAGTGTGGACTGGGAGCCTTTATATCTATATAAAGTATTTGGTAACTCTATATCTGTATAAAGAATTTGATAACTTTCCTTCATTATTTTATGTGGTTCTTTTATGTTTATTTCAGGCTGGAGAGTTAGATGTTCTCAATGCTGTATTAAAATGGGGGGAACACCAACTTGTCAAAAGAGTGGAGGAGCGAGGTAAGTGGGCTTCCAATATTAAAGACTATTTTTTTAAAATCATTTTAGCTTTTATGTATGTATTTACATACACACACATACACACATATTCATACATATCCCCCCCCCCTCCCCCACACACACTACCCAAGAAACTACTCCCACAATCTTTGTATACACCCCACACTACCCAACATCACCCCCAACGACCACTAGACTTGTCTTACAGCCATGATATACTTATCATCCTTCTTGACAATCCTACCCCCCCCCCCCCTATAGGGTAGAAAGGGCCCTTCACTCATGCGACCCTGGTGTCGCCCAGTATACCCTGAAAGGTGATTGGTGATAGGAAGGTCATCTAGTTATAGAAACAACACCAAAGGGGTTGAGAGGTCTCCTCAGCTTCGTCAAGGGCTAGTGTCATGATAAAATGCACTCGGTAGAGCACGGGATCATATATAAGCATGATGCAAGCCCCTGGCCCATACAGTGGAATGGAGGGGTGTATGTAAGCAAAATGCAGGCTTCCAGTCTATTTGAATGGTCAATAGTTCTGCCAAGTACTGACTTGACCTATGATGACCTGCCGAACCTTTGCTAGCAAGGAGAACAGACATTGTTCCAGTCTATTTAGCTGTGACAACACTCATGCCAAGCTCTATCACTGTTTGCCTTTCCTTCTGACAGCATGAGTGGCATGGAGGATGTGGAGGGAAAGACTTATGTATGGGTGACTGCTGGTCTTTCGCTAAAACGCCTTGCTCCAGCTTACACCTTGGAGAAGACCTTTCCAGGTGTAAATCTATGGTCAGTCTCAAATACCTTACTCCAGGTTATAATATATCATAATAAATCATTGTTAAAGTTGTGATGTATTAGACTACATGAGATTATGATATATCTTAGTAACATTATGATGTAATAAATCATGATACTTATGATGTAATATAACAGCAGATGAGAATAGAGGGGAAAGTTCTCCTCAGGTATTCTCACATTGTGATAAAATACAGTGTTTTATATTAAATGTGAATTTAGTTTATTGATATAATTATCAAGCTTTCAAATTTAATGCAACAAAAAAACCAAAAAAAAAACCTGATTTGATATTTCACCAAACCTTTCTCTTTCCTATACCTTGCTCTATTCAGTAGCCTCAAATTAGCTATTTTGCTATCATATCTAAATTTAACTTTATGCCTGCTTCAGCCTTTTCTCATGACAGCATTTCATTATAACATGTTTATTATATATATATATATGGAGGCACATGGCTTAGTGGTTAGAGCATTGGCCTTGCAATCGAAAGGTTGTGAGTTCAATTCTCAGACTGGGTGATGTGTTGTTTCCTTGAGCAAGACACTTTATTTCACATTGGTCCAGTTTACTCAGCTGTAGAAATGAGATGATAGGGACTGGGGTCCATATCATTCCACTGCAAAGTGGTCGTGTAGGCGCCACGGGAAAAAAGCACCCAGCACTCACTGTAAATGAGGTTGGTGTTAGGAAGGGCATCCAGCTGTAGAAATCAAGCCAAAATCAGTTCCCGTCCCACCCTTGCAAGCAGGGAAAAGCGGACGTAAAATGAAAAAAAAAAATATATATATATATATATATATATGTCTAACCCATGCTAGCGTGGAAGATGGACATTAAACGATGATGATGATGCTTTTTCTTTTATTGCACCTATGAACTGTATTTATTTGGCACCCACCCACATATCTTCAAGACTTCTCTCTAAAACTGATTTATTTGCTTTAGTAGTGTTTTCTTTAAACAGATGGTCTGTTCAGTTAAGATATCTATAATAAGACTGCCTACTTTAATGTCATTCTCCTGCAGCATTCATTGAGTGTATGATCCTGTATGCTTGTTATTTTTATCATCAAATTTGTTACTCTGATTAGTATCAGAACACTTTCAACACAACACCCATCTTGCAGCCAGATATGCCAGGCTATTTAGATACATTGCTTTTTCTACCCAGCCGTTGTCGATCCACTGCTGGATGAAGTCTCGTCATGCTGTTACTGGATATGTTACTACTTACTACTAATTCTCATTTTTACTAATTATTCTTCTTTCTACACCAATAGCAACCTACTTCCCAATCAAGTGGAACTAAATTTAATTATGATATAGATGCATACATGAGTTTTACACTTTGACAGCTCAGAACATTTTCTTTTTATCATTGAGAGTGTAGTCTTTGCATTAAATTAAGTTTACTTCTTATTATATCTGTTTGACACCAGACAACCAAAAGATGTCTTAGTGCACAGCTGCATGGCCTGTAGGATCAGTTGGTTCCAAAATTGCGTCCAATCCTCTTTGTCTCTTGCCAAGAGACTTTCTACTAATATTTCCCAACCATCCTATTCACCACACCTGAACTAAGCTGGTTCTGTGTGTGGTATTCCTTTAGATAAATCTATGACATTTGCTGCTTCTGAAACTTTTAGTTCCACGCAGCACATGTGCATAAAACTCCCCCCCACACAACACAGGCATAAAACTTCCCATCCAAACCCACTTTGTTAGCTCCACCTACCTCTACATACACATAAAACTCCCTCCCAACCAACTCTACGTGCTCTGCCTACTTCTATATGCACTCAGTACACTCTGTAAGGTGGTTGGTGAAAGAATGGCATCCAGTTGTAGAAATCGTGCTATAAAAGGGTGAAGAGAACTTTTCAGTTCTGTCAAGGGCACAGCAACCTCTCTAGTATTGGTGACATGATAAACCCACCTACACTCTGTAAAGTGGTTGGTAATAGGAAGGACATCCAGTCATAGAAAACTTGCCAAACAAAAGGTCGGAAGGATTTTTCAGCTGTATCAAAGATATGATAACCTCCATCATGCTAGTGCCACAATGGAATGCACCCAGTGGGCTCAGTAGGAATATATGTATGCAAAATGCAGGTCCTGGCTGTCTGAAAAGTCAACGGCACCAATTAAGTACTGCTGCCATGGAAAAAAGATGTTAAACAAAGATGATGATGATATGGTGGGGTTAATGAATTCTCCCATAAATCTGCCTTTCCCACATCTGGTGACCTCTTGTCCTTGAAAACTTTAGCAAAAGCAAGGTTATTACCCTTTCGGTTGATCATCTACAAGCTCCATCATAGTCTAGAACTGGTATCTGATAAAATAAAGTACCAGTTAAATGCTGGGGTTAATACAATCGACTTTCCCCTGCCCACGAATTACAGGCCTTGTGCTTAGATTAGAAATCATTATTAAGCTGGTGTTTGAAGAGTGGTGGATAGGCAGAATCGGTAGAGCATCGGACAACATGCTTTGTGGCATTGTGTTACGGCCCTTTACATTCTGAGTTCAAATCCCATTGAGGTTAGTTTTGCCTTTCATCCTTACGAGGTCAATAAAATAAAATACCAGCGATGCATTTGGGTCAATTTAATTGACTTTCTCCTCCCCTCAAAATTGTTGGCCTTGGACCTAAATCAGAAACAATTATAAGGCTGGTGTTTATAACACAAGAAAGGTTCTTGTATGAAGTTACAATGGAAGGGTTTTAGATAAATATAATTATTTTAAAACAAACAGTTTTGTATCATAGAACCTGGGGCAGTTTCAGGTTTTGGTATGAAAAGGATTAAGAGTTCTGTTAGATGAGTTTCGTAGCCAACTGTTAAATGGCAAATATAGAGCTTAAGAAACTTCTCGGGTTTTCCTCTAAATTGACAAGCAGTGAACCTTGTTGAAGTACCTGTCTTGTCATACAACCTACCATTAGCATCAGAAATGGCTGCTGTAATTACTAGAGAAAATTACTGTGGAGAATTTATATTGGGCAAGATTTATGAGAATGTACAAACTAATAAGTACCTTATTCAGGAAACCATAAGTGGGTTGTGGTGGTGGTGGTGGTAGTGGTGGTTATGATGGTGGTGGTGGTAATGGTGGCAGTGGTTATGGTGGTGGTGGTTATGGTGGTGGTAGTGGTGGCAGTGGTTATGGTGGTGGTGGTTATGGTGGCAGTGGTGATAGTGGTTGTGGTAGTGGTGGTGGGATGTTTAGACCCTTAGGAGAATCAAGGCAATGTGACACTGACTGACCACAATCAGTTCTGTAGATATGTCCTCTTTCTCTCTTCACTCCAGTAGCTGAGAATTGACTCATTAACCTACATTGTACCTGTCACTTTTCTATAAAAGAATTAGATATCTCCCTACTCTCCTCGCCTGTTGAATTAAGCCAGAAGAGTTTCTTTGCTGGAAACATTTCTTCTCGTATTTCAAATCTTTTCCACTCTACCTTCTACTTTGTTGTAACCATGACACAGGACAGCACTTCAGCACTTCCTCCTCATAATCTTTCCTATATATGTCCCATATCTTCTACATTAATCTCTAGACAATATTGAATACTTTGGATTTTCACAACATTTTTTTTTTTTATTCACTTAATCCATTAAAAAAACTATAAAAAAAACAAAAAAAAAAACAAAAGTAATTTTCTACTGCAAGTTAGAACTGAACTTTATTGACTCTAATACAAATTAGATTAACTCTTTATGTCATTAGACAATCTAATTGAATAAATTGTAGACTCTTTAACCCATTCATTACCATATTTCTGTTGAAACACACTGCCTAGGATTTTTAAATGATTTCAAATTAAGAGATCACAGCTCCGATATTATGGACATGTGGTTAGAATGTCTCAGGAAAAAAAATCATTGGACAGATTTTACAGGCAAAAACCAACTGTCAGGAGAGCCAGAGATAGACCCCTAGTAAGATGGTTGGATAACATCCATGAGGTTGGCTGGTCTCACTTGGGGATCCAGCCGGATCAGTTGGAGATGATTGCTTCTGACAGGACCCGCTGGAAGGAGTGTTTGAGGACTCTGCCTCCATGTCCTTCTGAGGAATAAGTGGACGAAGAATGTAATGATATAACTAACTTACTCTATTAATCTGGTGTTTGGAATATAACTAAATTATGATAGAATGTTTTAGATAAATATAAAACATATTATCGTCTAACCCATGCTAGCGTGGAAGAACGGACGTAAAACGGTGATGATGATGATTAGAATAACCAGTTTAGTATCGGAGTAGCAGGGCAGTTTCAGGCCTTTTGATATCAAAAGGGCTAGAGGTTGGCTCCTACTTAGAAGACATCTACTAAATTTGATTCTACCAAGGTGTTATGTGATATATCTAAAGTGTATATCAAATTTCATTCTATGAGATATTATGTGATAACAGGTATTAAAGTGTTTATCAAATTTCATTGTCTTGAGGTATGTGATATCAGGTATTCACCCTTCATAGTCGAGAATGACCATAACTTCAATGATGGGTTGTTTCTTATGTGATATATCTAAAATATATATCAAATATGATTCTATTGCCATGACAGCCTCCCTAGTGTTGGTGATATACACAATAAACGCACTCAGTACATGCTGTAAAGTGGTTGGTGTTAGGAAGGGCATCTAGTCATAGAAATCTTACCAAACAAAGAGTTAGGAAGACCCTCAGTTGTGTGAAAGGCCTGACAACCTCTCCTGAGCAGTTAATGGAATGTGAGACCGTACATAAGCACACTGGTCCCTGGCTTGCTTGGGAGATCAGTGGCTCCACTTCAGTACTGACTTGGTCTATATGGACCCATCCAACCCTTGCTAGGAAGGAAAGCGGACATTAAAATGACAATGATGATGATATGTGATATATCTAAAGTGTATAACAAACGTCATTCTATGAAATATTATGTAATATCACATAATATTTCATAGAATGACGTTTGTTATACACTTTAGATATATGTATTAAAGTGTATATCAAATTTCTTGTGCTGAATTTCTTTTTCCACTCTATTGAAGTAGAACTTCTTGTTTCAGAACCTAACCTGCTCAATCATACGGCTCACAGTGTGAGCAAAAAAGGTATTAGGAAACGAGACTTGAACGATGTTGAACTACGTGAGATATTGGCTGAACTACTTCCACATATACGAATGGATCATGTGATACCTTACAACAGTGAAATCCTAAATAGTGCAATAAAGCGAGGACTTGTGAGTACACCCCCATCACATATGATTGCAGATGAGGGTGGGAACCACCGTGTTGGAGCATGGATCAGGGCCAAGAACAGTGGAATGTATGTAAAACCTCGCCTGTTTACACCATATTATGAAGAAACAAAGGTAAGATTTTCTTTTAATCATTTAACTCGTTACAGTCTTACTATTACATATTTAAACCAGCCATATCCGGCCAGAATTCTCTCACCTCTTTCTGTTCAAACCGGCTATAACTGGCCACTCATACCTACATTAAGGTATTGTTCTCAAAATAAATAACATCAAAATCTCGTAGATTCAATATTATGTGAAATAATTATGTAAAATAAAGCTTGTGATGGATTGGCAGTATTGGTATATTGGTAGAGTGTCAGACACCATGCTTTGTGGCATAGAGTTATGGCCCTTTACGTTCTGATTTCAAATCCTGCCGAGGTTAGCTTTGCCTGTCGTCCTTATGGGGTCGAAAAAATAAAGTACCAGTAATGCACTGATCTTATGCCAAAAGTAGAAACAATATTATGTGAAATAATTATGTAAAATAAAGCCTTTACCACAAAAATACAATAGTATATATAGTAATGTAAATGCTAAAGGGTTAATGAAACTTTCTTAATACTTTACACATTTAAAGCATTAAAGAAAACCTTTAATTGGAGAGATGGGGTGAGGTGAGAGATAATTAATAAACTTAAATCTTTTTGTTGATTCTGAAAAAAATAATTTTCAACAATGTTTTTTTTAACTAAAATTATGTTGATATATTTTAGAGTATGCTTGAAGAACTTTTAGGACAAGTACAAGAAAACGACTTGGTAAATGTCCGTATGATACACATGTCATCTATTCCTGATACTCTTTACATGGTTGAAGACCGTCAATATGCTGTACCTTCAGTTGCCTACTTGGCACCGACCTCCACTGTAGATGTCATAGCTGGTACTATACCTGGTATGTGAATTAAGTATTGAAATCTCAGTAAATTTTTATGATTATTATGTTTTTAAGTCTATACTTTGCCCACATTTTTTTGAATATGTATTTCTTATGTGATGATAAAATGGTTCTTTGCACCACATGAAACCGCATTAGTGAGACATTTAAGCAAATTTATAAAACAACAGTATCACTTTCATCCTATTAAAAACTGAAGCCTTTAGTCTAATATTGCAAATTTTCACAATGCTACATCTAGTTGTAAAGATACTATAAACATTTGAATGAACAAACACATTTTAGATATTTTCTGCTAAATCCTGACAGAATGTTAAGAGTTAAATGACACAAAAGATCGCTTTTGAAAATCTGAATTCATTTCAAAACTAAATTCCAATATTTTTTTCCTTTAGCTGTTCCCTTTCAAAATCGATAAATGCTTCAATACTTTTGTTATGCATCTAATTCATTATTACAAACTGATTATTTCTCTCTTTAGTCATTATATTCTCAGTGTTTTATCTGTTGTAGCTTCTAGCTTTTCTTACGCATTGTAATCAGTCATATTCTCAGAATTTCAACTTGAATTTTTTCATTCAAACCAGGAATTAAATTATTTTCATTCTGCTGTCTATGCCGTGGATATTTTGTATTAATTAATTAGTTACTAATGATGCTGCTAGCTTGTTCCACTTAAACTAATTACTAATTAACTTATATGAGGTTATTCTGAACATAGACAGTGGAATAAGAACAACCTACCCTTGTGGTTTGAATAAAGGGTTTGGTTTAAAATTGCAAGAATATTACCAAACATGAAAGACACTAACAAAGTGAGAAGTTAACAATAGTTTAAATGTTGGGATTATAACGACCAGGATAAAGAGACTAGCCCAAATAAAGCAGTTTATAAAAACGATAATTCTTCATCATTTAATTCAATTCATTTGTTTTTTTCAGTCCCTGATAGAAATACTCTTATTATGATGCTTCACCGTGAACAAGAGTTACAAAGAACAAAGCTGATTCAAAAAGCTTATTCCCTCCCATATACAGACAAACGTGCAGTGACATATCAAATAAAATTGCGGGTTGTGAGAGAATTTGGGTTACCTGATTCAGCTGTTGAAATCTTGCAGAACAGCCAGTATTACTACCCTGAAGAATCCCTATATGTTGAACGGCAATATCAAGTCAATTCTTCCTCGTCGTCTTCACCAAGCCGGCACAAGCACAGTCCAAGTACACCTGCACCACCACCACCTCGATCTTATAGCCCAGTAGAAGTAAACTCTCCACCAGTGACAAAATTAGATTGTGTTGCTCATTGTACAACTCAGTCTGACATCCGACACAATCCTTCCCCCCCACTGCCATCTCCCACCAGATGCTACAGTCCTGTGCAGGTAAATGCTATGAAACTGCAATTGTTTTGATTTAATACTTTTTAAATGGTTATATTTCTTTTTATGACCGCTATTGAAAAGGTGTTGTTTTTTTTGTGCTTCATGAATGGTTAATGCCTAAATCTTGCCTACGTTTCCCTGTATTGAAAGGTGAGGAATAAATTAGGTTATGGTTGATGAGTTAACACTGAATCTAAGAGAAACTTGAAAATTTAGGTTTGTATAGTTTAACAAGAGAAGCTTAGTGAGGTTGGTGTGGTTTAAAATTATATGTAAAATGGTTATATAATCAAAGGATGGACATGGTATTATACACTGTAAGAACATGCGATGGCTAACAATTTGTGTAAAACTTCATTAGAGAAGAAAATCTGTTTTTTTCCAAAGAATAAATAGATTTAACCTTTCAGCATTTACATTACTCTATATATACTATAGTATTTTCACAGTAAAGGCTTTATCTCACATAATATCGGATCTATGAGATTTTGATATTTATTTTGAGAACAATACCTTAACATAAGTATGAGTGGCCAGTTATGGCCTGTTTGAACAGAAAGATGTGAGAGAATTCTGGCCAGATATGGTCGGTTTAAAAGCTAAAGGGTTAAGCTATTGTGATAGAACTTTCAAATGAATGATGAATACCACACATTGTTGAACTAAAAACTAGAATCAGTTGTTCTGTATCTGTATATCACACAGAATATTATTAGTGAAAGTACATGGCCTAGTGGCTAGGGTGTTGAACCCATGGTCATAAGGTTGTGGGTTTATTGCGTGGGTGTTTTGTTTTTGAGCAAGATTTTTCATTCCATTTTGCTGGAAAAAAAATTAGTACCAACAGTAGCTGGTTATTAACCCTTACAAAGGAGTGGTGTTCAATTCAAAGGGAAGTTTTTTCATGGTAGATTGGGTTCCCTATCATTAAAAAATCTGAGAAACTTATGAGATCAACATCATAGAAAGCCAACTAAGTTTACATAGGTGAGAGTTGTAATAAAGTGATAGACCTGGGAGACCCTATCATTAAAACACCAAAGAAACCTTTTATGAGATACAACCTTATAGAAGGCCACCAGCTAAATCTGCATAGGTGTGAGCTGTAACAGTAACATGATAGGACAGTGGCTTCTATAATTAAAACACCAGAGAAACTCCCGATGTGATGCAACATCAGAGGAGGCCAATTAAATCTACGTAGGTCTGGATCCCCTCTCATTAAAACACCTAAGAAACCTATGAGATGTAACCACATAGGAGGCCAGCTAAGTTTATATAGGTGTGGACTGTAACAAAAGAAACATACCATTATTATCATCTGAAGTTAACTCGTTAAAAAATATATTTAAACTTAGTTCACAATTAACCCAATAGCATTTATATTACTCTATATTTACTATTGTATTTTCATGGTAAAGGCTTTATCTTACATAATTATCTCACATAATATCAAAGCTACGAGATTTTAATGTTATTTATTTTGAGAACAATACCTTAATGTAATTATGAGTGGTTGGTTAAAGCCAGTTTGAACAGAAAGAGGTGAGAAAATCCTGGCCGGATGTGGCCAGTTTAAATGCTAAAGGGTTAAAGATTGTTTCACTCCACTTTTTTTACATATGATTTCATGTGGAGAATGATGGGCACGGCTAAGCTGCCTTTCCCTTGACACACTACATGAAGACATTCTTCAATGATGAAGTCATTAAGGTTTACAAGATGTTTTCATTATCATCTTTCTTAATTGTAGAATTTTGTTTTACCAATTATTGCTGCTGAATTATTTTCATGAGTTTACTTACACCTACCTTTTTGTAGAGTTCTTTTAGTTGAAATAGTAGAATTATATTTCTCTTGAAAATAGAAGTTTTAGTTTTTCATTTGAAAGAAGTTTATTATTATTATTGTTATTATTATTGTTAGGGCGGTGGATTGGCAGAATTGGTAGAGCGTCGGACAACATGCTTTGCGGCATATAGTCACGTCTCTTTACATTCTGAGTTCAAATCCCGCCGAGGTTAGCTTTGCCTTTCATCCTTGCGGGGTCGATAAAATAAAGTACCAGTAATGCACTGGGGTCGATTTAATTGACTTTGCCCTCTCCCCCAAAATTTCTAGCCTTGTGCCTAAAAGTAGAAACAATTACTATTATTATTATTAGTTGCTTTAAAGCTTGATTTACTTTTGCTAATTAGTTAATTAAGCATTCAAAGCATTCAGTTATTCTTTATTTAATTGCAATTTTTAAAAATATTTTTTAGAACGAACCAAATAGCTGTGGAGAGAATGCACTTAGTGAAGTGATGCCCGATATTGCCATGGCGACTGCATCATTGGACCAGATGCACATGCATGACACTGACTTAGATTTGGACATTGTTTCTGATGGAATTCATCATGGAACACTGTATGTATGAAACGTTCCCACCCACCCACCCCCACCACCTCCACCTCCCTTTATCCAACACCCACCCACCCAACCACCAAGGACACTCTTTCAACTTGTTGATCCCTTTTTAAACTGCTGCTGCTGCTGCTACTGTTGATTTGCTGCTGTCACCTGTGTAATGTAAATAATACCACAGAAGAATAAAAAGAAGAAAAAAAAAAAATAACCTTTTTTGCTGCTCCAGAACACATTTGGCTTGGTGCTGCTACTGAAGAGGCTGGCTTGTTCATTGTCACAACAGAAGAGATTAGAC
Source organism: Eledone cirrhosa (assembly GCA_964016885.1). Lineage (NCBI taxonomy): Eukaryota > Metazoa > Mollusca > Cephalopoda > Octopoda > Eledonidae > Eledone > Eledone cirrhosa. The sequence continues at coordinate 39,777,891 of OZ024754.1, forward strand.
CTGTTAGTAACATATGACTGTTGCAGATGCACAGCTGATGCGGAATACTAATATAACCCGTGGAATGGTACTTAACTGCATTAAAATTTGATAGCTGTTGCCTATACACCATTTTTTTTTTTTACCTTCAAATTTACAGCTTTTCAAGACATCTCATGTTTGATAAATATTTTGAAGGTAATTCAGTATATATTGACTTCTTCTCACAGCCATTTATTTCATCACTGACTGGATAGCTTGTCAACTGTATATTTATTATTTATTTCTCTTATTTATTGACTAATTCTCAATAATTTCCACCTTTTGTTGTTTATTTTTTTATCATTTTGTTTTTAAAGTTGATTTTTTAAAAAATATTTCATCCCATCATTTTTGTATTTAAAGTTGGTTAATGAATTTTCGTAAGTCTTAAATCATTTTCATATAAGTGCCATACAATGAAATAATTTTATTTCCTATGATATATGATACAACAAGTATTTTAAAGCTAACTAACTATCCCCTGCTAGGACAGGGATTAGCTAGCCTTGTGGGCTCCTTAACCTCCATACTCAACATGGGAGTCTTCAGCAAGGCAATGTTTCACAGCTGGGTACCGTTTTTTTGGTTCCAACCCTTTTAGTAAGCTCTTAGAATCTGCAGAGATAGAGAAATACAGTGACCCTATTACTGTACACCAGATACACACAGCAATCACTTCTCAACATTTCCATCCTTTGTGTTTCGATTTGGTAATGTAAATCTTTGATAAAACAAAATCTCTGCAACTCACTTAGCTATTCTCAGGTCCAAATAGTAGATGGAGGGGTGGGCATTTGCTTAAATTCTTCTAAGCAGGGGTTGGAATAAACGGGGGTAGTAGTAGGGAAATCGGTAATTGTATAGTGTATGTTCGTAAATATGGGGCTTTCTGTAGTGTTCTTTTTTTGTCATAAATAATGTTTAATATATAAAATAAAATAAAATAATTATTAGCTGCTGTATCAATATGAATCGATTAGTAAAATTTAATAAGCAGTGGGGTAGGAAAAAAATCTGAAAAAAATTAATAAGCTGAAGAGGGGGAAGGGTTATTCAAGACCTGAGAGTACTTAATGAATAGTTCACTAATTTGTCAATAGTAAATATAAATTAAAAAGCTTTTTGTAACAAAGGAAAAATATGTGGACATTATTGTGTTTATTGAATGAACATTTTTAGATATTTTCATAAATATATAACTTCACATTCGAGTTATGAATGGAATGTTGATGTCTGTATGTTTTTGTTGGATCATTTGGTATGTACAATCTTCTGTGCAAGCTTTCCTGTCAACCATTGATACTGTTTAGACATTTACTAAACTGTTAATTCTATATTTGCTACCGTTCTTCTCGAATATATATATGTGTGTGTGTATAATATATATATGTGTGTGTGTGTGTGTGTATATATATGTATATATATATATATATATATATATATATATATATATAACCATATATATATATACATATATATAACCATATATATATATACATGTGTGTATATATATATATTTATATACATATATATAGTGTGGAGTATGTTTATGTAAAGCAATTTTGTTTTTAATTACTATTTAAGTTTCACAGGACTAGGATCTTTCAGATAGTTTTATTTTCGTTATTTTAAACCAGTTTTTTTTTATATATTCAGATGGACTCTTTCATCTATGTGGTAGCTATGAGTTTTCTTGGCTACTTTCTAAATATTACTTTATGATACTATTTTATTGGATTGTTCTTCTATTGTTGTTGTTTGTTGAATCCCGCCAAGGTTAGCTTTCCCTTTCATCCTTACGGGGTTGATAAAATATAGCACCAGTAATATACTGGGGTAATTGCTTGTTTTGTGCCTAAAGTAAAAACAATTATTAATAAACGAAAAGATGGCAATAATTACAAAAGCACCAACTTAACGAAATAATATTTAGAAATTAGCCAGACATAACTCTGTGGTTAACAAGTTTACTTGACAACCATGTAGTTTTCAGTTCTATCTCATTGTCTGACACCTTGGACAAGTGTTTTCTACTAAAACTTCAAGCTCTCCAATCTTTATAAATGAATTTAGTTGACAGAAATCGTACAAAACATTTTGTATGTATGTATGTATGTATGTATGTATGTATGTATGTATGTATGTATGTGTGTATATGTGAATAAGTATATATGTGTGCATGTCTTGTATTTTCACATTTGATATTGTCAGTGCAGGCATCAATAGTTGTTTACATCCCACATAAACAGAAGTCCTGCAGCTTAACATAGGTGAAGATCTATACGTTACGCTGAAACCTAGCAATGGTTGACATCAGAAGAGTGACCCATAGATTTTTGCTTCAAAGAAGTCTTGTACAATCTATGTTAACATGATAAAAAATGGACCTAAAAACGATAATGATAGCTTCACACAGAAGAATGGGCCTGTTATATATATATATAAGAGGCCCATTCTTCTGTGTGAAGCTTTCACTTTCAAAAAATCTCAATGTCAAATCTTGTTTTGTTCTTTATATATATATATATATATTATATATATATATATATTATAAATATAAAGAAAAAAACAAGATTTGACATTGAGATTTTTTTCGATTAGGCTCAGAGTTATGTATGTTTCACAGATGGGTGGCTCAGGGTCCATGTTAAAGGTATAAACTAACTCCAGCCCTAATCTGCTTATTAGACTTGTTAATCAAGCAAAACCAAAATCCCATCTGTGAATCATTCATAACTGCACCTAATCAATAAAAACCTCAATGGGAAACCTTATACAGGTAAAATTCCGTTATAAACGAATACCATTGTAACAAATTTTTCACTATAGCAACATTTTTTTCAATTCCTGGCCACATTCTTGATGTGTAGGTCAATCTCGTTATAAAGAATTTTTTGTTACAACAAATTTTTTTTTTTATGTGAATTTCTTTATAACGGAATTTCATGGTATATATATATATATATAAGCAGAATTTTGGTTGATCACTGATTGAATTATGAAGTTTCCTGGGAAGGTTTTGTCACACATCATAGGGCATATGAATTATTTCAATATTCTAAAATAATTCTTATATGGAATTTAGTAATTTACTGAGTTACAACCCCAAATCGCCATTTCTCCACACACACATACACCTCACCTTTTGTTTATTCTGCATTCTTATACATAAAGTTTTCAGGTAGTTAACAAACCATTCATAAATTATTAGTATCATTATTTTTGTTTAGGGTGGTGGCTTGCCAGAACTGATATAGACCAAATGTTTCACATTATTATTTCTGTGTGTGGATTGGCAGGGTCGGTAGAGGGTCGGACGCCATGCTTTGCAGCAACGAGTTACGGCCCTTTACGGTCTGAGTTCAAATCCCGCTGAGGTTAACTTTGCCTTTCATCCTTACGGGGTCGATAAAATAAAGCACCAGTAATACACTGGGGTAATTGCTGTCCTTGTGCCAAAAGTAGAAACAATTATTATTTCCGTGTGTGATTTGAGGGTGGAGCATTGGACAACATGTTGTGTGGCATTTAGTTACGTCCCTTTTCGTACTCAGTTCAGATCCCGCCAAGGTTAACTTTGCCTTTCATCCTTTCGGGGTCGATAAAATAAAGTACCAGTCACACACTGGGGTTGATTTAATTGACTTTCCCCTTCCCTCAAAATTGTCGACCCTCTGCCTAAATCATAAATCATTTATTATTTCCGATTGGTAGAGCGTCAGACACCATGCTTTGCAACATGGAGTTATGGCCCTTTACGTTCCGAGTTTAAATCCCGCTGAGGTTAACTTAGCCTTTCATCCTTATAGGGTCGATAAAATAAAGAACCAGTAATGCACTGGGGTAATTGCTGGCCTTGTGCAAAAAGTAGAAACAATTATTATTTCCGATTCTTTACATTTTGTGTTTAAATCCTGCTGAGGTCAACTTTACTTTTTATCCTTCTGGGGAGCAAGTACTGGGGTTGATATAATCGATTTTCCTTATCCTCAAAATTGCTGGCCTTGTGCTTAAATTAGAAACCATTTTTATGTTCATATGGTCATCTTATTTATTTTATTTTATTTTTTTTTGTCACTAAAAATGCAATTGTCATCCAAAAAAATACATTAAAAATATTTGTCTTTCTGCTGGCAGATTGGCACTGGATACCCCCACCCTTTTCTTTTTAAATGGATGGTGCATTTCACTGTTTTGACTCCAATAAATTTAGTTTATATTCTAATGTTAAGGATTTCATTTACTTATTTTTATTTTTATTTTGTTTGAACATTTTTGTTTTCTTCTGTCATTCTTAATGTTGTGGATTGGCAGTATCGGTAGAGGGTCGGGCGCCATGCTTTGCAGCATAGAGTTACGGCCCTTTATGATCTGAGTTCAAATTCCGCCGAGGTTAACTTTGCGTTTCATCCTTACGGGGTCGATAAAATAAAGTACCAGTAATGCACTGGGGTAATTGCTGGCCTTGTGCCAAAACTAGAAACAATTATTAATGTTTTTTTTTTATGGTGTGGATTGGCAGTATCGGTAGAGTGTCGAACAACATGCTTTGTGGCATAGGGTTATGGCCCTTTACGTTCTGAGTTCAAATCTCACCGAGGTTAGCTTTGCCTTTCATTCTATTTAATAAAGAAAACATCATTATTGTATTTACCTAATTGCCAATGTTGGAAGGGGAGATAATCTACGTTTTAAAATATGAACCGTTCATTCAACCAAACGTGTTACTACTTTCCCACGATAAAGCAAACTAACAAAAAACACATTATAGTTTGCTGGGTTTTTTTGTTTTTTTTTTTGTTTTCTTTAAGCTTTCGTTTTAGAAAACTGTAGTTTTGAAAATGGTGAACTAAAGGGCGTATAGCTTTTGTTTTGATTTTATCTATATGAGGTCATAAAATGTAATGGTTGTTTAATTTCAACGTATCACTCTATTCTGCATACTTCCTATACTCTAGAAATATTTCTTATGGTGCTTCATGCTTCTCCCTGCCTCTCTCTCTCTCTCATATATATATATATATGTGTGTGTGTGTAACAATAATAACATAAGATTGGAAGTGATTTAATTGACCCTATATTTCGGATTTCACATCCATCCTTGGAAAACTCCCAGTTGATGGATGCGAAATCCGAAATAAAGGGACAATTAAATCACTTCCAAGGTGTTATTATTTTTACACTCTTTCCTACGTTCCTCTACACTATATATATATATATATATATATATATATATATATATATATAGCTATCTCTATCTTCAACACGACTTATATTCATTATAAATCCCCAGTCTTTTTCAAATGAGGTTATGAGGTTATTTTTAGCAATTTTTTTTTTTTCAAAATCAATAAAATAGTTCTCATTTAGAAGAATTGGTTAATTTGAAGATAAAAGTCTCTCTACTTAGTGATTGATAGCATTTATTTGGGTTGTAAATATCACTGTTTTGTGTTGGACAAGAAATTATGAAGAAAATCTATCCTATCAACTATATTCTAAGGTAGTGTCTCCTATATTTTCTTTTTATTTTTTCGTTCTATAAAAAGGAAAGAATGATTCAGTATCTGTTTCTCTGTTTCATCAATACTGATCTCTTACCCATTGTGTATATATATATATATATATATATATATATATATATATATATGCATGACCCAGTGGTTAGATCTGTTGGACACATAATTGTGAGGTTGTGACTTCAATTCTTGAACTGAGATTCACATATTGTGTCCTTGAGCAAGATATTTAATTTCACATTGCTCCAGTCTACTCAACTAAAAAGAAATAAGTACTAACTGCAGAAACAACTGGGAAGTTAAACTTGTGATGGACTATCATCCTGTCCAGAAGAATAATCTATTCTCAGTTGCTTAAGACTAATGGCAACCAGGTTAAGTTCTAGCATGTTGAACCTCTAGGTTCGGGACAAATGTTAACTTAACCCTTTAGCATTTACATTGCTCTATATTTACTATTGTATTTTCATGGTAAAGGCTTTACCTCAACATAATATTGAATCTATAACATTTTGAGAACAATAACTTAACATCAGTTTGAGCAGCCAGTTACAACCGGTTTGGACAGAAAGAGTGAGAGAATTCTGGCCGGATTGGATGCTAAAGGGTTAATGTTAACTAACATTGTGTATGTAGCAAATCTGATTATTTTTCTGTTTATACGCTAAAATTAAAATCACAATAATTTCACATTTTAAAGGGGTTTGGGAGTTGGTTATTTTTCCATGTCTCCATGATATTATCAACTCCGATCTCTCCATTTGTTACCATATTTCTAATGAAAGACACTCCCTATAATTTCAAATCATTTTGAAAATAATCAACTATTTGGTGGGATTTAGTTATATAAATATCTTATTATATATCTGGAGTTTTCAACATAACAAAGGCTTTTATATAAAATTATGATGAAAAGTTTTGAGATAAATGTAAACACTTTAAAATAAACAGCTTTGTAATGTTGGACCAGAGTCTGTTTTAGACAGTTTGGTATCAAAAGGGTTGAGTTTATCTCTTTAGCATTTAAACTGGTCATATCCAGCCAGAATTCACTCACCTTTTTCTGTTCAAACCAGCTGTAACTGGCTGCTCATACTGATGTTAAGGTATTGTTCTCAAAATAAATAATATCAAAATCTCATACATTCAATAATACTAGAGGTTTCTGGATCACAGACGATAATAATAAGTGAATAGATTCAATATGTGACGTAAAGCCTTTACCATGAAAATATAGTATATATAGAATAATGTAAATGCTAAAGGGTTAATGTCATAAAATTGAATAGATAAGAATTAGGATATTTAACTATTTCATTGTGAATTTACAATATAATGAATTAGGATTAGGAGTCTTCTATATTTAAATACTTGCTGTCCTGCCATCTATGAAATGTTCTCATTAGAAGAATTACATCTCATTAGCAGTCAAAAATAGATGTGACCTAGTATATTTTTTTAAAATCCAGACATATATGTTATGTAGACACAACAATATATCTTGGTGAAAGTATATCATGTAGATATTTCCTAATGAGTGAAAACATCTGGCCTAGTGGTTCAGGTTTTTGACTTGTGATCATAATAATATGGATTTGATTTCTGGACTGTGTTTGTGCAGTGTGTTGTTGAGCGAAACACTTCATTTCAAGTTGTTCTAGTATACTCAGCGCTGAAGATCAGCACCAATTGTAGTTGGAGTTAGCCCTGCCATAGACTGGCATCCCGTCCTGTAAGGGTGGGGGAAAGAAGTATTGTACTCTCAGGAAACTAGAGTAAGTATCGGCTTCTTGAGCCTCCAAGTTTGGGAAAAGAAAAAAAATAGGAAAAACATTTCCTACTGCTTTCTCTTTTAAACAATGGGAAGCAATATTTTTATGGGCAGAACATAGGATTCCTACAAAGAAAATTACTTATGAACTCATCTGAGAAAATTTAACCACAAACCATGTTGCTTACTTGCTCGCTAACATTGATTGCTAATGAAAATAGTTTGGTAACCATAATTATTTATTACAAACGAATACATTATTTTTGCCAGTTTGTTAGTGAATGTAGCTTTACACAGTAGCTATTTTGTTATTTAAGTAACAGTTTGTTTTAAAATAGTACAACCTACTGCATGGGTTGCAGTCATTTGTAGATTTACCTGTTATTTTGGATAAGTAGTTAAATGATAAAAATAGTTTAATTTATTTAAAGCAAAATTGATGTAAATGTTTGCTTGTAGGTTCTTAAATTATATTTTATATAATTTTCTTAAACAGCCACTTTTCTTAAATATATTTTCCAATTCAACAAACCCATAACACTGTCTCTTTCTCCCTATATATATATTATTATTATTATTATTATCATTAAGGCAGTGGATTGGCAGTATCGGTAGAGGGTCGAACATGGTCACCTGTATATATGTGTTTGTGTATATATATATATATATATATATATATATATATATATATATATATATATACACACACACACATATATACATATATATAGGTGACCATGTCTTGCTCATACAGAACTGTTTCTGGGTTGATTTCTACAGCTGGATGCCCTTCCTAATGCCAACTGCTCTTCCTAGACAAAATCAGGAGAGCACTGAACAAAATACTTTGCAATATTTAGTTATATTCAAAGTTCAAATCTTATTAAGGTCAAGTTTCAGGGTGAATAAAATAAGTACATGTCAAGAAGTGGGTTTGATGTGGTTGATTGTATTCGTTTTCATAAATGTCTGTGGCCTTGTATCTGTGTTAGAGATCATCATTATACTGGCTATAATAAACTACCATTTTCTCCCTTTCTCTGTTTCATTGTACATATTGAAAACATCAGGCACCTTTTTTGTTTGTATTTTGTTTAAACTCTACCAGGAGTTGTAACTGACAGATAATATCCAACAGATCAATAGCAACATAGTTTCTTTGGTCTGGTCTGCTGATCAGTTCCTTTCTTCTGCCAGGAGTTGCAACTAACAGATAATACCAGCAAATTCTTGGTCTGATTTGATGATCAGCTCCTTTCTTTCCCCCCTTTTTTTTTCTTTTCCCTCTTTTTTTTTTGTGTTGTTTAAAAAAAAATCGAAATTCAAGAATTATATTTTTTTGATACTGGAAACAGTAATTTGATACTCATTTTTGAAAAAATTGAAAAAAATTTTAAAATGGCCATGAGATTTATATTGAGATTAACAAATATTTTGCTCAAAAAAATGTTGTTCATTTGCACTTCATTATTAGTTTTTTTTTCTTTATCCTCTATGCAGTGGCTTGCTTTATATCCCTGCAGTTGAAATGTAATTATATTCATTATAATATCTTCAATTAGTTCTTTAATTAGGTGACATTAACAATAGAATTTTTAAATCTTTCTTCCATAAATATATAATTTATCGGAATTTTATACTGAAAGAAGCCAGTAGTTAGTAATATATTTCTAAAATTATCCCTAGTAGTATTTATCAAAAATACTAGCTGTTACAAATAGTAAATTGTAGTAAATCTTTGTACAGTTTTTTTTCCTTAAGTATTTCAGTTTTGGTTTTTATATGAATGAATTGTATAATATGAATTTAAATATTCAATTGAATCATAATTTTAGTAAAAGTAAATCATTTATTTCTAAAAGATTTTCATAGCTATATTTTTGTAAGCCTTAGTAAACAAACGTTCAATTCTTATTTATGTTAAACCAAAATTTGAGTAACCTTCATACAAGAGTTACTATATCATGTGTCTTAGAGGGCATATGAAGGCTATGGGCATTGCCTATTCTTCAGACTTATCAAATATAAAAAAAATATGTGGTATATATATTAAAGAAATATTACATATATTTTCTTAATTAAGCTGTTATTTCATTTTATTATTTAAATAATTAAATTCAGTGGATTGGTAGTCATTTGGGAGTGGGACAAATGCTGAGCAGTATTTGTTCTAGCTCATTACATTCTAAGCTCAAATCTCTGCAAGAATAGCTTTGCCTTTCATCCTTACGGAGATGATAAAATAAAGTACCAGTAATACACTGGGGTTGATATAATCGCTTCTCCTCTTCCCTTCAAATTGCTGGCCTTGTGCCAAAAGTAGAAACAATTATTTAGATATTCAGTATCAGGTTATAATTTTAAAATGTTTCCAACAAGTGACCTCAGTTTACTAAGTTACTCTTTTGTAATGGTTTATGATTATTTCAAATTTAAATTTTGCTTAATTTTTTTAAACTGTTAAAAAAAAAGGCAAACTAAATAGATATCTAAATTATATAACTTGAGGAAAGAAGGACATTTTTATTCATTAATATAACACTTTAAACTGAGAGAGAGGCCTGAGTAGAGCAGGGTTTTGTTCAAATCCCACCCAGGTCTACTTTGCCTTTCATCCTTCTCATGTCGATAAAATGAAGTACCAGTCAAGTACTGGGATTGATTCAATTGACTTCCTTCTCCCCTCCCCACAAATTGCTGGCCTTGTGCCTAAAGTAGAAACAATTATTATTTGATAGGTGAATCTCATTAATCAACGGCTTGCTTTTTAAGACTGGAATTTTATTATGATGGAATTATTCACAGCGTTATTTCTAAGCACCAATTTCAGACAATGAAGTGTGTGTTGCAATACACATGTAAGGTTTGCCTGAATGAATGGACAGGTGTTGACCAAAATTGTGCCATTGTGGTCATCTGAAGCTCTTATCTTTTTTTCCTACCCATCACTAACTTCTTTAGTAAAAAAAAAAAAAAAGTAACACGAAAGGAATGAACATTGAATGATACATTTTCATAATTTAAACCAAAACCATATTTAATTATCAACCAGAGGGAAAAAACGTGGGGTTGGGGGAATCTATCTGTTACCACGTGTTGTGAAAAAAAACCTATAAAAATAATTTTAAAAATTTCCAATGAGACCAAGCCAAAAAAGTTGTCCAGGTCAACATTGAATTATTTGTATATAATTCTCCCTCATTTTATTTATTTTAAATTTACATTTAAAGTTTCATGTGCACTTTTTTTTTTCTATAAAAAAGATTAATAAAAAATTAAATTTACAAATCTACTGAAGTTTTTTGTTTTTCTATTACAAATCATTAGATATCTATATTATGTAGGTCTGTCTTTGTATATAATATATTTGTTCTTGTATATAATATTTTGTCCTGATATTGTGTAGGTCTGTCCTTGTATATAATATTTTTGTCTTGATATTGTGTAGGTATGTCCTTGTATATAATATTTTTGTCTTGATATTATGTAGTTCTGTCTTTGTATATAATATATTTGTTCTTGTATTTAATATTTTGTCCTGATATTGTGTAGGTCTGTCTTTGTATATAATATTTTTGTCCTTGTATATATTATATAGGTCTGTTCTAATATATAATGTATTTGTTCTTGTATATAATAGTTTTGTCCTGATATTTTGTAGGTGTGTCCTTGTATATAATAATTTTGTTTTGATATTGTGTTGGTCTGTCCTTGTATCTAACATTTTTTTGTATGTTTGAGGGCTGATCTCAAATTGCGGAAGTTCCCAGAGGAAATGATGAAGGACTGCAATAAGTGAAGGGAGGCTGTGCTGATAAAGATCCAGCCAACCTATGCAAGCATAGAAACGTGGACATACTATTCACTTCCCTGACATTTGTATATTATTCTATGTACTATACATGCACCTTTGACGAGTTGAAGTGCACCTGAGCACTATACGCAATAATTTCATTATTATTATTATAAAATGATGATGATGATAATATGTGTGTGAAGACTTGAGGCTTAGCAGTTAGGCTGTTCGGCTCATGATCAAAAGGTTGTGAATTCAGTTCCTAGTGGCATAATGTCCTTGAACAAGACACTTTATATCACATTACTCCTGTCTACTCAGCTGGAACAAATGAGTTGTGGCTGTAATTCAAATGGCTAAATTTGTCACACATGGTCCCATGCTGAATCACTCTAAGAACTATGTTAAGGGTACATAGTACATATGTCTGTGGAATACTCAGCCATGTGAATGTTAATTTCATGAGCAGACTGTTCCCGGATCCCCCATCATTGAAATCAATGTAGGTACAATCAATGTGTGTGTATGTGTGAATATATCTATACACACAGCAGTAATTTGAAGTGTAGAAACTATGTAGAGAAATAAAGTGAGCAACGAGGACAGAAATTAATCAAGCATACAGGTAGCAGTCTACCAGGACTAAGTTTTCAGTCCTCTTTCAGGCCATAACAGAGGAGTTTCAGACTGGTTGTTTGAGGGAACTCCAGGAGAAGAATTAGAGAAGAAATTCCAGACATCTCAATATAAACCTAGCGAAGACTAACATTTTAGAAAGTAGTAAAGAAGATAGGACCCTGTTATCACCAGGGAAAATAGCTGTGCTCAATATCTAGAATAAGAATAGGTAGAAACCCCATAAGGTAGACCTGTCAACTTTCTTTGTCTGATGGGGAGATCACCCATCCACTTTGGGGTGGCTGAGAGATGTCTTCTCTTGTGAAAATGGGTATAGCTTTCATTACGTAAAATCTCCCTATTTTGCCTCATTTCTCTCCGTTTTGGGGCACTTTTTTTCATGGTACTTCCCATTCTGGATTTTAGAGGTTGGCAGGTCTGCAGCATGAATTGTGACTTAGAATTTAAGAGTTCATATCTTTCCCCATTCTGCCAGGGGTAGGGTATAGCTTTCATTATGTAAAATCTTCCCGTTTTGGGGCACTTTTTTCATGATATTCCCCATTTGGGTTTTTAGAGGTTAACAGGTCAGATATGGTATAGCCTGCATATATAATGGATGCACAGGTGTAGTGGGATCACAAGTAGGTTAACAGAGAAGCATGGCATTAAAATAATTGCAAACATAAAATAAACTTTCTCAAATGCTTAGAAGTCCCACTAGAGGTAGCTGATAGCTTTTGTTACCTAGGTCATGTCATTGTTAGTGGATTTGGATGTACTGAAAACATAGCAGAGCGAGGACAAGGTGGAAAAAGTTGAGTGAGTTATTGTTTCTGCTGGCAACAAAGGGTTTTTCTTGCAGAGTGAAAGGCACATCATTGTATGATGCTTCTATACAAACTGTTATGCTACATGTTAGTAAGATGGACCTTGAAAACAACACATGCTCTATTGCAGGCATGTCAAACATGTGGCCCTTTATAAGCACTCCTGCGGCCCGCACAAAGGTTTTTACAGCGCGAGCATGCTTTATCTTCGTAAAATTAGTTGTAATCTGCACAATTAGTTGTTATGTGTGGCCCTCAGACAACACATATGTGACCCATGTGGCCCTCGGGGTACCCTCAGTTTGACATACCTGTTCTATTGGATGTGTAAGACTGGTGTACATGAATGATGGATGAAACGCAAATGAAATCAGAGAAAAAAGGTGATATTAGATGAAACAGATGTAGTATGTGTGAGAGAGAAGACAATGATGGTATGAACATGTGATGTGTATGGAGGGTGTCAATTGTTTTAAGAAGTGCCATGGGCTTGAAGTAGATGGAACTTCTGGAAGAAGGAGACCAAGGAAGACTTGAGATGAAATCTCAAGAAGTTAAAACTGACAAAGAAAATGACCGAGGACTATGACTAATGATACACTGTATTGGAGAAGGAGAAGACCTGCTTACCAGTGTAAATATATGGAAATGTTTGTTATAATAAAGATGGTAGATACACTGTACTGGTAAAGCCCTTTTTACCAGTGTAGGCTTAAAAAAATTGTTGATCGACTTTCATCAAATCAGACTGAGGAAACAATGTTTCTGTTGGTCTTTCCAATTGCTAATACTATCTATCGGTTGCAACTCCAGATAGAAGGAGCAACGTGAAATAAAGTGTCTTGCTCAAGGGCATAATACATCACCTGGTCCAGGAATCAAACTGACAACCTCATGTTTGCAAATCCAATTCTATAACCAATCAGTCACACACTGTCACTTGTGTAGGCTTAGGGAAGAGTCAAATATGAGCATTTATATAGACCTAGGTCCTCAAATCCTTTGAACTAAACAGCCAGGTCACAAGACTCTGGAGAGAGTCAGACATTGACCAAGGATTCAAGTTTACCGAAGATTTTTATGTAATTATTCAAGGTTTGTCATCTTGGATAGAAAGGTGGGTTTAAAAGTGAGATCAGTAATTGGGGCTCCTAGGGAGCACCAGACCAATGAGGGAGGGGAAAGATTCAGGTCTAAGTTGGCTGATGCTGGGTGGTCAATGTTGCTGAGGTAGCTGTGACATGATCACTGCTTAAAATACTCACAGCGACACATGTATGTTTATTATACATAAGCATATTGTATATACTTTTATATATGCTTCTATTGGGAGTAACTGCCAGTGCTACAAATAATTGGATATACACATATATGTCTGTGCATGAATGATATTCTTTCTGCCTGTATATATATACACACACAGGGAAAAGCGGACGTAAAATGATGATATATATATATATATATATAAATATATACAGACAGAAACAATATCACTCATGTACAGGCATATATATATATATATACATATGCACGTATATATATATGTATCTCAAAGGCAATGACACAGGACCGAGATCTCTGGTGTTACACAGCCCTCACTGTAAATGAGGTTGGCACTAGGAAGGACATCCAGCTGTAGAAACCAAGCCAAATCGGTTGTGTACGAGCAAGACATGGTCACCTGACCTGGCATTGCTCACAACAGGTTAACTCGTCTAACCCATTCCAGCATGAGAAAAATGGACATTAAACGGGGATAATGATATATAGTCCATACGCTAGACCTATTCCTGCATTTTATTTTTTACTAATGTCGGTCAATTGTTTTAGGTTTTAGAAGTAGGTTCGGGCATGTATATACACATCACCTCCATTGTGTACTGGGGTAGTTAGTTATATAGACACACCACCTCTTCTACGTACTGGGGTAGTTAGCTATATAAACACCACCTCTATGTACTGGGCTAGTTAGCTATATACACACCTCTTCTACGTACTGGGGGTAATTAGCTATATACACACCTCTTCTACGTACTGGGGGTAGTTAGCTATATACACACCTCTTCTACGTACTGGGGGTAGTTAGCTATATACACACCTCTTCTACGTACTGGGGGTAATTAGCTATATACACACCTCTTCTACGTACTGGGGGTAGTTAGCTATATACACACCTCTTCTACGTACTGGGGGTAATTAGCTATATACACACCTCTTCTACGTACTGGGGGTAGTTAGCTATATACACACCTCTTCTACGTACTGGGGGTAGTTAGCTATATACACACCTCTTCTACGTACTGGGGGTAGTTAGCTATATACACACCTCTTCTACGTACTGGGGGTAGTTAGCTATATACACACACACCACCTCTATGTACTGGGGTAGTTAGCTATACACACACCACCTCTATGTACTGGGGTAGTTAGCTATACACACACCACCTCTATGTACTGGGGTAGTTAGCTATAT
The DNA here is from genome assembly GCA_964016885.1 of Eledone cirrhosa. Taxonomy (NCBI): domain Eukaryota; kingdom Metazoa; phylum Mollusca; class Cephalopoda; order Octopoda; family Eledonidae; genus Eledone; species Eledone cirrhosa. Next base: position 39,792,919 of record OZ024754.1, read on the forward strand.
ACACACCACCTCTATGTACTGGGGTATTTATCTATATAGACACAGCCTCTTCTATGTACTGGGGTAGTTAGCTATATAGGCACCACCACCACCTCGTCTATGTACTGGAGTAGTTATCTATATAAACACAGCCTACTCTATGTACTGGGGTAGGTAGATAAGTACACAGCGCCTCCTGCTGCCCTCTCACATAACTAAACGACAAAATGGCTGACCACCACGATTTACCCTATCAGGCTGAGTATGCGAAAAGTAGCCGATCAACATGCAAAGCATGCAAAATTGGTATCAAACAAGGTAATCTGAGACTAGCTGTAATGATTCAGGTGTGTAGTTAATATACCTTTTGTAGTTGTTATTGTTGTGGTGTCTTTCATTGAGTGTCATTCATAATAAACAACTCGCTGCCGGTGGCTTCCTTGTCAATATTAGATGATGCCGACTTGGGACATCACATTTCTTTTTTATCTGTATCGTTCTCAGTTATCTTTAAAAAGTAGTTGAAATAAAAACATTCTGAAGTTATAACATTAATGTAACTATAACAATACCTGTAATCAAACACATCTACTACGTAGAATAGACAATCTTTTTGTTTTTCGTCTTCCCAGTTGCATTAAACAATAATAATATTATAAAGCGAATATTAAAGTTAATGATTTAGTGAATTAGTATATCGTAGTCTAGAAAAATCTGACGACCAGACTGTTTATAAGATACTTTGTTGTCCTTTTTTCTGTATTTTTGGTCATTGACACACCACGTGTGTCCATTTGTCGTGTTTCATGTTGATGGAAAATTTTCCCTATCCAAACTTAACTATCTAGGTCTTTATTAATTTCGATTAAAATGAAGGACTAGTCTTTTTATTAACGCTAGAAGTCTGGCAATTTATCGCGTATCTATTATATTTATATATGTATGTGTATGTATACATACATTATATGTATACATACATTATATGTATATGTGTATACACGTATATATACGTTTTTAATATACCTCTTTCGACATCTTGTTCTCAAGCAAACCGCTAAGTGTTGCTTGACCTGTGAAAAATAATAGCCAAAGCCCCATAAATATAAAAAAGGGAGGGACACATTACATAGTGTTGTCTTCGATACCCTATGCCATATAGAAATATCACATGTCAACATCGTTTTATCAGAGGTCTTTCTCAGTCATCCTCCTTCGTTCTAAACAACAATCTAATTTTTCTGACATTAAGTGTTTTATTCAGTTTTTCTAACGCCCCTTGGTCCAAGTGAACACCCATTTAAGAACTAATCATGTGAATTATTCTCGTATCGTTAATGACATGATAATTGCAGTAATCGACAAGAGTATGAACAACTTTATTTTCTGTCCCAAATTTTTAACCTCGTGTTTTATTTACGAAATTATTTTATAGTCATAATGAAAGATTAAAAAAAAAAAATTTCCCTGTATAATTAAACTTAATTTGTGGTCCTTGTGATTAGAAAGCGAACTTATACATGGCTGTGCAGATATATATATAGTACTAAAAAAAAAAAGGAATAAGGGAGGCTGGATAATATAGATGAAAAAAAGAAAAAAGTTTGGGGAAGCATAGGACACTAAATTATACAGAAGGGGCACTGTCAAATATATTTTCCCGCCAAACAATTTTGTAGGAAATATTTTCTTGTCGATGGTTGATCGTATTATTTATTGTGGTAGTTGTATTAAATTGTAAAAATGAAAGCATTTTCTTTTAATTTTATGCCTTCATAATTATTGTGATACAATGTAAAATATCTGAAATTATTAATTCTGATATTTAAGTGTCAAAACTATTTGAAATGAATGAAACAATAATATAATTAGAAATGTATTTACATATTTTTTCATGTAATTTAATATGGGGTTGAGTTTATTGTTTAACGAAACAAGGTCAGAGTGACCTACACTATTTATTGATTTATTTTTAAACTTTCCATCTTCATTATCTATCAAATTTCTTTATTACTGACTATATTTCAATAACTGTTTCTACTATTGGTACAAGGCCAGCAATTACTAGTACATTACTGGTACTTTATTTTATCGACCCCGTAAGGATGAAAGGCAAAGTTAACCTCGGCGGGATTTGAACTCAGAATTGCAAGGGCCGTAACTCTATGCGTCAAAGCAGGGCGTCCGACCCTCTACCGACACTGCCAATCCACCGCCCATTGATTATATTTCAATAACGTTAGACATGTCAGAAAAATCGGATTTCCTTGTAAATTGAAAAAAATGATAAACATCTATGAACCGATTTTCGGATCTAATCACATATATATATATGTCATCATCATGATATATATCATCATCATCATCATCATCAACGTTTAACGTCCGTGTTCCACGCTTGCATAGGTTTGGACGGGGGTTTTCCCACTCGAGGCAAGAGTGATTATCTTGCTCGCATAGGACTATCTGGCGGGTTTTCTACAGCTGGATGCCCTTCCTAACACCAACCACTTTATTTCACATTGCTCCAGTTTACTCAGCTGTAGAAATGAGATGATAGGGACTGGGGTCCCTATCATTCCACTGCAAAGTGGTCGTGGAGGTGCCACGGCAAAAAAAGCACCCAGCACTCACTGTAAATGAGGTTGGTGTTAGGAAGGGCATCCAGCTGTAGAAATCAAGCCAGAATCAGTTCCCGTCCCACCCTTACAAGCAGGGAAAAGTGGACATAAAATGAAATGATGATGATGTGTGTGTGTGTATATTTATGTATGTATATATATGTATATTTATATATGTATATATATGTTTATGTATGTGTGTATTTTTGTGTATCTATATGTGTGTGTGTGTATGTATTTATGTATGTATATATATATGTGGTGTGCAGGAGAGAAGGCTGAGATGGTATGGACATGTGATGCGCATGGAGGATGACCTGGGTAAAGAAGTGCCAAGAAATCCCAGATGATATATATATATATATGTCTGCTTCGCAACCGACAGAAATTATGAAATGAATTATTTTTTTTATAAACTCCATCATTCTTTACTGGTACTATGCTAGTATGCTAGCGTGGAAGAACGGACGTAAAACGGTGATGATGATATATATATATATATATATATATATATAAAATATTCACACGCATAAATATATGAATTGAATGAAATATTTATCATTTTAACACTTGTTTTTTCAGTCACCAGCATTTGATGGAAAGGTAAGTAAATATTTTTATTTTCATTAAATTTTTTTAAAATTTCAACTTCATACAAAGTGTTTTTACATTTTGGAAAGTATCTGAAAATAGGCTTTAATAGTTAATAGTATGTAGTCCCTTTACTCTCTTGTGACGCTAAACTCTGCCAGTTGCAGACTGCGCATTAACATGTGATATCTCTCTCCACAAAGTTCGATCACCAGCAGCAGAGTTCAAAGAACAAATAGCAATGAGATATCGGCTATGAATACACAATGGGATATCGGCTATATTATACACAATGAGATATCGGCTATGTTATACACAATGAGATATCGGCTATGTTATACACAATGAGATATTGGCTATGTTATACACAATGAGATATCGGCTATATTATACACAATGAGATATCGGCTATGAATAACCAATGAGATATCGGCTATATTATACACAATGAGATATCGGCTATGAATAACCAATGAGATATCGGCTATGTCATACACAATGAGATATCGGCTATGAATACACAATGAGATATCGGCTATGTTATACACAATGGAGATATCGGCTATGTTATACACAATAAGATATCAGCTATGTTATACACAATGGAGATATCGGCTATGTTATACACAATGAGATATCGGCTATGAATACACAATGAGATATCGGCTATGTTATACACAATGAGATATCGGCTATGTTATACACAATGAGATATCGGCTATGTCATACACAATGAGATATCAGCCATGTTATACACAATAAGATATCGGCTATGTTATACACAATGAGATATCGGCTATGTCATACACAATGAGATATCGGCTATGTCATACACAATAAGATATCGGCTATGTCATACGCAATGAGATATCGGCTATGTTATACACAATGGAGATATCGGCTGTTATACACAATAAGATAGCTATGTTATACACAATGGAGATATCGGCTGTTATACACAATAAGATAGCTATGTTATACACAATGGAGATATCGGCTATGTTATACACAATGAGATATCGGCTATGTTATACACAATGAGATATCGGCTATGTTATACACAATGAGATATCGGCTATGTTATACACAATGAGATATCGGCTATGTATACACAATAAGATAGCTATGTTATACACAATGAGATATCGGCTATGTTATACACAGAGATATCGGCTATGTATACACAATGTTTATTAAATTTTGAATTTTTGTGTTACAATTTCAAAGTTGAATTTTAGTCTTCAAAGACGTGTTGTTTATGTTGTTTATTTAGGTACCAAACTGGTTCCACTACGCCTGCTTCTGGAAGAGAGCTCGTATTTCTAATCACCAAGATATTCATAACTTTGACTCGTTACGTTGGGAAGATCAAAATAATATCAAAGATAAAATTGCAGGTATAAATTTTCTTCTGCATTTTTGTTTTTCCATTAGGTTTTAGTCCATTTTTCTTTCACTTATTTTTGAACAGGGCTGTCTGTATCTCTAACAACAGGGCCCCTGTTTGTCTTGTTGAATCCTGTGTCCTTACTGTCTTCAGTAACAGGGCTCTCTGAAGGTGGTGCCCTTACTGTCTTCAGTAAGAGGGCTCTCTGAAGATGGTGCCCTTACTGTCTTCAGTAAGAGGGCTCTCTGAAGATGGTGCCCTTACTGTCTTCAGTAACAGGGCTCTCTGAAGGTGGTGCCCTTACTGTCTTCAGTAAGAGGGCTCTCTGAAGGTGGTGCCCTTACTGTCTTCAGTAAGAGGGCTCTCTGAAGATGGTGCCCTTACTGTCTTCAGTAACAGGGCTCTCTGAAGGTGGTGCCCTTACTGTCTTCAGTAACAGGGCTCTCTGAAGATGGTGCCCTTACTGTCTTCAGTAAGAGGGCTCTCTGAAGGTGGTGCCCTTACTGTCTTCAGTAAGAGGGCTCTCTGAAGGTGGTGCCCTTACTGTCTTCAGTAAGAGGGCTCTCTGAAGATGGTGCCCTTACTGTCTTCAGTAAGAGGGCTCTCTGAAGATGGTGCCCTTACTGTCTTCAGTAACAGGGCTCTCTGAAGGTGGTGCCCTTACTGTCTTCAGTAAGAGGGCTCTCTGAAGATGGTGCCCTTACTGTCTTCAGTAAGAGGGCTCTCTGAAGATGGTGCCCTTACTGTCTTCATTCACTAATAGGTGTCTCTGAAGATGCTGTCCCTACTGGTCTTCAGCAACAACAGTTACTGGTGTCTTTACTGTCTTCAACAGCAGGGGTCTCTGAAAATGGTGTCCCTACTGTCTTCAATAACAGGGGTCTCTGAAGATGGTGTGTCTACTATTTTCAGTAACAAGAGTCTCTGAAGGTGCTGTCCCTACTGTCTTCAATAACAGGGCCCTCTCTGAAGAGGGAGTCCCTACTGTTTTCAGCAACAGGACTCTCTGAAGAGGGAGTCCTTACTATTTTCAGTAACAAGGGTCTCTGAAGATGGTATCCCTACTGTGTCCAATAACAGTAAGGAGGAGTCCTTACTGTTTTCAACAACAGCTCTCTGAAGAGAAAGTCCCTACTATTTTCAGCAACAGGGGTCTCTGACTGTGGTCAGAGATCAAAATAATTAAAACAGTTTAGTTATCAAAACAATCAGATCAATAATTACATACTACCTGGGTAATATATCTCTCAATAATACAGTGAAGGTGTGTGACCTAATGGGTAGGTTGTTGGACTTGCAATCATAAGGTCATGGGGACGATTCCTGGACCAGGGAGTGCATTGTAACCTCCAGCAAGACACTTCATTTCATGTTACTCCACTTCATTTAGTTGAAAAAAAAAATACCAACAACAAAAACTGGAGCTTAATCCCTGCAATGGACTGGCATCCACTCCAGGGGAAGGGGGTTCTTTTCATGATAGAAGTGGGGCCTTTAAAAAAAACTCCTATGGGGTGCAACTTTATAGGATCCCTGCTAAACCTACATAGGGATTAGCTGTAACAACAATATAAAACTACAGTAGCCTTTATTAAAACACCTTAAAAAAAACTCCTATGAAATGCAGCTCTCTAGGGTCTCAGCTAAACCTACATAGGGGTTAGCTGTAACAACAATATAATACTACTGGGGCCTTTATTAAAACCTCGTATGAGATGTAACTTTATAGGACCCCAGCTAAACCTACATAGGAGTTAGCTGTAACAACAACACAGTAATACAGTTTGTAGAATGTACACTAAACGGAAGTCCCTGGCCGTTGAGTCTCTTGTTCAGGGTGGCCACTGAAAAACTGTTGTGGAAAGAGCCTGTACTTGTGAACAGGTAAATGGTCATTTGAAGGATGTTGTTTTTCACATATAATACTGAAAAAAATCCATTACTTATATTTCCAATTAAGATAATAAAAAAACAAACAAAAAAAACATCTGTTTATAAAAGTTGTTTTTGTTTTTTATATCATTCAGTCTTTCAGTTGCTGCCCTGTTACCCTGTATTACTTAGAAGCTACCTAGCAGCCACCCTGTATAACTTAGAAGCTACCTAGCAGCCACCCTGTATAACTTAGAAGCTACCTAGCAGCCACCCTGTATAACTTAGAAGCTACCGAGCAGCCACCCTGTATAACTTAGAAGCTACCGAGCAGCCACCCTGTATAACTTAGAAGCTACCTAGCAGCCACCCTGTATAACTTAGAAGCTACCTAGCAGCCACCCTGTATTACTTAGGAGCTACCGAGCAGCCACCCTGTATAACTTAGAAGCTACCTAGCAGCCACCCTGTATTACTTAGGAGCTACCGAGCAGCCACCCTGTATAACTTAGAAGCTACCTAGCAGCCACCCTGTATAACTTAGAAGCTACCTAGCAGCCGCCCTGTATTACTTAGGAGCTACCGAGCAGCCACCCTGTATTACTTAGAAGCTACCTAGCAGCCACCCTGTATAACTTAGAAGCTACCTAGCAGCCACACTGTATTACTTAGAAGCTACCGAGCAGCCACCCTGTATAACTTAGAAGCTACCTAGCAGCCACCCTGTATTACTTAGAAGCTACCGAGCAGCCACCCTGTATAACTTAGAAGCTACCTAGCAGCCACCCTGTATAACTTAGAAGCTACCTAGCAGCCACCCTGTATTACTTAGAAGCTACCGAACAGCCACCCTGTATTACTTAGAAGCTACCGAGCAGCCACCCTGTATTACTTAGAAGCTACCGAGCAGCCACCCTGTATTACTTAGAAGCTACCTAGCAGCCACCCTGTATTACTTAGAAGCTACCTAGCAGCCACCCTGTATTACTTAGAAGCTACCGAGCAGCCACCCTGTATTACTTAGAAGCTACCGAGCAGCCACCCTGTATTACTTAGAAGCTACCGAGCAGCCACCCTGTATTACTTAGAAGCTACCTAGCAGCCACCCTGTATAACTTAGAAGCTACCTAGCAGCCACCCTGTATTACTTAGAAGCTACCGAGCAGCCACCCTGTATTACTTAGAAGCTACCGAGCAGCCACCCTGTATTACTTAGAAGCTACCGAGCAGCCACCCTGTATTACTTAGAAGCTACCGAGCAGCCACCCTGTATTACTTAGAAGCTACCGAGCAGCCACCCTGTATTACTTAGAAGCTACCGAGCAGCCACCCTGTATTACTTAGAAGCTACCTAGCAGCCACCCTGTATAACTTAGAAGCTACCGAGCAGCCACCCTGTATTACTTAGAAGCTACCGAGCAGCCACCCTGTATTACTTAGAAGCTACCGAGCAGCCACCCTGTATTACTTAGAAGCTACCTAGCAGCCACCCTGTATAACTTAGAAGCTACCTAGCAGCCACCCTGTATTACTTAGAAGCTACCGAGCAGCCACCCTGTATTACTTAGAAGCTACCGAGCAGCCACCCTGTATTACTTAGAAGCTACCTAGCAGCCACCCTGTATAACTTAGAAGCTACCTAGCAGCCACCCTGTATTACTTAGGAGCTACCGAGCAGCCACCCTGTATAACTTAGAAGCTACCTAGCAGCCGCCCTGTATTACTTAGGAGCTACCGAGCAGCCACCCTGTATTACTTAGAAGCTACCTAGCAGCCACCCTGTATAACTTAGAAGCTACCTAGCAGCCACCCTGTATTACTTAGAAGCTACCGAGCAGCCACCCTGTATAACTTAGAAGCTACCTAGCAGCCACCCTGTATAACTTAGAAGCTACCGAGCAGCCACCCTGTATAACTTAGAAGCTACCTAGCAGCCACCCTGTATAACTTAGAAGCTACCTAGCAGCCACCCTGTATTACTTAGAAGCTACCGAGCAGCCACCCTGTATTACTTAGAAGCTACCTAGCAGCCACCCTGTATAACTTAGAAGCTACCTAGCAGCCACCCTGTATTACTTAGAAGCTACCTAGCAGCCACCCTGTATTACTTAGAAGCTACCGAGCAGCCACCCTGTATTACTTAGAAGCTACCGAGCAGCCACCCTGTATTACTTAGAAGCTACCGAGCAGCCACCCTGTATTACTTAGAAGCTACCGAGCAGCCACCCTGTATTACTTAGAAGCTACCTAGCAGCCACCCTGTATAACTTAGAAGCTACCTAGCAGCCACCCTGTATTACTTAGAAGCTACCGAGCAGCCACCCTGTATTACTTAGAAGCTACCGAGCAGCCACCCTGTATTACTTAGAAGCTACCGAGCAGCCACCCTGTATTACTTAGAAGCTACCGAGCAGCCACCCTGTATTACTTAGAAGCTACCGAGCAGCCACCCTGTATTACTTAGAAGCTACCTAGCAGCCACCCTGTATAACTTAGAAGCTACCTAGCAGCCACCCTGTATTACTTAGAAGCTACCGAGCAGCCACCCTGTATTACTTAGAAGCTACCGAGCAGCCACCCTGTATTACTTAGAAGCTACCGAGCAGCCACCCTGTATTACTTAGAAGCTACCTAGCAGCCACCCTGTATAACTTAGCAACTATAAAAACATTACATCTCAATAATAGTGATATGGTGGAAATATTTTGTTGATTTTGTTTTTGTTTAATTTTAATTTAATTTTTTCAAATATATGAGAATGACAGTTATAACATTATTTATTCTATTATGTTTTCTCTTTGTTAATTTTCCAGGTGGTAGTGGTGGAATTAACGAGAAAAGTGCAGCTGCAGGTGGATCAGGCGGTCCACCAAGTGATTTCAAAGCTGAATATGCAAAGTCAAATCGCAGCGGATGTCGAGGTTGCGAAGAGAAAATTGGAAAAGTAAATCATTTTATTAACATTTAACCCTTTAGCATTTACATTACTCTCATCATCATCATCACCGTTTTACGTCCATTCTTCCACGCTAGCATGGGTTAGATGGGTTGTCGTGTTGTGGGCAATGCCAGGTCGAGTGACTTTGTCTTGCTCATATGGGAACCGATTCTGGCTTGATTTCTACAGCTGGATGCCCTTCCTAACGCCAACGTCATTTACAGTGAGTGCTGGGTGCTTTTTTGCCGTGACACCTCCACTACCACTTTGCAGTGGGAGGGGATGGGAGCATATAGTATTATATTTTAATGGTAAACACTTATCTCACATGATATCAAATCTGCAAGATCTTATCTGATGGTGCAGAGGATCTCATCTTATGGGGCAAAGGATCTTCTTTTGCATTGATACAACATTATACACTATACTAACAACTATATAGGAAGGGCATCCAGCTGTAGAAACCAAGCCAAAATCAGTTTTGTATGTGCAAGACAAAGTCACCTGATCTGGCATTGCCCACAACAGGACAGCTTGACTAACCCATGTTAATGTGGAAAAATTGACATAAAACGGTCAGTAGGCACCTCTTAACCAAATATACATCCCAACCCACTACCCCTACTCTATCCTCCCACTCCCACCAACACCACCCCTTTCTTTGTAAAGTTATGTTGGTATCACATCCAATCCAAACTAAAAAGGTTGTGAGGGTGTCATGACAAAAAAAGACACACAGTCCACGCTGTAAAGTGGTCGTGTAGGAGAACGGTAAAAAAGCTCCCAGTCCACACTGTAAATGTGGTTGGTGTTAGGAAGGGCATCCAGCCGTAGAAAACCTGCCAAATACAGTCCTATATGAGCGAGACATGGCCAGACGACCAATCTTGCCTCAAGTGGGACAATTTCCATCTAACCCATGCTAGCGTGGAAGATGGACGTTAAATGATGATGATGATATAACATTATACATTATACTAACGAAGGTGTCCAAGTTATATTAATTTTCGCTATTTTCTAGGATGTTTTACGCTTATCAAAGAAAGATTTCTCAAGTCAAAGAGCAAAGATGTATGGCCCACAGGATACATGGTACCATATTGACTGTTTTGTTAACAAACGTGAAGAACTGGAATTTGGAACAGAAATGGGTGTTGATCAGTAAGTACTCGGAATGTCAATAACAATTGTTTCTACTTTAGGCACAAGGCCAGCAATTTGAGGGAGAGGCGGGAAAGTCGATTAAATCGACCCAGAGTATTACTGGTACTTTATTTTATCGAGCTCCGTAAGGTTGAAAGGGAAAAAACTAACCATGGTTGAATTTGAATTTAGAATGTAAAGGGCCATAACTATATGCCACAAAGCATGTCCAACGCTCTACCGATACTGCTAATCTATTGCCCTAATAATAGTAATAATTGTTTCTGATTTAGGCACAAGACCATCAAATTTTTTGGGAGGGTAAAGTCAATTAAATGGGGCTCAGTGTATTACTGGTACTTTATTTTATCAACTTCGTAAGAATGAAAGGCAAATCTAACCTTGGTGAGATTTGAACTCAGAACATAAAGGGACGTAACTATATGACGCAAAGTTCATTTGACACTTGAGTGATTTTGTCAATCACTTCGGTGTTTGATATAATAATGTTATTGTTTGGTATAGTAATATATCAAACCTTTAAAAATCCAAACGGGGAGTACCATGAAAAAAAGGGCCTCAAAATGAGGAGATTTTACATAAGAGAAGACATCTCTCACCTATTCCAAAATGAGTGGGAGATCTCTCTGTCCAACAGGGAGAGTTGACAGTCCTGATATATGTTGGTGTTTGGTATAGTAATATATGTTGGTGTTTGGTATAGTAATATATGTTGGTGTTTGGTATTACTGTATGTTGGTGTTTGTTATAGTGTATGTTGGTGTTTGGTATAGTAATGTATGTTGGTGTTTGGTATAGTAATATATGTTGGTGTTTGGTATAGTAATATATGTTGGTGTTTGGTATAGTAATATATGTTGGTGTTTGGTATAGTAATATATGTTGGTGTTTGGTATAGTAATATATGTTGGTGTTTGGTATAGTAATATATGTTGGTGTTTGGTATAGTAATATATGCTGGTGTTTGGTATAGTAATATATGTTGGTGTTTGGTATAGTAATATATGTTGGTGTTTGGTATAGTAATATATGTTGGTGTTTGGTATAGTAATATATGTTGGTGTTTGGTATAGTAATATATGTTGGTGTTTGGTATAGTAATATATGTTGGTGTTTGGTATAGTAATGTATGTTGGTGTTTGGTATAGTAATATATGTTGGTGTTTGGTATAGTAATGTATGTTGGTGTTTGGTATAGTAATATATGTTGGTGTTTGGTATAGTAATATATGTTGGTGTTTGGTATAGTAATGTATGTTGGTGTTTGGTATAGTAATATATGTTGGTGTTTGGTATAGTAATATATGTTGGTGTTTGGTATAGTAATATATGTTGGTGTTTGGTATAGTAATATATGTTGGTGTTTGGTATAGTAATATATGTTGGTGTTTGGTATAGTAATGTATGTTGGTGTTTGGTATAGTAATATATGTTGGTGTTTGGTATAGTAATGTATGTTGGTGTTTGGTATAGTAATATATGTTGGTGTTTGGTATAGTAATATATGTTGGTGTTTGGTATAGTAATGTATGTTGGTGTTTGGTATAGTAATATATGTTGGTGTTTGGTATAGTAATATATGTTGGTGTTTGGTATAGTAATGTATGTTGGTGTTTGGTATAGTAATATATGTTGGTGTTTGGTATAGTAATATATGTTGGTGTTTGGTATAGTAATATATGTTGGTGTTTGGTATAGTAATATATGTTGGTGTTTGGTATAGTAATATATGTTGGTGTTTGGTATAGTAATATATGTTGGTGTTTGGTATAGTAATGTATGTTGGTGTTTGGTATAGTAATATATGTTGGTGTTTGGTATAGTAATATATGTTGGTGTTTGGTATAGTAATATATGTTGGTGTTTGGTATAGTAATATATGTTGGTGTTTGGTATAGTAATATATGTTGGTGTTTGGTATAGTAATATATGTTGGTGTTTGGTATAGTAATATATGTTGGTGTTTGGTATAGTAATGTATGTTGGTGTTTGGTATAGTAATATATGTTGGTGTTTGGTATAGTAATATATGTTGGTGTTTGGTATAGTAATATATGTTGGTGTTTGGTATAGTAATATATGTTGGTGTTTGGTATAGTAATATATGTTGGTGTTTGGTATAGTAATATATGTTGGTGTTTGGTATAGTAATGTATGTTGGTGTTTGGTATTACTGTATGTTGGTGTTTGGTATAGTAATATATGTTGGTGTTTGGTATTACTGTATGTTGGTGTTTGTTATAGTGTATGTTGGTGTTTGGTATAGTAATATATGTTGGTGTTTGGTATAGTAATATATGTTGGTGTTTGGTATAGTAATATATGTTGGTGTTTGGTATAGTAATATATGTTGGTGTTTGGTATTACTGTATGTTGGTGTTTGTTATAGTGTATGTTGGTGTTTGGTATAGTAATGTATGTTTTGTGTCTTTTTCTCTCAACTCCTTAGTTTTAATGGTCACTCTCTTTGTTTCAGCATAGCAGGTTACAAAACTCTCAAACAGGAAGATCAAGATGAGTTATTGCAGAAATTAGGCAAAGGGAGCAATACCGGTAATTCTAGCAGGTAAGAATTTTGTTGATTTGTATCTAGAAATTAATAACAATGTAGTATGGTTTATATAAAACATTGGGATATATGTGGTTAGGATTGCTTTTAAAGCCAGAACATTCGTCATGGTCGTTTCACGTCTACTTTCCATGCTAGCATGGGTTAGATGGTTTGTCCCATTTGAGGCAAGTTAGGTCAGGTGACCGTGTCTTGCTCATATGGAACTGTTTCTGGTTAGATTTCTACAACTGGATGCCCTTCCTAATGCCAACCACATTTACAGTGTGGGATGGAGACTTTTTGTTGTGACACATACTCGTATCTGATTGTATCTGGTTTAGAATAGGTGCACTGTGTTTGGTATAGAATAGGTACACTGTGTCTGGTATAGAATAGGTACACTGTGTCTGGTATAGAATAGGTACACTGTGTCTGGTATAGAATAGGTACACTGTCTGGTATAGAATAGGTACACTGTGTCTGGTATAGAATAGGTACACTGTGTCTGGTATAGAATAGGTACACTGTGTCTGGTATAGAATAGGTGCACTGTGTTTGATTTAGAATAGGTACACTGTATCTGGTATAGAATAGGTACACTGTCTGGCTGCATTTTATGTATATAAATATATATAAATTGTATTACAGTATTATTCTTTTTGTTACAGCTCACACCTATATAACTTTAGCTGCAATCCTATGAAGTTGCATCTCATAAGAGGTTTTTGTTTTTAGGTGTTTTAATGATAGGGGTCTCAGTCTTTAATCATCTGTAATATTAATTTGCTACAGGAAGAGAAAGGATGAAGAAAATTCTAAGGAAGATGCAAAAAAGTCCAAGAAAGAAACAGAAGAGGAAAAGCAGTTAAAAGTTTGTAGAAAATATTTGTTTCTTTGTTTTTTTTTTCTGCTGAAAATCTTGTTATAAATTATTCTATTTCAAATCTGTTGTCATTTTGTGTTACTTCATATATTGGATCGTCAAGTATGAAATTTGTAGGAAAAAAAACAAATTTCATACTTGACAACCCATACTATATATTTGTATTACTATGGTAAACTATTTCATATTACTCCATATATTATATATTTGTATTACTATGGTAGAATATTTTTTCTGTCATGTTTAGGCACTTAGCCTAGTGGTATAATGGTGAAATGGATCAAGTATTAGTTAATTATTCATTTAACCCGTTTGATACCAAATTGTGGTTTGCGGGAACCTCATTCATTGTCCCAGCAGACAAAATGGAGAAAATGTTGCTGCCAGAGATGGCGAGGGAGACATGTTGGAATAGCCATTCCAACTCGTGGGGCTGGCTCCCGCATGTGGTCAACTCTGCCCTGATAGTAGTGAGTGGTGGGGTGGTCTGGGGTCGAAGAACATCAGAGGTCTCCACTGCTACTGTATAAGTTTCACCACAAAGCTATCGGAGAGCAATCGCTGTTTTGATAGTTTTTCTTCTTTGGCCTGATGAGCAGTGAAGCTTGGGTTAGTTGCCGAATGAACCAGGTTGCCACTGAAGAAAACAGCATATTGGCAGTCATTTTATTGTTGGATAGAATGCCTTGTATTATTTCTTCTCTGTCGGTGGATTGGCAGTATCGTTAGAGAGTCGGGCACCATGCTTTGCAGCATAGAGTTACGGTCCTTTACGATCTGAGTTCAAATCCCGCTGGGGTTAACTTTGCCTTTCATCCTTACGGGGTCGATAAAATAAAGCACCAGTAATGTACTGGGGCTGATTTAAACGACTTTCCCCTCCTCCCAAATTATTGGCCTTGTACCTATACTAGAAACCATTATTTCTTCTCTGTTGATGAATTGGCAGTATCGGTGAAATGTCGAACAACATGCTATGTGGTATATAGTTACAGCCGTTCTGAGTTCAAATCCTGCCAAGGTTAGCTTTGCCTTTCATCCGTTGAGGGTTGATAAAATAAAGTACCAGTAACGCGCTGCGGTCAATTTAATTGACTTTCACTGTCTCAGAGTCCTGATTTCAAACTCTTCCGAGGTCAACTTTGATTTTCATCTCTTCTCCACGTAATCTCTTTACAGCTTGTTAGACTGTATATTTATAATAAGCAACATTAGACTAATAATTTGTGTTTCCTATCAAGGTACAGAACAAGTTATTGTGGGGATATCGCGACAAATTGGAAAAAGACGTAAGCAGTGAAGCTCTGAAAGTCTTGTTGGAGTTAAATGAACAGGCGATACCATCAGGCGAGAGTAAGGTAATTGTTTTTGTTTTATTTTCGTGTTTACAGTGTTTTTTCTAAGTGTTTTTCTCCAGACATAATATATTTCAAACAAAATATATATTGTAATGATTTAACTCTTAACATCCTGTATCACATGAAACAGCATTATCAAGAAAAGTACAAACCACTGCTGTGACTGTATCACATTAAAAATTAAAGACTTTAGTTTACTGCAAATGTTCACGGTGATCTTTATAAACATTTGAATTAATAAAACCATTTTTAGATATTTTTTACTAAATCATTACAGAATGTTAAAAGTTAATATAGCTTACCAATCATTTTCTGAATGTGTTTATATTCATCTTAAAGTAACAATGAGTTTAATTAATATTTTGATATGTTAATTAGCAGTTTGTTACATTCATACTATGTAATAATTTTTAAGGTTTAATTTTTTTTTTTTCAAATTTGAAATAGAAAGTATTCCTCAATTTAACCCTTTATTTACTATTATATTTTTGTGGTAAAGGCATTACCTCACATAATTATCTCACATAATGAATTTACGAGATTTTGATATTATTTTTTTGAGAACAATACCTTAACATCAGTATGAGCAGCCAGTTACAGTTGGTTTGAACAGAAAGAGGTGAGAGAATTCTGGTCGGATACGGCTGGCTTAAATGCTAAAGAGTTGAACCTTTTGCTTCTAAAACACTCAGAACTATGATACAAAACTTTTTATACTATGTAATAATTTTTAAGATTTCATTTCTTTTTTTTTTTCAAACGTTAATTTTATCCATTATCTTCAGTTATTAGATGCTGTTTCTGACTGTATGGCATTTGGTGCCCTCACAAAATGTCCAGAATGTTCTAATGGAAAACTTTCATTTAGGTATAACAACTGATTTTTATTACTTTTTCATTCAGCCTTTTGTACTATATTTCTAATTAAAGAAACTGCCTATAATGTTCAAGTAATTTTGAAAATAATTAAGAATTTCGTAATTTACTTAATTTTCTCATTATTAAGTTAGTGTTTACAGCATAACTTACATAAAATTATAATGGAAGATTTAAAAAAATAGATATAAGCACTTTCAAATTATGTTTTCTACTATAAAACCAGAACTGGTTTCATGTGATTTATTATGTAATGGGTTAAGTAATTTTATAATAAAAAATTTATTTTTATCACCATATACGAGTGAGAAACGGTCACCCGATTAATTTTGCCCTAAGTGGGACAATTTTCTGTCTTAACCCATGCTAACGTGGAAGATAGATGTTAAACGATGATGATGTGATATTGAGATTTTAATTTTGTTTTAATTGATCATCAAGATCCGAGACCTCATTCTCTTACCGAGTGAGATGGCGCTCATGAAACCAGACCAAGGAAACAATGTGTCTATTGGTCTTTCCAACAATATTGAGCTATAATAAATGTTTTTAGCACTAATCTGTATTATTTCTAACCTTATTAAAATATACCAAAATATACCATCTTGTTATCTGCTATTCAGATTAACCCTTTAGCATTTACATTACTCTATAAATACTATTGTATTTTCACGATAAAGGGTTTACCTCACATAATATCGAATCTATGAGATTTTGATATTATTTATGTTGAGACCAACACCTTAACATAAATATGAGTAGATAGTTATGGTTGGTTTGAACAGAAAAGGTGAGAGAAATCTGGCTGGATATGGCCGGTTTAAATGCTTAACCCTTTAACATTTAAACCAGCCATATCTGGCCAGAATTCTCTCACCCCTTTCTGTTCAAACCAGCCATAAATGGATGCTTATACTTATGTTAAGGTATTGTTCTCAAAATAGATAGATTTGATATTATGTGAGATAATTATGTAAGATAAAGCCTTTACCATGAAAATATAAGAGTAAATATAGAGTAATGTAAATGCTAAAGGGTTAAGGGTTAACTGGGTGAAGAAAAAAAAATCCCAAAATTTCCTAAAGCAATCAGGACTTTATATTGTCTTATTATTTCAGGAGTGATAGCTACCGGTGTACAGGAAATATAACCAGCTGGACCAAATGTTCCAATGCTACACGGACACCGAAACGGAAAGCCTTCAAAATCCCATCACATTACCATGATGTAGAATTCTTGTAAGTTGTTTTTAATATACAGGGTGATCATAAAGTCTTTCCCTGGTTATAAAATACCATATCTCGGATACTATTTGAGATTTTACTTTTTCCTTGCTTTAACCCTTTAGCATTTACATTACTCTATATTTACTATTGTATTTTCACACTAAACACCTTACCTCACATAAATATTTCACATAATATTTAATCTACGAGGTTTTGATGTTATTTATTTTGAGAACAATACTCTAACATTAGTATGGGCAGCCGGTTATGGCTGGTTTGAACAGAGGTGAGAGAATTCTGGCCGGATATGGCCGGTTTAAATGTTAAAGGGTTAATTTATAAATTTGAAGTTTAAAATTATTCTGTAGATGTTTTACATTTTCTCTTCTACAGGAAGTAGTTGTAATATTCAATAACAAAATGGCAGCTATGAAACAAAAAGCTGAGTGTGTTTTGTGGTTTCAAAGACTTTATTGCTCATCCTGTATTACTCTTATTTTTTAATATATTTTATTTGTTTATTTGTTTCCCCTCTTTAGGGATTTGACACCAGTACTTAATTTTACAAGTCTGGTATATATTTTATTGATTTCTTTTTGCCAAACTGCTAAGTTATAGGATATAAACAAACAGTAAACATAAGCACACATACACACATATAAAAACTCTTATTTATATATATATATATATAATGATAGAGTAATATATCGTAATGATACTCCGTCAGTTATGACAAGTATTCCTGTTGATATGATCAACAGAACAGCCTGCTTGTGAAATTAATGTGCAGGTTACTGAGCATTCCACAAATACGTGTACCCTTAACGTAGTTCTCAGGGAGATTTGGAATGTTACAGCTGGTTTGAACAGAAAAAGGTGAGGGAATTCTGGCTGGATATGACCGGTTTAAATGCTAAAGGGTTAAGTCATTAATTGCTTTGACATTAACATAAATCTTTTGACAGAGGGAATACCAGACATATAGAGTGATAAGTTGCATCTCTTCCACAGAAATACATTAAAAAAACTAACTTATCTTGTGATTTAATTTTAATCTCAATTCAAAATCTGTCTCACATGAACTATTTGTAAAAGTGTTTTATTAATTCCCAAATCATTTTAACCCTTTAGTATTTACATTACTCTATATTTACTATTGTATTTTCACGGTAGAGGCTTTATTTTACGTAATTATCTCATAATATTAAATCTACAAGATTTTGATATTTATTTTCAGAACAATACCTTAGTCGGTATGAGGGCCAGTTATGGCCAATTTGAACAGAAATAGGTAAGAGAATTCTGGCCGGATACGGCCGGTTTAAATGCTAAGGAGTTAAAAATAATTTTTTTCTATTTAACATAATGATTCGGGAAATAAGACCACCAAAACTGCAAAAGCAATATGGTGAGAGGAACAAAAAAAAAGAACCATACTGCATTGTCTGTCTGTCTTGTGGATTAACAAGGGACACGTTCAGCCCTTAGGTAGAGGGGCCTGTTTGAAAAATATATTGCAGTCTTCATTTCATGCCACAAAAACTGGCAATGGGCCTGTGACCTGTTCTAGGAGGCATGGGATGGATGCACAAAGATTGTGTATCCTGAGACCCCAAACAGGGTCCAGAAGGGAGCAGACCTTGATAATTATGTTAATATAAATTTTTTTAAAATAATTTTATTTCAGAAAGAAATATAAATATAAGAAACGAGACCGTATATTTGCAGCTGAAACAATATCATCAAAGGAAGGGCCTGTTAGTTCCATGGATATAATAGATGGACTGTAAGTCTCATTATTATTATTTTCATTATTTTCAAGGCGGTGGATTGGCAGTATCGGAAGAGGGTCGGACGCCATGCTTTGCAGCATAGAGTTACGGCCCTTTATAATCTGAGTTCAAATCCCGTCGAGTTTAACTTTGCCTTTCATCCTTACGGGGTCGATAAAATAAAGTACCAGTCATGCACTGGGGTTGATTTAATCGACTTTCCCCTCCCCCAAAATTGCTGGCCTTGTGCCTATATAAGAAACCATTATTTTCATTCACATTTTTTACTCCACTCTACTTATTGTTTACCCCTTTACAAAATTATAACTCCTTTGTTTTTATAAAGTCATATCTGAATGTTATTTATACTCCCACTGTTGACAACAAAAGGTTTCTCTCTACGTACAAAAGGATGACTGTATGATGCCTGTGTGCAAAGTGCGATGCTGCATGGTAGTGAAATATGGGCAGTAACTGCAGAGGACATTTATAGACTGGAGAGAAATGAAGTAACCATGCTTTGTTGGATGTGCAATGTAAATGTGAGAGAAAAGCAGAGCCTGGATGAACTGAGTTTTAAGAGGAATCCGAAGTGGTGTGCAGGAGAGTAGACTGCATTGGTATGAACATGTGATGCACATGGATAGTGTTGAGTGGGTGAAGAATTGTCAGGAAATCCGAGTGAAGGGAAGCCACAGTAGAGGTAAACCAAGGAAATCCTGGGCAGAGGTAGTGAGAACTGATCTCAAATTGCGAGGAGATGATGAAGGAACACGGCAAATGGAGAGATGGTGTGCGCTGAAAAAAAGCCCATCCATATATATATATATATATATATATACATATATATATATCATCATCGATTAATGTTCATCGTCCATGCTAGTATGGTTAGACAGGTCCTATTTTAAGGCAAGTTATGTCGGGTGACCGTGTCTCGCTCAAATAGGGGTGTTTCTGGCTGGCTTTCTATGGCTGGATGCCCTTCCTAACGCCTACAATATTTATATACATGTATATAATCATCGTCATCGCCGTTTAATGTCTAGCATGTGTGCGTGTAACTATATGTATATTTATATATATATAGAGAGAGCAAAAGGTACATTTTATTGTGGCATCAGCACTAGAGAAGTTGTCATGTCTTTGAGCTTGGCAAGCTTTCTATGGCTGGATGCCCTTCTTAACACCCTCTTTTATTGCTCTATTTAACTGGCAGGTTACCCAAACCCTTAAAAGGATTAAAGTTTGCTATCATTGGAGATTTGGATATATCCGAAGAACAGATTACACTGGACATAAATAATATGGGAGGTCAAATTGTTTCCACCATTGATAACACCTTAGCTGCTTGTATTAGTAAGAAAGGTAAGGTATTTCTTTATATTCATCATTATTTCATCATCATTTCATTTTATGTCCGCTTTTCCCTGCTTGCAAGGGTGGGACGGGAACTGATTCTGGCTTGATTTCTACAGCTGGATGCCTTTCCTAACACCAACCTCATTTACAGTGAGTGCTGGGTGCTTTTTTCTCGTGGCACCTCCATGACCACTTTGCAGTGGAATGATAGGGACCCCAGTCCCTATCATCTCATTTCTACAGCTGAGTAAACTGGAGCAATGTGAAATAAAGTGCCTTGCTCAAGGAAACAACACATCACCCGGTCTGAGAATTGAACTCACAACCTTTCGATTGCAAGGCCAGTGCTCTAACCACTAATATTTTTATCTCTCATTCACTACATGATAGCTCCTCTTATTGAGATCATCATCATCATCAGTGTTCAATGTTTGTTTTTCCGTGCTTGCATGGGTTTGGCAGGTTGTTATGTTATGAGACAATTCAGGTCAAGTGACCAAACCTTGTTCATACAGATCTGTTTTTTAGCAAGGTTTCTACTGCTGGATGTCCTTCCTAATGCTAATAACATTACAGTAAGAACTGGGTTTTTTGTTTTGTTGTTGTATCAAAGTGACCATCTGACAGGATGGACTGAGTTCTTCTTCATCGTGGTACCAGCATGACCACCGACAGGGTGGACTGTGTGCTTTTTGTTGTCACCAGCACTACCACCTTAATAAGTACCAGTTCAGTTCTGGGATTGATTCTTCCTTTGTCTCTCTCTCTCTCTCTCTCTGTCTTTATCACTTTACCTTGAAGAAATCAGTTGTGTTCAAACATAATGAGGGATAGTCTCCAGAAGGTTTAACCCTTTAGTATTTAAACCAGCCGTTTAAATACGAAAGGGTTAAACCGGCCGTAACTGGCTGATTATACCAATGTTAAGGTATTGTTCTCAAAATAAATAACATTATCATCAAAATCTCGTAGATTCAATATGTGAGGTAAAGCCTTTACTGCAAAATACAATAGTAGAGTAATGTGAATGCTAAAGGGTTAAAATGCCCAGGACATTATGTGTGTCACGATGGTGTCCCTACAACAATGTAAGCCGTTAAGAGCCCTCTTTTCTTTTCTTATCTGTAATATATTTTCTTTTCACTTTCTACAGAATCTGTTGATAAACCAAATAAACATATCAAAGCTGCTAAAAAAGCAGGTGTTCATGTTGTGAGTACATCGTTCCTTGAGGATGTTAAAAAAGGAGGAGTACTTTTAATGATCCAGAAACACAATATAGCTCCATGGGGAGATGATGTAAGATTTAAATAATTTTTTATCAAGTTTCAAACATTTATACAAATTATTCAGTTTTGCTGTCACTTCTTTATATTTTATACTCTCGGTACTATATTTCTAATTAAATCCACTGTTTCTTAACAATAATAAAGAAAGGAGTGTGGGACTGCGTCCAGAATATATTTTTTTATCCCATTTGTAAAATAAGTTGGATTACTTTGAATAAATAATGAATGAATATTACATAATTTAGCTAGTAAATTTCGTAGCTGTTGATTAAATATATTTTATTGCCTATTTAAAGATTCACTTCTTCAAAATTTTCAAATGTCAACACTTCCGGTTAGTGATCGCTTAAATAAACATACGTATATTTCCGTCACTAATTTTTTCCCTAATGCAGTTTATATATAATAATCATGGATTACTTTACTGATTACATAAGACAGTGTAACAGTTTTCGTTCAATTTCTGTTGATATTGTCAATTACGATTTTATTTGACATATCATATCTACATGTATATATATATTTGCGTATAATATCAATATACACACTACACATGCTAGCAGAAAACCAGCCGAAGGGTGGTTTTCTGCTAGTTTAATTAATTAATTAATTAATTAATGTCATTATTTGAAGCCTGCCGAGGTTGACTTTGCCTTTCATCCTTACGGGGTCGATAAAATAAAGTACCAGTAATGTACTGGATAATTGCTGGCCTTGTGCCTAAAGTAGAAACAATTATTTGAAGCTAAGTGGGGCGGTGGATTAGCTTTGTGCTTTGTGGCATATAGTTACGACCCTTTACCTTCTGAGTTCAAATCCCACCGAGGTTAGGTTTGTCTTTCGTCCTTACAAGGTCGATAAAATAAAGTTAATCAACTTTCCCCTCCCTTCAAATTGCTGACCTTGTGCCTATAGTAGAAACCATTATTTGTAGCTAAGAAGTCTGTTTTGTATTTTTGTTTTTTAAGCTGAGATAAAGTTGATAATATATTTTTTTTCTTTATTGACTTAAATTTTTTCAGCCACAAAAAAGAATAATTGTTCCATATGCTTCTAAAAGTGGTGCTAAAACTTCCAACAATGGTAAATATGATGTGATATCTCCAATACATTTGATATGACTTGATATCTCCAATACATTTGATATGGCTTGATATCTCCAATACATTTGATATGACTTGATATCTCCAATACATTTGATATGACTTGATATCTCCAATACATTTGATATGACTTGATATCTCCAATACATTTGATATGACTTGATATCTCCAATACATTTGATATGACTTGATATCTCCAATACATTTGATATGACTTGATATCTCCAATACATTTGATATGGCTTGATATCTCCAATACATTTGATATGGCTTGATATCTCCAATACATTTGATATGACTTGATATCTCCATTCCATTTGATATGACTTGATATCTCCATTCCATTTGATATGGCTTGATATCTCCATTCCATTTGATATGGCTTGATATCTCCAATACATTTGATATGACTTGATATCTCCATTCCATTTGATATGACTTGATATCTCCAATACATTTGATATGGCTTGATATCTCCAATACATTTGACATGACTTGATATCTCCATTCCATTTGATATGGCTTGATATCTCCATTCCATTTGATATGGCTTGATATCTCCAATACATTTGATATGACTTGATATCTCCATTCCATTTGATATGGCTTGATATCTCCAATACATTTGATATTTGATATCTCCAATACATTTGATATCATTTGATATCTCCATTCCATTTGATATGGCTTGATATCTCTAATACATTTGATATCATTTGATATCTCCAATACATTTGTAGTTCTGTGATATTTGGACTTGTTTCTATTTTCAAATTTGTATATATTACAAACCTACTGGCTTACCCCCCCTATTTCACCTTTTTCTTGTCTAACCCTTCTCACAAAAAACTGACTTTCTCTTCTCAATTATTTCCCCACTGTCCTCCATGGAGCGTGCTGCGAGGGAAGATGAGTTAGATACATATGACTTACAGGACAATTGGAAATTCCTATGTGACAAACTACTGATGAGACTTGTGACTGATAGGGGGCGAAGAAGTAGGAAAGATGGCAGGATCATGCTGCAACTCATTTCTATCATCATCATCACTGTTTAACATCTATTTTCCATTCTTGCAGGAGTTAGACGGATTGTCATGTTCTCAGGCCAGTCTGGTCAGGTGACCACATGTTACTTGTATGCTATTTTGGTTTGGGTTTTCCAACTGGATCTCCTTCCTTATGCCAACGACTCCATAGTGTACAGGGGGCATTTTATCAGGGCACTAGTGTTACCATATTACAGAGTGGACTGGGTGTATTTTATTATAGTACCAACACTGTCATATTACAGAGAGGGCTGGGTGTATTTTATCATGGCACCAACACTACCACTTTACAGAGTGGACTGGGTGTATTTTATCATGGCACCAACACTACCACTTTACAGAGTGGACTGGGTGTATTTTATCATGGCACCAACACTACTACTTTACAGTAGAGAGGGCTGGATGTATTTTCTGATGGTACCAGCTCTACCACTTTACAGAGGGGGCTGAATATATTTTATCGTAACACCAACAACACCATTATAACATTAAGGCATTCAAAGTGATCTGTTATTTATTTGTAGATACACATTTTACCAAAAGCATTCCAGACAAGTTGAAAATGACTGTGAAAGGAGGAGCTGCTGTCGATCCAGATTCTAGTATGGAAAGATTTTTATAATTCTCAGTATTTTTTTTAATTTTTGGTTGAAGTAAAGGACATAGAACTGCTGTTATTACTTGGAAACTATTGTCTGTAAGATGAATTAATTGTACCAAACTGGTAAAGTAAATGTTGAGAGAGCCTGAACGTTACATTGTTGGCATTTAAACAGAGATAATTTAGGGTTTAACTGGTGTTAGGAAGGGCATCCAGCCATAGAAACCATACAAAGTATGGAATGTATGAGCAAGATTGGGGATGCTGCAAACCATTCAATCCATGGCAGCTTGGGAAGTGGAATCAATCTCTATAGTAGGCAACTTTTAACACGGTCCATTGTCGCCACCATCTGTATTCCGAGCTGGTATGGGTGTGATTGGTTGTCACTGTTTGACATTAACCTGGTCTTACTCTCTTACTCATATCTACCATAATTGATTTGGTGTCTACAGCTGGATGCTCTTCCTAATGCCAATTACTTTACAGAGTGAACTGGGTGCATTTTATCGTAGCACCAGCACTACCACTTTACAGAGTACACTAAGTGCATTGTATCATAGTACCAGCACTACCATTCTACAGAGTGCACTGGGTGCATTGTATTGTAGTATCAGCACAACCACTTTACAGAGTGCACTGGGTGCATTGTATCATAGTACCAGCACTACCACTTTACAGAGTACACTAAGTGCATTGTATCATAGTACCAGCACAACCACTTTACAGAGTGCACTGGGTGCATTGTATTGTAGTACCAGCACAACCACTTTACAGAGTGCACTGGGTGCATTTTATCATAGTACCAGCTCTACCACTTTACAGAGTGTACTGGGTACATTTTATTGTAGCACCAGCACTACCACTTTACAGAGTGCACTAGGTGCATTCTATGGTGGCATAACTTATCAAAAGTTCTTAGATGAAAGTATGATGAAACCTTTTTAGATAAATATAAACATTTAAAGACAGTTTTGTATCGTAGATACAGAGGTGGTTTCAGGCATTTTGATATTAAAAGGGTAAACTACTAATTTAGCATTTATTTGTATATTTTTGTATAATTTCACCATTTGATTTCTTTTTCCTACCAGAATTGGCAGAAACTGCTCATGTTATCGAAGAGAAGGGTGATATTTATAATGCCGTGCTAGGTTTGGTAAATGTGACATCAGGCACTAATTCTTATTACAAAATCCAGGCTTTGGAATCTGATAAAAAGCACAGGTAAGTTTAATTGTTTTTAATGTAAAATATTAATGTTATATTCAAGTAGGGTCATGTCTTAATATTGCCAAAAATAATAATAGAACACACTCACTGTTTGGTTTGGTTTTTGCTTCAGTTATATCATATTTTCATAAATAATTTAGCTGGCAATCAATGTTCATTGATTGACCAACAGTAAAACATTGAGTGGGTGCTGACAAACTGTAACAACATTGAAATGCATGCATCCATTATTCTTATTGTCATCACATTGAGACTAAATGTATGTTTATTATACATAAACATATAGTAGATGGCTTTATTCTGATTCACGCTGTGTTGATGTTATTCCTAGTTAATACTAGGTGGTTAACCCTTTAGCATTTAAATGGGCCATATCTGGCCAGAATTCTCTCACCTTCTTTCTGTTCAAACCAGCCGTAACTGACCACTCATACTCAAAATAAATAACATCAAAATCTTGTAGAATCGATATCATGTGAGATAATTATATAAGATAAAGCTTTTACCACAAAAATACAATAGTATAGCATGGAAGAACAGACGTAAAACGGTGATGAGAGTAATGTAAATGCTAAAGGGTTAAACTCACACTGTATGCAAATAAGCTTTCACCAAGAATAGTTTGTTTACAAAATCTATAAGACAATATTTTCTTTCATACTTGGGTATTAATAAGCGAGTGCTGATAAACTATAAGGACTGAAAAACATCAACTGTTGTTGTTCTAATGCTGAGATAGCTGACATAATTAATTAGTGGCCTATAATAAAAAGAATTATTGTAGCCAAGGCAATTATTTATTTTACATTTAGAGATTACTTATTTAAAACTATATTATCTATGAAAGGTGTTTATGAATCCATAAATAATGGTTTACATAGAAAAAAACATATATAATAACTCTAAGAACTATGATCCTACTGTTATTGTTTGTACATTTTATTAAATATTGGGTCATCAAGTATGGAATTTGTAGAATTTTTTTTTTTTATTATTATTTTTTAAATTTTTTTTTACACATTTCATATTTGACGACCCAATATAACGGAATGACGTATTTTTCTTTGGATATTTTTCAGTTGGTGGCTTTTTCGGTCATGGGGCCGTGTTGGCACAACAATTGGCAATGATAAAATTGAAAAATTGGGTTCTCGCTCTCGGGCTATTTCGAGTTTTAGAGACTTGTATTATAAGAAGACTAACAACAGCTGGGACGATCGTCATAAGTTCAAAAAGTTTCCAGATAAATTTTACCCTCTAGATATTGACTATGGCCAGGTAATATATGCTTTAACTCATTAGCATTTACATTACTCTATATTTACTATTATATTTTCATGGTAAAGGCTTTATCTCACATGATTATCTCATAGCATTTACATTACTCTATATTTACTATTGTATTTTTGTGGTAAAGGCTTTATCTCACATGATTATCTCATAGCATTTGCATTACTCTATATTTACTATTGTATTTTCATGGTAAAGGCTTTATCTCACATGATTATCTCATAGCATTTACATTACTCTATATTTACTATTGTATTTTTGTGGTAAAGGCTTTATCTCACATGATTATCTCATAGCATTTACATTACTCTATATTTACTATTGTATTTTTGTGGTAAAGGCTTTACCTCATATAATTATCTCACATAGTATCGAATCTATGAGATTTTGATATTATTTATTTTGAGAACAATACCGTAACATCAATATGAGCGGCTGGTTGCAGCCGGTTTGAACAAAAAGAGGTGAGAAAATTCTGGCCAGATACAGCCGATTTAAATGCTAAAGGGTTAATGTCATTTGAAAATCCAAACACACAATCGCTGTAATGCTGGCCACTATTTTCTGTCACTAAGAATATTTTACTCAATTTTCTAATGCTATTATCATTATAGACATTCTTGGATTTGGATTTCAACATTTTCAAGTTTCAAATTATCTAAACACCTATAAATCACAAGATATTTTTGTTTGATATGAAACTGTCGTTGGTTCTTCAATACTGATTTAACTGCCAATTGTATTGTTAACTTTGATAGGTTTTGGCCAGTATTGGCCCAGGCCATGTCTAACTTAATAGCACTATGCTCATTGTTTTTTTTCTATTTCTAGGATGATGATAATATAAAGAAACTGGACATAAGCAAAAGCAATTCCAAGTTACATAAAGCTATTCAAGATCTTATTTGTGTGATTTTTGATATAGAAAGCATGAAAAAGGCTATGATGGAGTTTGAGGTAAGCAAAGAATCATTGAAATATATCTTCTTCTTCTTCTTGCTCTTGCTTGATGAGGCTGGGGTCATCCTAAGCCAGTGATGCATCATTGTGTGTAGCACCGGCAGTTGAAATAAGTAGCGTGTGATAATGATACAGCATTCATCATCATCATCATCGTTTAAAGTCCATCTTCCACGCTAGTATCAGGTCCTTTCATTTTTCTTCAGTCTTTAGAAATCTTGGGTAGTCCCATCATTCATATTTCCATTTGTTTGAGCATATGAAAAAAATATCTTGAAACTTGAAATTTCAATTTTTCAAACATAATGGAAGTTTTATTGAAAACAAGAAAAACAAAAGGAAATTGAAATTCCAAGTGAAAATTATATAACTTGAATATTTGTAAAGAAAACTGATCTCACATGATTAATTCATCATCATTTTTACATCCGCTTTTCCATTCTTGCATGGGTTGGACGGGTCCTATTCAGCCCGGCATCTCTCCACTTGTCGTATTCCTTTGTCATCTCCTCTGCCAGTCTTTACAGTGGGGACTGCGTGCTTTTTGTCGTGGCCCCAAAACGACTGCTTTACAGTGTGGATTAGGTGCTTTTTGTTGTGGCATTTACATCAGGCATGTCAAACACTGCAGCCCTTCACAAGCACACCTGCGGCCTGCACAAAGGTTTTTACAGCGCGATCCTAATATAAAATAAAAAATATTAGTTGAAATGTGCGCAATTAGTTGAAATGTGCACAATTAGTTGCCATGTGTGGCCCTCAGACAACACATGTGACCCATCTGGTCCTCGGGGGTCCCTCAGTTTGACATGCCTGATCTACATGACCACTACAGTTTGGACTAGGCGCTTTTTGATGATGATGGTGATGAAAGTGGTTTTAATTTTCTGAAGTAACTAATTCTCGGTTTTTAAATATATTTCAGATTGATTTGAAAAAAATGCCTCTTGGGAAATTGTCTAAAAAGCAAATAGAATCTGCTTACAAAGTTTTAAATGAACTTACAGTGGTTTGTATACTTATTTCCTATATTTTATTCTTTTACTGGTTTCAATAGAGATATTGTTAAGTCCAAGCTAGCTGATAAACAGTGCAATGTTTGCTCTGGACACAATACTAAGTATTCAGAGTCAGTAGGTCTTTGAGAAATCGTGGGAGTATTGTTACGAAGTATATGTTTGTTTCATAGACCTTGAAAAGGCATATGACTGCATGCCACGGGATTTATTGTGGAAGGTTCTGCAGGAATATAGAATCAATGGACAGCTTCTTATTGACCTGATATCTCTTTATGTATGCCTTAGTATTTGTGTTTGGTTAAATGGTGCCAAGTAGAAACCATTCATTGTGGGTGTCGGATTCCATCAAGGGTGCTTACTGTCATCTCTCCTGTTCACAATCTTAATGAACAGGATTGACATATGCAGCCAGGTTGGAAGTGGTATCAAGACTGGCAGGTGTATGATCAATCAGCTGGAATTTGCAGGCGACTTGGTGCTATTTTACTTGTCAGAAGGTGATTTCCGACATGCACTGGATGGGTTTACTGCCAAGTGTTGTATGGCAGGAATGATACAAATCAGTGTTTTGAAGACTGAGGCAGTTGTTCTCTCAAGGAAGCCTGCACAGCGCACTGCTTGTTAACGGGGTCCCACTGAAGCAGGTGAATGGAATACAAGAGGCTGAATTAAGTAGATTAGGTTCTATGTAGTATTTGTTCTGGGTGTTGTGTTCTGAGTTCAGATCTTGTTATGGTTTTCTTGTAGAACCACTGGTTTAACTACATTACCTGGCCCTTGAGCGTCTGGAGTAGAGTCCATTTTGTTGTAAACATTTAGGCCAGGTCTCCAGTCTCTTACCTTTCCCCTTTTTACCTTTGATCATTTTCAGAAGTCCTGAAAAGGGTCAAAGGCAATGCCCTTCCCTCCTTGACTAAGATAGGTTGAATACCATTCCTTGCTCATACATTCTATATTTTGGCATTGGTTCTACAACTGGATGTCCTCCTTAATACCAACCACTTTACAATGTGTATTGGGTGCATTTAATCATAGTACTAGCAAGCACTATAACTTTACAAAGTGTACAGGGTGCATTTTATTGCGTCACCAACACTTATGATGTTAGCATGTACTCGGTATGTATTCTCTATTGTCCTTGTTTGATTGCCAACCATATTACAGAGTGTACTGGGTGTATATTATTGTAGCACCAACACTTAAAGTGGTTGTCAGGTCTTCAACCAGATCAAATGTTTATCTCTACTCTACATTGATGTTATATTTAAATTCTACTTTATCTGTGCTGTAGTGAAACTGACTTTAATGTTTTTTTAATTTTCAGTTGGTTGAAAAGAAAAGCTCTGTGTCGTTATTTTCAGATGCTTCTAACCGTTTCTACACTTTAATACCTCATGATTTTGGTTTAAATAAACCTCCATTATTGGACAGCATTGAAGTAATCAAGGTAATGGCAATATCAATTTTTTTTTTTTTTTATATATATACCTGGTTCAATGTTCTATAATAAGGAAACTCAAAAATATGTAAGCTGCCACAATGCACATAATTATGAATAATAGTGGAATAAGTTAGTTATAGTGTTGAATTATACTTTTTAACCCTTTTAAAATGGCCATATCTGGCTGTAACTGGCTGATCATACTGATGTTAATGTATTGTTCTCAAAATAAATAATATCAAAATCTCATAGTCGATAATATGTGAGGTAAAGCCTTTACCGTGAAAATACAATTGTATATATAGAGTAATGTAGACACTAATGGTTTTACAATGTCTTGCTCATGTGGATTAATGTGGTACAAGACATTGAGTTCTTAAAGTACAACCTAGAATTTCCAAAAGAAAAACGTCTTAAATAATAACAAAGCATTTATCTCCTTTTGCTAAATATATATTTTATTTTCATTTAACACAGCAAAAAATTGAAATGTTGGATAATCTGATGGACATTGAAGTTGCCTATAATTTACTGAAAGGTGGGGACGATGGGGAAGATCCTGTGGATGCCCATTATAAGAAACTGAAGACAGAAATTGGGGTAAGTAATGTCATGTTTAAATGAAGAACATTATTGTCTCTGATCGAGATGAAGTGAGAGTGTTTGAATATAAAATGAGAAAACTCATTGCTAGAACAGCTGTCAAAACAGCTGAATGCTGTCAAAGACAGTGATGGGCAAAAATACCTCAGAGGACAGAGAACAGCAGCCAGTGGATGACAGAGAGACAATCCACAAGATGGGTGACAAGCTGATGAAATATAGAAAAGATTGAATGAGGAGGAGGACAAGGGGAAGTGATTCTCAGCAGTGCATGGCATCCTTGAACAAGACACTTTATTTCGCTTTGCTCCAGTCCACTTTCCATAGAAACAAGCTTCAGGACAATTCATGTGGACTGGCCACAGGAATTGAGGCACGGCGGAGATGAGGTCTGATATGGAATAAAAGAAAAAAATTGAAAGAAAGGCATATATGGTGAAAATTAGACAGCAATGACAAACTATGCTAGTTCTATAATATTTTGATTTGTTCTAACACAATCAAGTTACCATTTTAAAAGTTTATCTATTTAATCTCCTTATTTATACGTTGTTTGTTAATGTTCGTTCACTGTAGTACTTGGAGAAAGATTCTGAAGAGTTTACCACAATTAGTCAATATGTACAGAACACCCATGCAGTTACACACAACCAATATGACCTGGAAGTTCTTGATGTAAGTTGTTTCTTTTTAGATTATCAAATTACCATTTTTCTCTTTGACATACATTGATAGACTTTAAAAACGACTTTAAGAATTTCTTGATGCTGAAGCAACAATTCCTAACCTGATCTTCACAGACCCCCAAGGGCTCCCTGAACTAAGTTTTGATATTTCAAGTATTTTGTTAAAAACATTATATATATATATATATATCATCATCATCATCATCATCATTTTACGTCCGCTTTTCCCTGCTTGCAAGGGTGGGACAGGTCTTATTCAGCACAGCATCTCTCCACTCATCACGGTCCCTCGTCATCTCCACCATGAGCTTCAATGATCTGAGGTCTGTTCTCACCACCTCCGCCCATGTTTATATATATATATATATATATACACAGTTGTCCCTCAGTATTCGCTGGGGTTAAGTTCCTAGAGCGACTGCGAAGAAAGAAAAACCGCGAATATTGGACGTGGTCCATAAAAATGCCCATAAACATCAAAATATAATAGAAAAAAGAGGGACTGTCTTATGCAAAAGGGTGTCCAGTATGATGGCAAATATGGTATCATCATCACCGTTTTGCGTCCGTTCTTCCATGCTAGCATGGGTTAGACGGGTTGTCCTGTTGTGGGCAGTAGCCGGTTGGCTGACCATGCCTTGCTCATACGGGAACTGATTCTGGCTTGATTTCTACAGCTGGATGCCCTTCCTAACACCAACCTCATTTACAGTGAGTGCTGTCATTCTTATTAATAATTTAGCGTTAAAAAAATATATATTGCCACAAAAAAAAAAGGCATAAAAAATTGCAGAAAATATTTATGATTCGGCAAATACTGGAGAATAATGTACAATTATTAGTTAGGTTCTAAGGAAAATTCCGCAAATAACCAGGACTGTGAATGCCAGGAGTACACTGTGTGTATATATATATATACCCACATACACTGTATATATATACCCATGCTAGCGTGGAAAATGGACGTTAAATGATGATGTTGATATATATATCCACATACATTATATATATATATATAATATACCACAATACACTATATATATATATATATATATATATATACCCACAATACACTGTATATATATATATACCCACAATACACTGTATATATATATACCCACAATACACTGTATGTATATATATATATATATATATATACCCACATATATTATATATACATACTATTCTACACATGCTTTTGCTAACATTTCTAATTTCTTCTTTTTACATTTTTGATACCAACATTACTTTAATAAAATTTCTTTAATAAAATTATGATGGAAGGTTATAATATAAATCTGAACATTTTAAAATGGGTGGTTTTGGACCATAAAACCAGGGCTGGTTTCAACTAGCTTGGTATCAAAAGGATTAAAAAAGAAATGTTTTTTTTTTTACGTTACGTTTTATTACTTTCAATGTAAAATGTATAGTCTGTATCGTATTTAAGTGATACTCAAGGCAAATGGTTATTTTGTTTTGTAGGTCTTCAAGCTTTCACGACAAGGAGAAAAGGAACGTTTCCGCCCATTTGAAGAGTTACCAAATCATAAATTACTTTGGCATGGTTCTCGAGTGACCAACTTTGCTGGTATTTTGTCTCAAGGTCTTCGAGTTGCACCACCAGAAGCACCAGTGGTATGTTAAGTTAAATATAATTACTTCTGAAATATAATTATTCCCGCATAAACACTTCTTCGGAAAATGTAATTATGCAGAGTGGCTGTGGGTGTCTTTATTCTTTTACTTGTTTCGCTCATATAACCACAGTCATGCTAGGGTACCACATTTATTTAGTAGAATGTGGTCATGCTGGGGCACAACCTTGGTTTAGTAGAATGTGGTCATGCTGGGGCACAACCTTGGTTTAATAGACTGTGGTTATTCTGGGGCACAACCTTCGTTTAGCAGACTGTGGTCATGCTGGGGCACAACCTTCAGGATGTTTAGTCAATCATATCGACCCCAATACTTATTTTTCAAGTCTGGTGCTTATTTTATAGATCTCTTTTGTAGAACCATTAAGTTATGGACGTAAACAAAGGCACAATGTAGCTACAGACCTACATACATATACACATATACATATACATATACACACATATAGGAAAGGTTTCTGCATTTGTGTTTACCAAATTTTATTCACAATACATTAGTCAATCTGAGTCTATAGCAGACATTTGTATGGCATCTTAGGCAAGTGTCTTCTACTCTGGCCTCGTATTAGCTATTGCTTGTGATAGGCAGTTTGGGGTAATGGTAGTATTTCTGTCTGGCAAGCATGAAGGTGTGGGTTCGAGTCCCACATGTGCTCATGTCCATTTTTTGTCTGTTAAGGAGTGGGGGTGGTGTCTTATATACCTCTTCATTTAGACTATCTTTCTATAGTAAAAAAATATTTGATGAAGCTTTAACTTTTTCATTAATTTCAAATTTTGCTCATGTTTATGTTATTGATTTTATTTTTGTATTTATCTATTTCAGACTGGTTATATGTTTGGTAAAGGAATTTACTTTGCTGATATGGTATCTAAAAGTGCCAACTATTGTCACACAAGCAAAAACGATCCAGTGGGTTTGATACTTTTGTGTGACGTCGCACTAGGAAATATGTAAGAGATTTTACATTTTATTACAACATTGTTTTTAAATTAGGAATGACAGAGGTCTATCATTTGTGACAATAACTGACAGTTGAGAGGTGAGGAATGACACAGGTCTGTCGTTTGTGACAATAACTGGCAATTGACAGATGGAGAGATTAAGTAGGACAGAGGCAGTTGAGAGGTGGAGAGGTTAGTAATGACAGATGTCTGTCACTTGTGACAATACAAGAGCAACATCACTTGACAACAGTTAGTAAAACAACTGGCATTTGGGTGGTGATTAGAATAATCTTCGGCAAGATTTCACCTTGCATGTGTATGGAGGCACGTGGCCTAGTGGTAAAGGTGTTGGATTTGTGGAGACGCGTGGCCAAGTGATAAGGGTGTTGGACTTACAATCATAATGTTATGGGTTCAATTCCTTGGCTGGGTTGCATGTGTTGTGTTCTTGAGCAAAACACTTCAAGTTTTTCCTGTATATTAAGCTGAAAATGAGTACCATCAATAGCTGGGGGCTTAACCCTATGATAGACTAGTGTCCTGTCCAGGGGGAAGTCTTGTACAATGACATTTAACTCCACGAAACCAGGGTAAGCACTGACCTGACAAGCTTCTTAGATAGACTTTTTAGATTTCATATTGACCAGTTAATATACTGGTGACCCAAAAGTCACAATGTAATAACCCTTTTATTTATTAAATATTAATTGTAAAATAGTTATATTTTTTAAACGGTCTAGTTACTTTTGGGCCACCCTATATAATGGCTGCTCTGACAATTGATATTTGTAACATGAATTTTGAAATACTCCTGTAAGGTAGTAGTGCCAGTACTAAAGTGGTGAGTGTTAGGAAGAGTATCTAGCTGGTAGAAACCAAGCAAGACATGGTCACCTGATTAGTCCAACCTCAGAGCATGACAACCCATTTCACCTTTGCAAGCATAGAAAAATGGATGTTAAAAGATAATGTTGATGATAATGATGATGATCTGTATAACTGATGCTAACATAAAAAGAGAATGTAAAAATATGAATAACATTGTTTTATTTTGTATTCTACGACAGGCATGAGTTGACATCTGCTAACTATGTAACATCTTTGCCAAAGGGTAAACACAGCACTAAAGGTAAATATTTCCATACCTTAATTTGCTGGGTGGCTATTGTATCACAATTGTTATATTGTATTTGTTTTCTGTCATGGATTGTAGTGTATCTCTGGTCTAGATAATGAAGTTGGGGAAATATTTCGAAACATTTTCAAATGTAATTTCATAATGTTTATCAAAAACATTTATAGAATTTGATTTTAAACTAATTTATAATATCTATTCTATTTTTTTTTTTTACTCATACATTTACCCCTGTATGTCATCTGTCCTTATATGCTGAACATTTATGTAATTATATTCCAGGAATATATTATTAGAATATCATTTTCACCTTTAATCATTTCTATGTGTCTGTAATCAACATAAACTATAGGGTTTCTCTTATGTAAATAACTAATTCATGAAAATATATTTCTAAATTTGGAGTTGATTCTTCCTGTGTCCAGTAATCCTGCTAAATCCTACATATCAAACCTAGTCTCTAAAAATTAAATACATTCAAAACTATTGCTGTTATTATTGGTGGCACAGTTGCTCTGGTCACTGGAATAAAATTGCGGGTGCGCAAAACCAGATCAATTTTAGAGTCAAAGGGAAGTAAATCTGTAAACAAACAGAATGACACCAAGTCTCCTACTTGGGCGCTCTACCAGGTAAAAATATCTCGAACAAAATAAATAAATTAATAAAACACGACTATGAAACATCAAAGTATCCGCCATAATTACATTCACAACCTTTTAATAAAACATTAATAATGAAAAATAACGAAGTAAAGGTAAGATTAAAACCTAAACTTTGTGAAATTCCGGTAAAAGTATTCGTGTTGATTTTGCAGACGACAGTTACATTGTGTGTGTGTGTATATATATATATAAATATACCTGTAAACAGGAGGTAAGGCAGGAAGAGGGAAGAGACGAGAGTGAACGGCGGGAGAGGGGCCAAAAAGAGAAAGAAGGATTTGAGAATGAGAGAGAGAAAGAGGGAAGTAGAAAGTACAGAGTAAGAGAGAGAGGGAAAACAAAAAGAAAGAGAAAAGAGAGTGAATGTAGGAGAGAAACAGCGACAGAAAGAAAGAAAATGCCGTGTGAGAGAGGAAAGAAAGAAAGAAAGAAAGAGTTGAGAGTTGTGTCGTGATTAAATGGAAGAAAACCAGACGACACAATATGAAATATTAAACACGATATTAGAAAAATATTTTTTGTAAATAAGACAATTTATACATGCATATATAAATATATACATATGTTTACAGGTATATTTATATATATATACCTCTCTATTTGTTTGTCTGTCTCTCTCTCTGCAACTCCTCCGTATTTATCTGCCTTTCTCCCCCCCCCCTTCTCTCTTTCACCCCCCCCTCTCTGTTTTTACACCTGACCCCTCCTACCACCACACTATCTCCGTCCTCTCTCTTGCCAACCAAACATAAACACTCTCACCTCTCCTCTTCTCTTTGTTCTTTCGCCTGGAATAAAATTGCGGGTGTGCAAAACCAGATCAATTTTAGAGTCAAGGGGAAGTAAATCTGTAAACAAACAGAACGACACCATGTCTCCTACTTGGGCGCTCTACCAAGTAAATATACCTTGAACAAAATAAATAAATTAATAAAACACGACTATGAAACATCAATGTATCCACCATAATTACATTCACAACATTAATAATGAAAAATAACGAAGTAAATGTAAAATGAAAACCTAAACTTCGTGAAATTCCGGTAAAAGTATTTGTGTTGATTTTGCAGACGACAGTTACATGTGTGTGTATATATATAAATACTCCTGTAAACATAAATATATATTTATGTATGCATATATAAATTACTGTCTTATTTACAAAAATATTTTTCTAATATAGTATTTAATGTTTCATATTATTACATTCACAACTTTATAATAAAACGTTGATAATGAAAAATAACGAAGTAAAGGTAAAATGAAAACCTAAACTTCGTAAAATTCTGGTAAAAAATATTTGTGTTGCCTTGGCAGACGAGTGTCTGCGTATGTTTGTACATGTATTTGTGAGTGCACAAAAGTATTTTTGCTTGTATGTGTATATATATATATATATATATATATATGCGCGTTCTAGTCCTGTAGAAGCCATTTCTATATATATATATACATATATGACTTGAATTCTCTTTGTGGTCATCTTGTTGTTAGAGAGCGCGTTTGTGCGCATGTGCATATGTATACATTTATATGTATGAGTATGTAAATATAAATTGACACATACACACACACACAGACATACATTCACACACACACATACATTCACACACACACATATGCATACATTTACACACACACATATGCATACATTTACACATACACTCACACAGAGCATGGCAAAGCTTGGAACTCTGTTCGCTCTTTTTACTCTAATTTTTTCACCATCCCCTTCCTTCCTTTTAACTCATTCATCTCATAAGTGAACTGACAGACAGACGGGCACCAAACAACAATTATTATATAAGATAACAAAAACTTTTACTCTGTGAAAGTCATGGGTTGCATGCGGGCCATTTGGCATTCTGAATGGCACACCTAATTTGAAAATTATCTTGAAATATTTTAGTTATGATGAGCGACATCTTATGTGTCCCACTGCTTGAAAATGGCTGCCTGCACCTGCTCTAGAAGATATTTTACTCTGAAATATAAAATATAAATTGCTCTCACCTTTGTTTTATAGGTTGTGGTATGACAGTTCCTGACCCCAGTGGTAGTCAGATGTCAGATGGAGTTGAAATTCCATTAGGAAAAGGTGTTCCTTCAAATGTTGGCAACTCGAGTCTTTTATACAATGAGTATCCTTTGTTTAATTCTTCAAATTCTTTCGCACATAATAGAACTGGTTTGTTGCTAACTTCTGTTTTAATTTATTTGACTTTCTTTATATACTGATGATTTCTTCATTTTGTTTTATGATGTCGTGTGGCCTGGTAGTTTGGGTGTTGGGCTTATGAAGTCATGTGGCCTGGTAGTTTGGGTGTTGGGCTTATGAAGTCATGTGGTCTCCTGGTTGGGTTGTTGGGCTTGTGAAGTCATGTGGTCTCCTGGTTGGGTTGTTGGGCTTATGAAGTCATGTGGTCTCCTGGTTGGGTTGTTGGGCTTGTGAAGTCATGTGGTCTCCTGGTTGGGTTGTTGGGCTTGTGAAGGCACGCAGACACCCGCTTCCTCATAAAATGTTATTAGGAAGAGGGTGTCTACCCTGATTTGGACATACAGAAACACCTGATGGATGTCAAATGATGATATATATATATCAACAAGATCCCAGAGCTGATTCGCTTAACAAGTGTGGGTAGGTAGAGCTCATCAAATCAGACCGAGGAAACAATGTTTCCGTCGGTCTTTCCAGTTGCTAATACTATCTATCGGTCGTAACTCCAGGTAGAAGGAGCAACGTGAAATAAAGTGTCTTGCTCAAGGACATAACGCATCGCCCGGTCTGGGAATCAAACTCACAACCTCACGTTTGCGAATCCAATTCTCTAACCACCCAGCGACACGCCTTCACGTGCACACTCATACAAACACACACATATACACACACATATATATATATATATATATATATATATATATATTATATATATATATATATATATATAGTGTTAGGAAGGGAATCCAGCTGTAAAATACCCAGTCAGATTTATAGTCCTTGCCAGAGCAAGGTGCGACATGGCCAGATTTGTCTACCAGCATGGACGACCGTCTAACTCATGCAAGCGTGGAAGAATTGACACTAAACGGAAATGATGATGATGATATATATGTCGAAATTCTACACAGTGTCCATCTACCAAATTTCACTGAAAAGGCATTAGATCAGACATGTCAAACCGAGGGTCACATGGATCACGTGTTGTCTGAGGGCCACACATTACAACTAAGTTTACGAAGATAAAAGCATGCTCGTGCTGTAAAAACCTTTGTGTGTGCCGCAGGTGGGCTTGTAAAGAGCCGCATGTTTGACATGCCTGCATTAGATGATGCCATGCTATATAAGAATATATTCATCCAAAGTACCACATAGCCATGCCTGATGATATTGTTTGTGATTCTCCTAGATATGTCATAAATGACTCTAACCCCTTAGCATTTACATTACTCTATATATACCATTGTATTTTTATGGTAAACACTTTATTTCACATAATATTGAATCTATGAGATTTTGATATTATTTATTTTGAGAACAATACCTTAACATAAGTATGAGTGGCTAGTTACAGCTGGTTTGAATAGAAAGAGGTAAGAGAATTCTGGCCGGTTTAACCCTTTAATGTTCAAACCGGCCAGAATTCTCTACCTCTTTCTGTTGAAACCGGCTGTAACTGGTCACTCAAACTGATGTTAAGGTATTGTTCTCAAAATAAATACTTTCAAAATCTCATAGATTCGATATTATGTGAGATAATTATGCGAGATAAAGGCTTTACCATGAAAATATAATAGTATATATATAGAGTAATGTAAATGCTAAAGGGTTAAACACTTTATTTCTCTTCTTAACTATCGCAGCTTTGTTGCTGTTTTGACAATCTTTATGTTATTGAACCTTAATCTATTCTCCAGATATATTGTGTATGATATTGCTCAAGTCAAGATTAAATATTTGCTTAGATTGAAGTTTAAATACAGATGGTGAATGTGCCTTTTACATTGGAACAGAAAGAGAAACTGACTGAAACATACACAACTGATACCTTTTATCTACTTTCATGTTTTAATCTGTGATTTCTAATAAATCCCTTTTTTTTTCTTGTATCTCATACCATTATTGAACACAGATGCTTCTTTCTTATGTTCTCAGTCCCATGATGGTAGCTAAAATGTTAAAATCTCATTTGTATTGCCAATACTTATGTTAACATATTTTATACTAACCGAAAATTAGTATTCTCATATTTGTTAATGTTTTTTTTTGTTTTTTTTTACTATCCAAACATGTGGCTTATACATGTCTCTATTCTGGTGGGGTTATAGAAAAAAAATTTAACTTTATTCAATAAATAATAATTATAGAAAAAAATTTAAGTTTATTCAATAAATAATAAAACTACTTTCTAATTTCAAAATATTTACTGATTTAGTTCTAACTTCTTTCATTTATTCTCTTGTTTTATATTGTTAACCATGAAATATATTTAAAGTCTACAATTTTTTTGATAAAGTGCTATTGTTTATAACAACGAAAAAAACAAGCTTTTTTTTTTTATTGCCGTTTATTTCCAATGTACCACATAAAACCATGTTAACAAGACATTGTTGAAAAGTACAAAGCAGCACTATGACTGCATCACATTAAGAATGAAAGTCTTTGCTGTAATATGGCAAATTTTCACAATGATCAATCTGCTAGTAAAGATACTATAAGCATTTACATTAACAAATACCTTTAGAATAATTTCTATTAAATCATTAGAGGATGTTTATAGTTAAAGTAACCTCCTTATTTGTACGACATTTTATTAATAAATTTCTAGAAAATTCCAAATTAATCTGACACTATTATGTTATTGAAATTATATTAAAGACAATTTGTAAAATTTATGAAATGCACTAAAACCTTGGTTCACAAACTTAATTCATTCCTGAAGGTTGTTTGTCACTTAAAATGTTTGTAAACTGAAACTATTTTTCTCATACAAAATGTTATGGGAGAAATATAGTGAGAGAGAGAGACTGTGTGTGAAAAACAGATAGATATCACCATAGTAACTAAATACACAGCAAGTGACGTTTTCCCACCGATACTCCAAGTTTGTTGCCAACTGTTGTTGCTGGCTTGCATGTTCATTACTCGAAACACAATTCTTGAACTGGTTTGTTCGTTATGAGAGGTGTTTTCGTGAACCAAGGTTCCACTGTATAGTATTTTCCTGTGTAGAAAACTCTGTGTATTTACAGTTCAAATTCCACCTCTTTCTGTCTGGAAAGATCAATGGAAACATCGTTTCGTTGGTCTGATCTGATGATCTGCTCCTTTCTTCTGCCAGGAGTTGTGACTGACAGATAATATCAGCAATGGAAAGACCAATGGAGACATTGTTTTCTTGGTTTGATCTGATGATCAGCTCTTTTCTTCTGCCAGGAGTTGTGACTGACAGATAGTATCAGCAATGAAAAGACCAATGGAGACATTGTTTTCTTGGTCTGATTTGATGATCAGCTCTTTTCTTCTGCCAGGGGACTGGCAGATTGTGTCAACAATGTTAAAACCAATGGAAACATAGTTTCCCTGGTATGATCTGATGCCTGAATCTGTTCTTCGACTGGCAGATAGCATCATCAATGGAAAGACTAATGGAAGCATAGTTTCCTTCAGCTGATCATCAGATCGGCTCCTTTCCTTTTTTCCTTTAGTTCTACAATGAGTAGTAATTCTTTCTTTTTCTGCTGTTGCTTGGTTTGGTGGGGACAGGGGAAGAGACTGTCCTGTTATTTGTCTGGTATTAGTGACACGATAAAAGTGAGTACTGTTAGGTTGAGCACTATCTAACTATCTCAAAACTTGACATAATCTTATGTAAGAACCTTTGTTCCAAACACCAACTTAATAATGAAAAAGTTAATTATATTATTAAATCCCTTCAAATTATTGATTATTTTCCAAATCATTTCAAAAACCCATAGGCAGTGCCTCTTACTAGAAACATGGTTAAAGTTTTCTTTTAGGAATAAACACTTGACATTCATCAGTTTGTTTCAACTATTAAATTCACATTAAGTTGTAACAAGCTCAAGAAAACATTCACAAATATTTTAATAATTCTTTACTTTGAAAAATATGTTTATTTTAAACAGTAGTCAAGTTATATTTCCAATCGTGCTCATTGTTGCACATTGAATCATCCTTCTAATATTGTTTAAAATCATTTATATAATGATCTTCTTTCATTTTTTCTCTCTGTTTTATTTCATCATTTCTTCCTATGCAAATTGTTTTTATTTCTTTATTTTTGTATCTGAAAGTATTAAGAGAAAAATTTCTCCTTGTTAATATTGCTTAACCCTTTAGCATTTACATTACTCTATATTCACTATTGTATTTTCACGGTAAATTATCTCACATAATATCAAAGCCACAAGATTTTGATGACATTTATTTTGAGAACAATACTTTAACATAAGTATGAGCAGCCGATTACGGCTGGTTTGAACAGAAAGAGGTGGGAGAATTCTGGCCAGATACAGCTGGTTTAAATGCTAAAGGGTTAAACATCTTGTTAACCATTCTGTGATTGGTTTTTACTATTTGATATCATATCACTTAATCTTTTTTTTTTATATAACACAACACAGTAAGA
Organism: Eledone cirrhosa; assembly: GCA_964016885.1. Lineage (NCBI taxonomy): Eukaryota > Metazoa > Mollusca > Cephalopoda > Octopoda > Eledonidae > Eledone > Eledone cirrhosa. The sequence goes on from OZ024754.1 coordinate 39,835,826, forward strand.
GATTGTTGTATAATGTGTATGTATTCTCATAGTTAACATAATCATTTATTTTTAATTTTGATTTGCTGCTACAACTGTTGCATGTGGTTAAGAGGAAATTGTGCTACTGGCACCAAAATTTACAGATTGCTGCTAGCTGACAAAATGTTGCTCCACATCCCTTGCAAGGGTCTCACAAGCTTAGAAAGGGAAGCCCTGATTGCAAATGTTACTCCACATTCCTTGTGAGTGTCTCACAAGCTGAGAAAGGGAAATTCTGTTTGCAAAAATAGTTATTTTATAATACCATGCATAGGTTGTATGAAATTAAAAATAAAGTATTTCTGTTGTAATAAAAAAAATTGTTTATTTTATTTTGAGGTATATTTAGAAAATCTCTGATGAAAATATATGATAATGTTATTAGATGTGATATAATCAGATGTAATGATGAAATTAGATTGTGATAGCATAATTAGATGTAATGTCATTTGATGTGATAATGTAGTTAGATGTAATCAGACAGGATACATTAAAAATATGACACCAGTGCTGGTAGCACAACAAAATGCATTCAAAAGAGTACAGGACTGCATGTAAGCAAGATACAGGCCCCCCAGACCATCTGAGATGTCAATAGTTCTGCTTGAGTACTGACTGTCTGTAAGGGCCTGTCCAACCCTTGCTAGTGAATGGTGATTATCATGACCAATGGTTTATTTTATCAAAAATGAATATGTAAAATATACTTCCATACCACTAGGTATCATTGTATATAATTATGACTCCAGTCATCAATATCATCACCATTTAACATCTATTTTCCATGCTTGGTTAGAGAGGTTGTCTTGATTTCTATGGCTAGATGCCCTTCCTAACCAACCATTTTACAGTGTGTACTGGGAGCATTGTTCTATGGTTGGATGCCCTTCCTAACACTAACCACTTTACATTTAGATGTTTATTCATTATGGAAGTAGATTAGGTATTGATGTATCTAATTGTGACTCTAGTGATATTTAGATTAATTAAGGCAGGTGGCAGGTTATATTACATTGTATTGTGTAACTAACTTTGTAAAGTGGTTGACATTTGCTGGGTCATCCAGCTATAGAATCCATGCCAAAATACGGAACATATGAGCTAGGTATGGTTTTCTGTCTAGTCTAATCTATACCAACATGGAAAACATGGAAAATAATGATGCTGCAGTGAAAATGTGTGAAATTTATTTTCATGAAATTTTGAATGCAATTGTGATATAGGTTTTTTGAGAAGTTATTTTCTTAGAGATTTTCATATTGTAACTCATTTTAGAACCTTCTGCTCCTTCACCCACTTACTTATTCCTGAGAGGGTCATGAGGACAGAATTCTCAGGCCTTCCAAAGAATCCTATCAGAAGAAATTGTCTCCAAATGATCCAGATGGATCCACAAGTGAGATCAACTAAACTTGTGGATGTTATCCAACCATCTTATTTGTGGTCTACCTCTGGGTGTCACGTAATTCTTTCCTTAGATAGTTGAACCACATGTCTATAATACTAGAGCTGTCATCTCTAGATATGGAGAAGCTGTGCTATTAAAATATTACTAGGTGTCTTATAGGCTTTCATAATCAATTGAGGTTATTTGTTAATTTGGGGTTAATGTAATATATGTTTTAACCCTACTAATACCACGCTGCCTGTAACTTTCCCTCTTTCTTCAATGCTAATATGTTTATTTTAAAAAACCTAACACCAACTTAATGAAAACATTTTACTAAATCCCTTTAAATTCTTGATTATTAAAAAAATTATTTGAAAAACCTACTCTGTCTTTCATGACAAATATGGTAATGAAAAGGTTAAAATGGGCATTATTTACTTTTTTTAATTATAAATAGGAATTAGTTTAGGTTTATGTGTGTATGTAAATTACTTATTTTGGGTGGTAGATGACAGAATTGGTAGAGCATCAGACAACTTTGTATTTGTGTTGTGTGTTAGCTTTGTTTTGACTTTGTCTTTTATTCCCACATGTTTGATAAAATAATTACCAGTAATACACCAGAGTCATTTCAGTCTACTACATCTCTTCCATACAAATTTATGGATGAAAACACAATTCTTTCATTAATTTTGTTTTTGAAAATTATTCTAAAGTTTACACATTTAAATTTTTTTATCCCTTTTCATACCTGGTTCTATGGTACAAAATTGTTTATTTGAAAGTGTTTATTAAAAAAATTAATAAATAAGCACTTTATGAAAAATTGAAATGAAAACAAAACAACAAAAAAACATTGGTTTACTAAAAAAAAAAAAATGGCTGCTGTGAAATTTATATAAAGTTGTTTGAGCAGATTCTTGTTTAGACATTCCTGCTATGACCACCTCAACATTTTTCCACACTAAATCTACAACATCCAATGTGTCCATTTTAGTTTTTTTTTTTAAATATAAGACTGTAGGGTGTAATTTGGGATTTAGCTGTCATTTCTAGTTAGTCAAGCGACTATACAAGTATTGTTAATTGTCTTGATTTATATTTATTTATCACCAGGTCAGTATTGCTCAAGATGTGTGACCAGAGCTGTCCCTCCCATAACCATCTCGTCTTATTTTCAAGCACAGTGTACCTAGGCCTATATCATCTAATGTGTATTTGGAGGGCAATTTGGCTGCTATTTCTAGCAGCTTTATCGACAGCGTTGAGGCTTGATTTTTGTAATAGTTGGTTATTTATTAGCAAATCAGCACTGGTCAAGATATGTGGCCGGAGGCGTTCCGGTCATAGCTATCTCATTTTAATTTCAAACACAATTATCCAATGTATTGCTATTTTTAATTCGCAGAGTGTAATTTGATGGAGGTTTGGCTGCTATTTGCAGCTTTTATTATGTAAGTAGAATTCTTTCAGTCAATGTTTGTTACAAGTATATAGTTAAGTGGAGTTATCTGCCGCTGTCAGTTTGAAGTTAATTTGAGTTATCTGCCGCTAGATGTCACCTCCTGCCAACATGGCGTCACCAAGTGCGGGCAATTCGGATCTCGATGCTGGTAACAAATTACGTTTTTCCTATTTTAACCGAATAATTCGCTACTTTTTTCTCTTTACAACAATTTACTCCAGAAAAAAATACTAGAATAACATTTAATTTACATTTATCAACTTTCGATCGGTAGCTAAACACAAGTTTTGTAGACTGCATGAAAAGTTGTCAGCTGTCTAAAATTAAAATATCAAATTAACAAAACGGAAGTTTTTTTCCTGGTTTTTATTTCTTCCTTTCTTTCATTATCTTCTTTTAATTAATTAGATTAACTTTAGTTTACATTTTTCGTTTACTAGTTTCTTGATTTCTTACATCAAACTATTTAAATAATCGTATTTCTAATCATGTTTACTTATTCAATTGAAACATTTAAGAAACTCAATCCGCGACTTTTCTTTCGAAATATTCCATAATCTTTCTCTGTTTCGTGTTGCATTATAAAGACTTGGGCTCCAATCCAATTGTCTTTATTCAACAGTTTATACATTTAGTTAGAAGCTATCGTGTTGTGTGTAAGTGTGTTTTATACCCAAACATTTGTATAAAACATCGGTCTTGTCTCAGATTTCACTAATGAGAGATTTGAGCTTGGAATATCAATCTAACGAACCACTCTAAATTTAAAATGCTTCTACTGCCCATAGGTAACTGTGTATATTTTCCAAGAACATATTTTCAGCTCTTTGGGATGTGACAGTATTGTTAAATGTCTTGACTAGGGACCCCAATGTTATTGTTATCAGAATACAAACTCTATCTCATCTTGTAGTAAATCTTCGTTAGTCTCGACTAACTGCAACTTCGTTCTATAATCACATCACTTCAACCCCTCCAATTGATTTGATTTTCTCCTAGATTATACAATCATCAAACATTATCCTGTTCAAACTTGACCCATACCGCTCTTAACAGATTTTTAAATCTTTTGGATATTTTTTTAAAGAAATCCACAGCGAAAACTTATCTTTCTTAGACCTGCCAAATGTCAAAGTAGAATTTGTAACACCAATGACGCAGTTATATTCACCATTCAACTAATATCGTTTCTTATACTCTCATGTCTGCTACAAAGTAGAATCGAAACTGTTTTCTCCTTTTCTTAAAAGCCATTATCTGTCTTTGTCTATTGTTGTTTATCACAAGTCACACTTTTTTCCATCTGCCATGTTACTGAAAAGCAACTAAATTTTCTCCAGCAATGAAATTCGCTTTATCTCACATATACACATATTGTATACAAACAATTCGCTTTTTCGTACACATATACACACATTGTATACATAAATATTTCGCTTTATCGCATATATATATACAATCATTGTATACACAATGTCTGTATATATGTGCGATATACACAAACATTTCGCTTTCTACATACGTACATTGTACACAAACATTTGCATCACATTAATATAGATTCTTTCAATGCAATAAACATCGAAGTTTTGTAATATTTGTGGCATTGATACAAAATCAATATAATATATTTAAAGATAGATATATTATTAATCAACCAAACCAACTTTGTCCAATTTCTCCCACTTTCACCGAATACCATTTCTAGATCAACATATGTAAAAGATACTGTAGTATATATACAAATTGTTGTACCTTCTTTCCAGATAAGCTCTCATTCAACAGTTATTCTTAGATATTCCAACTGTGACTATATTGTCTTTTTCAAATATGTTTATACCTGGGACTACATTATTCCGAAGATGGTATGGAAATTTGACTTGTTGTCGTATGACAATATGTACAATAGCTAGCGAGACGAGTCGAGACCGACGAGCTAGATCAAGCTGTCGTTTGCAGTATTATAGATTGCATCCAGGCCGCCGGGAAAACGTCTCAGGGGGGCAATCCCGAGCAATATGCAGTGCTGTTTGATCAGGGTCTCTACAGTCACACATTGGGTTGTCTTCCGTCGATGGAGATGATTGTCTGTCCTGGCATGTGTTGTGCGAATCCGATTAAGGGACACCAATTGCTTTCTAGGAAAGTGAAAGCCGATTGGTTTGGTTTAGATGTGGGGGTCCTGGTTGGTAAATTTGGACTCATTCCATGATTTCCACAACACTTCCTTAATTCTATCAGGCCATAACCCTTTATATAAAAGATATCTGGCCATACCTTTTATATCTTAGTTAGGTGTCTTTCTCCAACTACTTTATACATTTCACGAAAAAAAAAAGATATTTGTCACTTTTGAACATATTTCAAGACTATCAAGCATTTTAGTAGGTAAATATATTTTGTGTATTAGACTGTAAGCAGACATTGAGTTATGTAATATTTTGTGTATAAGACATTGATGGGTTATGTAATATTTTATAAGATAGTGAGTTATGTAATGTTTTGTGTATAAGACATTGATGGGTTATGTAATATTTTATAAGATATTGAGTTATGTAATGTTTTGTGTATAAGACATTGATGGGTTATGTAATATTTTATAAGATATTGAGTTATGTAATGTTTTGTGTATAAGACATTGATGGGTTATGTAATATTTTGTGTATAAGACATTGCGTTATGTAATATTTTGTGTATAGTACATTGAGTTGTGTAATATTTTATAAGATATTGAGTTATGTAATGTTTTGTGTATTAGACTGTGAGCAGACATTGATGAGTTATGAAAAGTTGGACAGATCATCACCTGATTTATGGCCAGAACAAAGTAAGTGTACTCCTGTGTCTGTAAAGTAATGGACCCATATTTCAACTATTGAGGGATTGAGATGCAAAAGGGATTTTATTAAGAATATATATAACATGTTATTTGTATTATGTTGTTTTGTCCTTAAAAAAAAAGGTCAGTTTCTAATATTCTTTAGGCATAGTGTAGTGTATCCAAAGCTACATTATCCAGTGTATCATTTAAAACAGTAGGGTATAATATGAAGGAGCTTTTGCTACCATTTCTAGGATGTCAAGTAACTACGTAGAGGCTCCCTCACTGGTTCATAGTTAGTGTTAGAAGTTTGAAGAAAGTAGAATTAGTGATGACTCATTAATTTTAATGAAAATATAATGAAGAGTATATTGAATCAGGCTGGTTATTATATACAAAATAATGTAGAATGTAAAGAAACTTGTGCTATTAGGTAATGAATTTTCAGTATACTGAAGAAAATTTTAATGTTTGAAAGTTGAACTACATTTCATTAATTTGCATCTAAAATATTATTACTTTATTTTTTTAATCTTTAGTACCCGGTGTTTCAGAGTTTGCTGCCAACCAAAGTGTAAGTATGTCCTGCATTTAACTTTTGAAAATCTACAATGTTCCTTCTTTTCATTTTTTTACGAGACTGTAAATAGCTCAGGTTCCTTATTTTGGTATACTGTTTTATAATGGATAAAATAGGTGTAAGCATGGCTGTGAGGTTAAGATGTTCACTTCAAAACCACATGGTTTTGGGTTTTATCCCACAATGTTACACTTTGTGCATAGGCTGACCAATATCTTATGAGTGAAATTGGTAAACAGAAACTGTATGAAACCCCATTGTATATCTTTATGAGAAAACACGTGTCAAGTGACCACCACGTTGTGCTACCGTTGACAGAGAAATGGTAATTTGATACCTTCCTACCTCCTTCTCTGTCTCACAAGATGTTCAGTAGTCATGCAGCAGCTATATACACACACACACATTCATGTATACATCGCTATTTCAGAGCACCAATCCTAATTTTTAATTTTTGCTGGACCGGCAATCGCTCTGTATAATCAGTTCCTGATTATTACTTGAATTCTATAAGAATCCAGCCTCTATAATTTTCGGCAAAGACGAGGATCGTTAACAGCGTGAAACAGAATCTGTCAGCTTCTCTCCCTTCTTTTGCTGAAAAAAGAAGTGACATAGTCACTATTTTTAAATTGATAGCACAAGGTCTTCAACATGTTTTTAACTAAACATACGGTATATTGCCAAATATACTATACATACATTCATGTATACATTGCTATTTCAGAGCACCAATCCTATATATATATGATAATGACAGTTGTTAAGAGATGTTTTGCTAAGATTACTCAGAATTCCACGCCCTATTTTGAAAGACAAATTTTTTTTTTCTCTATATTAATAGCCATAATAACTTAAAAAGTATTATTCCTACTCTGATTATTAATGGACTTGCTATATATTCCAGCCTTTCTCCAGTGCCAATTTCTCTAAAGAAATAGATGATCAAGATGATATTGAACTACTTCAAGGTACATACTCTTTTTACCTTCTTTCTGTTCAGTAAAGTATTACTGTTCATAAGATACTTGGCTAACAATTAATATGCTGTTTCTTGTGCTTTGCATTTTAATTTGTTTAGGAAATGATTAATTCGTTTCACCTTTCCACTACCAAACCAACTCAAAGTGTCCCTGGTTCTATGATACAAAGCTGTTCATTTTAACCTCTTCAGTGCCATAGACAAAATAACTCGTACTAACATGTTTGAACTCTTTTCCAACAGTTCATAACTTCAAAGTTATCAAGTCGTTTCCGACAGTTCATAACTTCAAAGCTAGATGGGGTTACTAGTTATTGATGTGATGTTTGTCAATCATTTAGATATGTGTTCTTAATAAAAATGATTATTTTTCAAAATAGTCATTTTACTGAAAAAAGACCCCAGCACAGCAACTGTAGCTGTGTAAAATATACACAGCAGTCAACAGGTTAAAGTGTTTATATTTATCTATAAACCTTCCGTCATAATGTTATGTAAGAACATGTTATGTTCCAAATACCAATTTAATGAGAAAGTTATATTACTAAATCTCTTGAAATTCTTGATTATTTTCAAATCATCACCAATGTCTATCGTTAGAAATATAGCAATGAAGCATTAATGGAGATCTGTCAAATTGAAAGAAATGTGATTTTCACATTGTGTTTTCTTAATTAATCACCATATGTCATCTGTCATAGCTACTGTTTAACAGATGTCACAGCTAACATATATATGTTGTCTACTGTTTAACAGATGACATCTGTCAACACATATAGTATCTACTGTTTAACAAGATACTTGTATTGGCCTCTGACAAACAAACTATCAAAATGACCAGCAAGCACTGATGTTGGCAAAAAAAATTTTATTTGTATTTTACAAAATATTTTATTTAAAAATAGTGTACAGCTTATATAAGAGAAATAGCTAATTTAACCTTTTCATCACCATATTTCTAATGAAAGACGCTACCTATTCATTTCAAATCATTTTGAAAATAAAAAATTTCAAAGGATTTAGTAATATTTTAAATGGACGTTTTTTTTAATTCAGTGAATTGGTAAAGTAATTAGTGACAGATATTTAAACTGGCTGTCTACTCGCTCAGTTCAAACTTCTTCATTATTAAGCTGGTGTTTGGAACATAACTTAACAAAGGGTTTCACATAAAATTACAAAGGAAGATTTTTAGATAAATTTAAAGACTTGTGAAGTTGTGTGGCTTAGTGTTTAGAACATTGGATTCACAATTGCGAGGTTGTGAGGTCGATTTCTGGGCCAGGCGGTGTGATGTATCCACGAGAAAGACTTTATTTCACATTGCTCCTGTTCATTTGGCTGCAGAAATGAGTGGCAACATCAGTGGTGCCAAGCTGTATCGGCCTTTGCCTTTTCCTTGGACAACATCAGTGGCATGGAGTGGGGAGACTGGTATGCACGGGGAACTGCTGTATTTCCACAAAAACACCTTGCCTGGACTTGTGCTTTGGAGAGGAACTTTCTAGGTGCAAAACCCATGGTCATTTGTCCTTGAAGAGGGACTTTACTGCTTTAACCACTTGAAAATGAACAGTATTGTATTGAAGAACCAGAGGCAATCTCAGGTGGTTTGATATCAAAAGGGTTAGAATCTTGAAATTTTTATTTTTCTCGTGTTAGAGTTTGGTAGCCTGACTACACCTCAGCTGATGGAAAAAGTGCGGGGTCTTCAAAATCTAGCTTTCAAATTGGGACTTGATGAAGGTAAGAGACCTTATTTTAATGGGATCACTGGTGTTGTTGGTGCTGATAGCATTTTGAATGGGATTATTGGTGTCTGTTGACATTTTAATGGGATCACTGGTGCTTGTGCTGGTGGTGTTTTTAATGGGATTATTGGAGTTTGTACTGATGGAGTTATTGGTGATTGTGTTGAAGACATTTTAATGGGATCAGTGGTGTTTGTGTTGACATTTTAATGGAGTTATTGGTGATTGTGTCGACATTTTAATGGGATCAGTGGTGTTTGTGCTGGTGACATTTTTCTATATTGAGTTATAATTTTTGTATTTTCACTGACAAAAACATTTACAGCATTGACCATCGTATTTATTTTGTGAAATATTTAAACTTTTCCTTTTCTCTTTTTCAGCTCGGGAAATGACTCGAGGAAAATTTTTAAACATTCTTCAAAAACAGAAAAGATTTTGATTGGCTTCAAAATAATGGAATTGCTTGCTGCCAATTTTTCATCATCATCATCAGTTACAGACTGAACCATTCTTCACTGTTTTACCAAACTGGATTGGCAAGTCAGACTTGTTCTACCTGTGGTTTTACCAAACTGGGTTGACAAGTTAGACCTGTTCTGCCTGCGGTTTTACCAAACTGGGTTGACAAGTCAGATTTGCTCTGCCTGTGGTGTTACCAACTGGGTTGACAATTCAAGCATGTTCTGAAAATGGTTTAACCAATCTAGGTTGGCATGTATGTCTTGTTCTGGCTGTATTCATATTGGATATTCAGTTTGCTATCTTGGTGAAAGATATTTCTATTGGATTGGAATATTCCAGAAGGAAATAGCAGTATTTATTTAGTCTTCCTTAGGACAATATACTCCTTCTGAAAAAAAAAAAAAAAAAAAAAACATTGTATTTCTTTTTACCCTATGGCTGCACTAAAACTGGATCAGAAAACTCTATTGTTTGCCAATGGTGCAGTTATTTTCTGCTCATTTCTTTTGTCAGTTTAGAATACTAAAAACAATCAGGGTTTCTGCTGAAGGAAAGTTAATACTTACACTCCATTGTCAGATAATGTTTGTTGCAGTGGAGCTAATATAATCAAAGTGACTGTTAATTAAGACATGTTCATTGGAGCTGATATAATTAGATTTACTGTTAAGACGTGTTCATTGGAGCTGATATAATTAGATTTACTGTTAAGACGTGTTCATTGGAGCTGATATAATTAGATTTACTGTTAAGACATGTTCATTGGAGCTGATATAATTGGATTTACTGTTAAGACATGTTCATTGGAGCTGATATAATTAGATTTACTGTTAAGACATGTTCATTGGAGCTGATATAATTAGATTTACTGTTAAGACATGTTCATTGGAGCTGATATAATTAGACTTACTGTTAAGACATGTTCATTGGAGCTGATATAATTAGACACAATATCAGATAAGTCTTGTTACAGTGGAGCTGATATAATTAGACACAATATCAGATAAGTCTTGTTACAATTTTTACCATTGTAAGAAATTTTATTACCTGATTTGGATATATTTATGGAAAACTAATTTTTGATATAAAATAGATATAAAATGTTTTGTATTCCAGTTTTTATTTGTGAAGAAGTTAAAATTTTATTTTATCTCCGAGTTTTGCACTATCGAGTAACATTATTCGAAAGCCTTTTCGGGATCTACAGACCCTTCGCTCCTATACAGGAAACTGACTGGCCAGTCTGCTAATATGTAAATCTGACTGATCAGCCAGTCTGCTGATATGCAAATATGGCTGATCAGTGGATCTGTTAATATGTAAATCTGACTGATCAGCCAGTCTGCTGATATGCAAATCAGGCCGATCAGTCACTGTATATTTTAGGTAATATCATATATTTTCACTAGCTCTGGCAGGTGAACAGTGAACTGTACTGATGAAGGGTAATACCCAGAAACATTAGTGTCTGCAATTCTGTTTACATGCCAACACAAGAGCAAGAATGAGGGGCTCATTCTACTGACATGGCTTTAAAAGTGAGGCTGTTTGCATAATTGCAAACGAATCGAATATTATTATTAATATTTAAAAAACTCAGATTACATTTATTGTATTCAGCCATGTAGAGCAAAATCTTTTTTTTGGTTATATATATATATATATACATATATATATATATATACACATACACACACATACTTATATATATATATACATACACACACACATACATATATAAATATATATTTATACACACACACAGACAAGGACATTCACTGATAAAGCATACTTGACATAACAGTGATTGATTACAAGACTTTATTTTAACCCTTTAATGTTCAAACCGGCCAGAATTCTCTACCTTTTTCTGTTGAAACTGGCTGTAATTAGTTGCTCAAACTGATGTTAAGGTATTGTTCTCAAAATAAATACTTTCAAAATCTCATAGATTCGAGATTGTGTGAGGTAAAGCCTTTACCATGAAAATACAATAGTATATATAGAGTAATGTGAATGCTAAAGGGTTAAACTAATTTGCACAATTTTATCTTCATTTCGTTTACCTACTTTTGAAAGTCAACGTTCTCCTTTTGTCATATCTCTCTCATCTTTATGTATTTATTGTGTCTATATATGTGATTTATTGTGTCTATATATATGATTTATTGTGTCTATATATATGATTTATTGTGTCTATATATGTGATTTATTGTGTCTATATATGTGATTTATTGTGTCTATATATATGATTTATTGTGTCTATATATGTGATTTATTGTGTCTATATATGTGATTTATTGTGTCTATATATGTGATTTATTGTGTCTATATATGTGATTTATTGTGTCTATATATGATTTTATGTGTGTGAGGCAGTTATATTGGCTGAGTTGTTAGTGTTTATTTGTTCCTAGTTTCTGACTTCAAATCCCATCGAAGTCCATTTTGCCTTTCATACTTTCTAGGGTCGATAAAGAAAGTACCAGTAGCAGTCCAGTGCTACCAGTTGTCACACCCTAGAATGAAGGGAGGGGAAGACCATGAGGCAGTCCAGTGCTGGTACATCCCTCTCATTTACCAGTTGTCACACCCTAGAATGAAGGGAGGTGAGGACCAAGAGGATATCTGTGTATGCTCACGACTGCGTGTGCACCTAAAATCTTTAGCAAAAGCATGGTAGATACTACCAAGTCACACTCAATTGTTAGTGATGGTTGTAGTAGTTAACAGTTTAATATTTGTGTGTGTGTATATATATATATATATCAATAATATTATTGATATTATACTCCAGAAGAAAAAGTTGTTGAGTGCTTCTAATCTGTTATAAACTAAATTTGTTAAATAATCAACAAATTAAATAACTCATTGCTTATATATATATATATCAAGATCTCAGACTTCATTCGCTTAACAAGTGGGGTGAAGCTTGTCAAATCGGACCGAGGAAACAATGTTTCCATTGGTCTGTTCGATTGCTGTATGTTTATATATATATATGTATTTCCTTGAGCAAGACACTTTATTTCACATTGCTCCAGTTTACTCAGCTGTAGAAATAAGATGATAGGGACTGGGGTTCCTATCATTCCACTGCAAAGTGGTCGTGGAGGTGCCACGGCAAAAAAGCACCCACACTCACTGTAAATGAGGTTGGTGTTAGGAAGGGCATCCAGCTGTAGAAATCAAGCCAGAATCAGTTTCCGTCCCACCCTTGCAAGCAGGGAAAAGCGGACGTAAAATGAAATGATGATGATGATGTATGTTTATTAGGGTGTTTTGTATTTATTGGTCAATTTTTTTTTGTTGGAAATTATCTCATGTCGATTGCACCCTGAATCCATTTCACATAAAAGCTCCCCAGGCAAAAATACAAGAAGAGATACAATATATTTAGGGGTTACAAGGTTTGGTGTCTTTTGAATGCTTTGCTATTGCAGCCAGGTTGCAGTTTTTGTCTGGGTACATGTAGCTACTGACACATTATCCTTATTTTCATAGCTAATGTTACCCTTGTAGCAATTTATGATTATACTTTGGTGTGGGTCTGACATGTATTACCTGAAGGACTATGTAGGATTACTAGGTCAACTCCTACTTCGTCCAATGCTTTTAGTATTTCAGTAACTCTCTCTGAAGGTCATGCAGCTTTATCATTCTTTATCTCTTTCATTAATTCTATATGTTAAGACATCAAGGTGATGGGACCTTACTCCTTTTCAACATCTTATCAGGTATGCAAGCTTATGAAAACAACTAATATGTAAATGAAGTTTGTAAAATAGGCTGCAACACTGACTTTAACTCTCTCTCTCTCTCTCTCTCTCTGTGCAATGAGTTACCGCAGTCTCCTTCTGCTTGACATGTATATAAAACCAGATGTATACTACTTTTGAAGCAAATACTGACATATGTCCTATATACAGTGATGAGAGTAAGTTCTATTACTGTCCTGTTTAGATTGTTCTGATTCTTCATTTAACAATATCTGTATTGAAGTAGTGAGAGGAAATATAGATAGATTATATATACATACATATATAGATAGATTATACATACATATATAGATAGATTATATATACATACATATGATGACATATAGACTTATTAAAAAGAAATAGAAATACAGAATTGGATCCTACGAGGAAAGTTATATTACATGTAAGTATGAATATTAACCACTTCTTCGATTTTATCCCTACACACACACACATACGCATACACATTTCAAAAGCCTTAGTAAGGTCCACAAATACTTGATACAGTTCTACTTGTTGTTTAACATACTTCTCATTAATTGTAGAGTTTTGTGGGTCATATTGAAGGAGGCTGGATGGCCTCATCCTCCTCTATGGGACACTTCCAGAATCTATTTTAGTGGAAAACAGTGTCAAAGAAGGTGACATACCAACAGCCTCTCTCTTTTCCATCTACTTTGCTGTGTTACCAACATATATAAATAATAATGATAATAATGAAATTATTGTGTACAGTGCTCAGGTGCACTACAACTCATCAAAGGATACATTGAAGCTCCGATGTCTGGCAACTGGCTTGTTTAACACCCACAAAATTATTAACCATCTTGCCAACAACAACCCTGAGCAGCGTTTTGATTTCCATGTGTCTAACACACGTGGGCATGCCCTCAAAGTCAGAAAACAGCTCAGCTCCCATGACTTTTGGAAACATTTTTTCACGCTCAGAGTTGCTGAAGCATGGAACAAACTACCTGCATCAGTTGTTAGCTGTCGAGACACTGCATCCTTTAAAGCCTCCATGGAACAAACTACCTGCATCAGTTGTTAGCTGTCGAGACACTACATCCTTTGAAACCTCCATGGAACAAACTACCTGCATCGGTTGTCAGCTGTCGAGACACTACAACCTTTGAAACCTCCATGCTTCCTGAAATTCGCCAACACTACACCTGATCCCCCCCCCCCCCGTTCATACACATGCACACATATATATCATGACTCATACACTATTCACTTCCCTGACATTTGTATATTATTCTATGTATTATACATGCACCTTTGATGAGTTGTAGTGCACCTGATCACTATACAATAATTTCATTATACCTGATAATAATAATAGTGTTGGTAAATTTCAGGAAGTATTGAGGTTATAACCCTTTAGCATTCACATTACTCTACCATGAAAATATAATAGTATATATAAAGGCATATTTATCTCACATAATATTGAATCTATGAGATTTTGAAAGTATTTATTTTGAGAACAAGACCTTAATATCAGTATGACTGGCCAGTTTCAACAGAAAAAGGTAGAGAACTCTGGCCGGTTTGAACATTAAAGGGTTAAAGGATGCAGCGCTTCCTGAAATTCGCCAACACTATACTTGATATACGGCTCGGAAAAATCTCTTTCCTAGAGCTATTTTATTGTAAGACTATTTTGAGTTTCTAACTCAATATATACCTTTGATATATATATATAGGAAAAAGTATGACCCCGACGGCAGAGCTCTAGCCATTTCGACGGCTATTTCTGGACTAATCCACTAGTCCAGAAATTGCCGTCGAAATGGCTAGAGCTCTGCCTTCGGGGTCATACTTTTTCCTATTTCCCACTCTACTACTCTAAGTATTGAGTACTCTGGTGCGTTATGGTCCATCTGGTTCCTTACCACAATTCCTTTGTTATATATATATATATATATATATAACCAATACTGGAATTGAATAATCAAGACCGTAACGGTATGCCATATATAAAATCATATATTTTATCTGATGAAGACGTACTGAAAAAACAACACAGTACCTTTGAAATATATATAATAAAGTATATATTTTGATTGTGAATATTTTTCATTTGTTAATATTTTGAATAATATATATATATTTGCTTTGCAAGGTTTCCGATATGAAATTGTGTGTTGAAACAAATATTGTTATATTTGGGGAGGGTCATATTGTTATAATATTGCCAGAAATAATAATAAAACACACTCACTGTTTGGTTTGGATTGGTTTTCACTTCTGTATATTTTATATCAATAAACATTGATTGCCAGATAAATTAACTCTGGAGATATAAAAGATACAGAAGCGAAAACCAACCCCAACCAAACAGTGAGTGTGTTCTGTTATTATTTTTGGCAATATAACAATATATGTATATATATTAAATTAAATATAATATATTAAATAAAATATGTAAAGGGTAAACAGAAATAACAACACAATCGGTACAGTATGTGGAAGGTATAATTAGGTTAACGCTTGAAATAGCAGGAAGAGGGTCTTAACGTTTCGGATGCTAGTCCTTCATCAGAAGAAAGAATGAGAAATAAAATAGATTGAGGGGATGGGATTGGAAAAAATATCTTTAAATAAAAATAACAGGTCCATTCATGTTGATATATATATATGTGTGTGTGAATATATGAAGGTAGAGAGAGAGGGTGATGTTGGATGATGTATTTTTAAGCAATATTCAGTTTTCATTTCTAAATTTCTAATTTCAGAGTGCTAAATTGTTAATAATAATAATGAAGGGCTTTTTCATCACTATATTTGCTCTCTGTACTGCTATCTCTCTACAGGCAGTTAATGGTGAAAATATATTGTTCATAACATTCCCTTTCTTTAGTCATGTAAATCCAATGATTTCCATAGCAAAGGAATTACTAAAATATGGACATAAATCCTATTTCCCTCTTACTAGAGAACTAACTGAAACTTTCCATAATGAAGAAAATATAAATTTTATGCCAATGGAGGATTTCTCGGAAATAGATCAAATGCGAAATGAAATGGAGCAGTTTGAGACATGGAAAGACTTTCAAGTTTTATTAAACGATCTGAAACTGTTTCCAAAAATGTGTGATAAATTGTTACTGAATACAAAATGGATTGAATCTTTGAAAGCCGTCAATGCCAGTTTAGTTGTCGCCAATGGATTATATATGAGTACTTGTGTTTCAATAATTCCTTATCAACTGTCCATACCATTTGTTCTCCTAGGAGCTGATATTCTTCCCAGTATTCATCGCATTCCATGGCTCCCAAATATTTTCCCAAATATTTATGCAGGATTCCCAGAAAAGATGACATATTCACAAAAGATAATAAGTACTTTGTGTTCTATTATAGACTACAGTATTCCTCCCATTGGATCACCTTCATACAGTGTAAAAACTTATGCTAAAGACAAGCCTGATATTTCTTTTACAGATTTACTACATCAAGCACAACTTTTCCTATTTGATAAAGATGTACTTTTAGATTATCCCCAACCACAACTTCCAAACGTAAAATATGTTGGAGGTCTTGCTACAAAAAATTCGTTACCTTTGAAGGGAGAATTACTGGAATTTGTAAATGCTTCTAAGAATGGAATAGTTCTTGTATCGTTTGGCAGTAATATCAATGATTTCCCTACATCCCAATTAGAAAAACTACAAACTGCTTTTAAACAAATAAAATATGATGTTGTGTGGAGACAGAAGAAAACATCATTTTCTCATAAGAATATTTATATCAGTAACTGGATACCACAAAATGACCTGCTTGGACATCCAAAAACTAAATTGTTTGTTACTCACTGTGGAAATAGTGGTCAGTTTGAAGCTTTGTTCCATGGTGTACCAATGCTAGGAATTCCTTTATCTGCAGACCAATATCATAATGCACACAGAGTGATCGACAAAGGATATGGTCTTTCTCTTGACATATTAAACTTCACTCCCGAGGAATTAATAGAGAAATTAAATGAATTGATTGAAAATGATGAATATTCTAAGAACATTAAACAAGCTAGTGAAATATTTCACTCTCGTCCTGAACGTCCAGCAAAGAAATCAGCTCGTCATATTGATCATATTTTAAAGTATGGTGGAACATATCTAAAATCTCCATGTCAAGAGAGTCCATTGTATGAATTTCTCATGATCGATGTGTTGGTTCCTATATTTGCAGTAACATTACTTTTGATATATTTCATATATTTGATTGGAAAAAAATGTTTATCTGTTTGTTGTAAGAAGAAAACCAAAACTGATTAAAATAATTTCTTTGTTAATCCCTGAGGTGGAAAATAAATTATTTGTATTGTATTGTTTTATGTAAATGTCGTTTTATGGCCCCAACATGATAGAAAGGGTAGTATAATAGAAATTATACGGGATTTCTTCGGCCATCTTCCATGCGCATCACATGGCCATATCAACGCAATCTTCTCTCCTGCATACTTCAATTCGTCCCTCTTATACACAGTTTCACTCTCAACACGTCCTTGCTTAGTCATTCACGTACATTGACATTGTACATTCATCGGAGCATGCTTCCAGCCTTCGCTGGCTCAAGAAATGAAGATGGAGTGAGGTTCTTGGAATTCTGTGGTGCACATGAACTAACTATGCATAGTTAATCAGGTAATAGAAGTTATAGAAATAGGCTGTGTTCTGACCTGGAGAGAGAGGATAGGTTCTGCCAGGTTTTTATAACTGCCCAAGACATACTATCTGGGCAATGAAATATCTGAGATCCCAGTCAAGCTTATATCAGAGCAAGAAACTCAAATTAGGATAGCTGTATCAAAGATCCTCATTCATCAAAAGCCAACCAGAGAAGGAAGGCTAAGCACAGTATAGGAATAGTGATGTTTGTGACTTTCAGCATAGCCACAGCATGCTAGCTAGAACAGGTAAAAGACTAAAAATGTGAAATAGTATTAAAAAACAAAACAAAAAAAATACACTTCATTATAGAAAAAAATTTGTATTTTTTATTCATTTTGAAATTTTTGTACAACATTTGTATGGAATAATAAATAATTGTTTCAAATTTAAGTTTTAGGGGAAGAGGAAAGTTGATTGTATCGATTGGTATTTTATTTTATCAATCACAGAATGATGAAATCTAAAGTTCATTTTGGGAGGAATGAAAAGAGACAGACCAAATGCTGTCAAGTATTTAATCAACTTGTTAGAGAATTCTTCACGGTGTTTGTAATTAAATAATAAATATTACCTTTGCTTTGTTTTTTGCTTTACCCATCTTACTAATTTCAAAGAATCAAAAGAAAAAGTAAGTTGCTCCTAATTATTGATAAGAGTAATGTAGTATATTACCTCCCCTTAATCTAGGCACAAAAACCCCAATAAAATATAGCATATCACCTCTACTTCCTAGAGTCCAGAAACCCATTACAGAGTCATAAGGGGCTCCGTATTGACATACAGCGTTTCTTGGGTATTTTAAGCCTGATGGAGCCCATCCCTCTCCAGGTCTGAATACAGCAGATTTCTTCCAGAGAAGGATAGACAATGAGAGAGAGAGAGAGAGATAGAGGAAGAATCAACCTCAGTACGAGACTGGTACTATTTGCAGAGAGCCAGAATGACTACCATAAAGCATTCTATCTGATGTTCTAACGACTCTGCCGATTAATTGCCTATCACCTCTACTTACCTAGTAACAAAAAAAACAGTAAAATAGCAAATACCTCCAATTACATCAGGACAAGAAACTAAAGTAGTGGTGGTGGGGTTTTGTGGTAATAGTTGTGGCGGTGACAGTAGTGTTTGTGGTGGTGATGGTGGTAGTAGTGGTGGTGGCAATTGAATCAATGGTTATGCTGGTGGTGGTAGTAATTATACTGACTCCAGTATTTTACTGGTATTTGATTTTATCGACATCTGACCTTGGTGTGATTTGAAACCAGAATATAAAATGCCAAAGCAAAACACTACAATGTATTTCATCCAACATAATTCAGCCAATTGACTTGCCTCTCAGAAATAAAGATAATGACAATAAGAATTACTAAAAGGCCAGTTAACCCTTTAGCATTTGCATTACTTTATATTTTCTATTGTATTTTCGCAGTAAAGGCTATGTTACATAATTATCTTATAACATTCACGTTACTCTATATTTACTATCGTATTTTCACAGTAAAGGGTTTATCTTACATAATTATCTTACATATCGAATCTATGAGATTTTGATATTCATTTTGAGAAGAATACCTTAACATCAGTATGAATGGCTGATTACAGCCAATTCGAACAGAAAGAGATGAGAGAATTCTGGCCAATAAACGTGGTTGGTGTTAGGAAGGGCATCCAGCCGTAGACAACCTACCAGACAGTCCCATACGAGTGAGACGACCAATCTTGCCTCAAGTGGAACAATTCCCGTCTAAACCCATGCTAGCGTGGAAGATAGACGTTAAACGATGATGATGATGATGATGATGATGATGATACGGTTGGTTTAAATGCTAAAGAGTTAATCTTATTCATAAACCCAAGTATGTCAGCTTAAGTATCAATTAGCTCCCTTGTTTCTTTGTATTACTGTTTCTGTACATAAATTATATCTAACCTTTTCAATACAAAACTATCCTAGGTTCTATTATACTAAGCTATTTATTTTAACATGTTTATATTTCTCTAAAAACCACCAATCAAAATATCATATAAGAGCACCAGCTTCTTAATAAGAAAGTTGTTTAAATCCCTCTAAATTCTTAATTATTTTCAAAATTATTTGAAAATCAGAGGCAGTGTCTTTCATGAGAAATATTGTAATGAAAGGGTTAAAGTTTTTATATTTATCTAAAATCTTTTACTAAATTCTTTCAAATCCTTGATTATTTTCAAAGTAATTTGAAAATTGTAAGTAATGTTTTTCATTAGAAATATAGTAACGAAAAAGTTAACATTCTCTAAACAACAATAACAACTATTTAAAGACTCCCTAAGATATTACAGATAATAATTAATTATATTTACTCACTAATTTAATGAATGGTCCCCTTCAATATGAAGAATGCTGGTCAACGCAGTAACACTGAGAAGCATTCTTGATGCAAATATAATAATGGTATATCTTGCATGGAAGAAGATGGACGTTAAATGATAATGATGATGATGATTATCGTTATTATTTCCATGAATAAAACTTCTTAAAATTCCACCGTTGTGTCATCCTGTGAGCATCACAGTCATTGAGGTTAAGTTTAGAGTTTGATCCTACATCCACACATTTTTGGAACTGTTTGTTTAAAATTTGTTTTGTATCCTGTGAGAAAATAAAGCAAAGACATTGAATTGATGGAATTGGTAAATAACATGAAGAAAGGGTAAAGTTATTTAGCATGGGTCACTGTCTTACATTGTTTGAAAGTGAGCCATATTTTAATGAAGAAAAGTCATAGATGAAAACCAATAATTATAAAATATTAGGTTGTAACACAAATTCCCGCCGTTTTTTATATTAAACAAGTTATAACAACGGCGGGAATTTATGTTACACAACCTTGACATAGAATGTGAGATCTTTGGAGAAATAATGGTTTCTGGTTTTGTCACAACAAAGGCAACAATTTTTTGGGGAAGGGAAAATTGATTAAATCGACCCCATTGCATTACTGGTGCTTTATTTTATTGGCTCCGTAAGGATGAAAAACAAAGCTAACCCCAGCAGGATTTGAACTGCGGACATAACTATATGCCACAAAAGCTTTAACAAAACTGTCCTTGAAACAATAGAAATAGGATATTTGGAGAAGTGTGAGATATAGAATGTGAGATATTTGGAGAAATATTAGATATAGAATGTGAGATATTTGGAGAAATATTAGATATAGAATGTAAGATATTTGGAGAAGTGTGAGATATTTGGAGAAGTGTGAGATATAGAATGTGAGATATTTGGAGAAATATTAGATATAGAATGTGAGATATTTGGAGAAATATTAGATATAGAATGTGAGATATTTGGAGAAATATTAGATATAGAATGTAAGATATTTGGAGAAGTGTGAGATATTTGGAGAAGTGTGAGATATAGAATGTGAGATATTTGGAGAAATATTAGATATAGAATGTGAGATATTTGGAGAAATATTAGATATAGAATGTGAGATATTTGGAGAAATATTAGATATAGAATGTGAGATATTTGGAGAAATATTAAATATAGAATGTGAGATATTTGGAGAAATATTAGATATAGAATGTGAGATATTTGGAGAAATATTAGATATAGAATGTGAGATATTTGGAGAAATATTAGATATAGAATGTGAGGTATTTGGAGAAATATTCGATATAAAATGTGGTGAAAGAATTAAAAAGATTTTGTAAAGAAGTTTTAGCCATATTGGTGAAATGAATCCTTTTTAATGAGAGCACAATCCCACTATTAGCATTTTGGTGTAGGACATGTTTTAGTACAGTGGTGTAATGTTAGAAATACAGTAAGAAAAGTGTTAAAAATATCCTAACCTGTTGATATGACCAGTTACCATTAGGTAGAACTGAACACATTTGGATATATAAGGTCTCACCGCCAGATTCAATGCAGCGTTCATCACTCGACAGTTGACCTTTCACATTTAACTGAAATAACTGTAAAAGTTAAAAAAATGTTATTGTTATAATCTGTTTAACTCTTTAGCATTTACATTACTCTATATTTACTATTGTATTTTCATGGTAAAGGCTTTACCTCACATAATATCACATATAATATCTCACATAACATTTACATTACTCTATATCTACTATTGCATTTTCATGGTAAAGGCTTTACCTCACATAATATCACATATAATATCTCACATAACATTTACATTACTCTATATCTACTATTGTATTTTCATGGTAAAGGCTTTATCTTACATAATATCACATATAATATCTCACATAACATTTACATTACTCTATATCTACTATTGTATTTTCATGGTAAAGGCTTTATCTTACATAATATCACATATAATATCTCACATAACATTTACATTACTCTATATCTACTATTGTATTTTCATGGTAAAGGCTTTATCTTACAGCTCCCATGACTTTCGGAAACACTTCTTCACACTCAGAGTTGCTGAAGCATGAAACAAACTACCTGCATCAGTTATTAGCTGCCGACACACTGCATCCTTTAAAACCTCCATGCTTCTTGAAATTCGCCAACACTATACCTGATATCCCACCCACTCCATACACACATGTATATCATGACACTGTTCACTTTCCTGACATTTGAACATTATTCTATGTACTATACATGCACCTTTGATGAGTTGTAGTGCACCTGAACACTGTACACAATTTCATTATAATTATTAAAACTGGGAGACCAAGGAGACCAAAGGTCTTGATGGCGACTGGCATCAAAAGGAAGTAGTTTGCAAAGTCCCACTTTTTAGCAATTAAAGTGTATATAGACTCCTTTTTACCTGGGCTCCGCCTAAGTGATGGCAATTTCTGATACCAATAGTTCCACCTTCAATATTGGACCCATCAGTATCAATACAATTGGTAGTGTTTTCAAGTATTACCTAAATAAGAAGAAGGGAGTTAAGAAACTTGTTCAAGAACGTATTACAACAGAAGTGACACACAAACCAGACATGTAGCAGTTCAGCTGACCCCAACACCCCCCAAAAAGTAGTCTATGTACTCACTTGACTTGCTAGAAATAGCAGCCAAACCTCCTGTAACCCTTTAGCATTTACATTACTCTATATATACTATTGTATTTTTTAGGTAAAGGCTTTATCTTACATAATATTGAATCTATGAGATTTTGTTATTATTTATTTTGAGAACAATACCTTAACATCAGTATGAGCAGCCAGTTACAGCCGGTTTGAACAGAAAGAAGTGAGAGAATTCTGGCCGGATACGGCTGGTTTAATTGCTAAAGAGTTAAATCACACACATACTTCAGTATCTACTTTAAAAAAGGTGTAGGTATGATTGTGTGCTTAAGGGGTCTCCCACACAACCTCATGGTTTCAGCTCCTGTCCCATTGTATGACACCTTAAGCAAGTATCTTCTACTATACCTTTAGGTTGACCAATGTCTTATGAGTAAAATAGATGGTAACCGCAGAAGCCTCTAGTGTGTGTGTGCGTGCGCGCATGCGTGCGTGCGTGTGTGTATATATATATATATATATATATGTATATATGTATATATATAATGAAAGAGTGAAGAATAACATGGTCGGCTGTACAAAAAGGGTTTTATTTACAGTATTAACAATTGTTTTCCGATGATTTGATCAGAGACACACACTATTTAAGGTCAAGTGACGCAATTTCGAGTGATTACCGGCTTTTAGACTCACCTGATCAATGAAACAATTGTTAATGCTGTAAATAAAACCCTTTTTGTACAGCCGACCATGTTATTCTTCACTCTTTCACTACTATTACTCCAAGAATGACCTGCATGGGAATTCTCACAAACTCGCTACCTAACTAAGGAAACCTCTTGTTGAGTCAAACAACGCCGTACGTTAAAACTATCCATAGTACAGAGTACTCACAACCTCTAAATGGATTACCTAAAACGATAACTTGTTATCCCATATATATATATATATATCAAATGAAAAAACAGAGTTAAAGACTTGCATTAATCCCCTGTAATTTAATGAGCAAAGAAGTTATGGCACCAACTCTGTTTATGGCGAAACATTCTCTTCTTTGAATTTGTCCAGGTTTTTTATAGCTCTCTCTCTCTCTCTATATATATATATATAAATCTATATATATAAAGTTGTAGTTCCCGTCTGTTTGTTTGTTTGTTCACGAACTCCTCCTATGGTTTTGAAGATAGACCCCCATAACCATATATATTCTGAAACTACATTGCCCAGGATACTTGGATAAGTATATTTCATTTTAATCAAAGGGTTCCCCGGGGTCATAAACCCTTGCTGAAAATCTTTTCCCTTCGATTTATATGAAATTTAAACCATAGGTAAATGACAAGATATGATGCCTATTTACAAAATTTCAGCAAATTTCAATAATATTAAGACACCCTAATGGAGTTTTTCTCCATAAATTATATCACTGATTTAAAATTAATCATCATTTTCTTACAAAAATAATGTGTGAAACGCAGCAAGGCACAGGTAATTTGGCTAGTATATATATATATATACATATATATATACACACACATATATATATATATATATATGTGTGCATGTGTATGTGTGTGTGTGTGTATGTGTATGTGTGTTTGTATGTGTATGTGTGTATGTGTGTATATGTGTGTGTGTATATGTGTGTGTGTTTGTGTGTGTGTTGACATTTGTAACAGTATTTGTCAAGTAACTTAGAGGTTTGACAAAACGGGATTGATAGAATAAGTAACAGGCTTGAAACAAAATAAGGCCTGGGGTTGATATGACCAACTAAACTCCTTTAAGGCACTGCTCAAGCATGGCCAGAATCAGTAATAAAAGAATTATTTGAAAACTCAATCGATATATTTACCTCGCCCCAGTATTTATTTGGAGGTGGTGGTGGGTATTTATCCAGAACTTCATAAGCCACATTCTCCAGGAACCATTTGAAACTCTTGCAGTTGTGTTCCTTCTTAAATTCTATTAGTTTGGTAATATTTGTGAGAGGGAATCCTTCAATTGTTGGTTGTCTAGTGTAGAAGTAACTCCGCTGTTCTTTGTCCAACCAAACTTCAACAACACGCATGTAATTCTGTGGACAAAACAATGGACAGAACAATGTCAGAATTTCTGGTAGAACTTGTGTTAACAACAAGTAATGATGTAACACTCTATTGTGTAATAGCAATTGATGCAACAGCCTCCCATGTAACACTCTATTGTGTAACAGCAATTGATGTAACAGCCTGCTATGTAAAACTCTATTGTGTAACAGCAATTGATGTAACAGCCTGCTATGTAAAACTCTATTGTGTAACAGCAATTGATGTAACAGCCTGCTATGTAACACTATATTGTGTAACAGCAATTGATGTAACAGCCTGCTATGTAACACTCTATTGTGTAATAGCAATTGATGTAACAGCCTGCTATGTAACACTCTATTGTGTAATAGCAATTGATGTAACAGCCTGCTACGTAACACTCTATTGTGTAACAGCAATTGATGTAACAGCCTGCTATGTAAAACTCTATTGTGTAACAGCAATTGATGTAACAGCCTGCTATGTAACACTATATTGTGTAACAGCAAGCTACGTAACACTATATTGTGTAACAGCAATTGAGGTAACAGTCTGCTACGTAACACTATATTGTGTAACAGCAATTGATGTAACAGCCTGCTACATAACACTATATTGTGTAACAACAAGTGAATGTAACAGCTGTCATGTGGCATCATATTGTGTAACAGCAACTGATGTAACAACCTGTCATGTGACACCCTATTGTGTAACAACAAGTGATGTAACAGCCTGGGTGTAACAACAAGTAGTGTAACAAACTGCCATATAATGTCTTATATGTCTTTTTGTGTAACAAGTGATGTAACAGCCTGGGTGTAACAACATCTAGTGTAACAAACTGCCATATAATGTCTTATATGTCTTTTTGTGTAACAAGTGATGTAACAGCCTGGGTGTAACAACAACTAGTGTAACAAACTGCCATATAATGTCTTATATGTCTTTTTGTGTAACAAGTGATGTAACAGCCTGGGTGTAACAACAACTAGTGTAACAAACTGCCATATAATGTCTTATATGTCTTTTTGTGTAACAAGTGATGTAACAGCCTGGGTGTAACA
Organism: Eledone cirrhosa; assembly: GCA_964016885.1. Classification (NCBI taxonomy): domain Eukaryota; kingdom Metazoa; phylum Mollusca; class Cephalopoda; order Octopoda; family Eledonidae; genus Eledone; species Eledone cirrhosa. The sequence continues at coordinate 39,861,874 of OZ024754.1, forward strand.
ACAACTAGTGTAACAAACTGCCATATAATGTCTTATATGTCTTTTTGTGTAACAAGTGATGTAACAGCCTGGGTGTAACAACAACTAGTGTAACAAACTGCCATATAATGTCTTATATGTCTTTTTGTGTAACAAGTGATGTAACAGCCTGGGTGTAACAACAACTAGTGTAACAAACTGCCATATAATGTCTTATATGTCTTTTTGTGTAACAAGTGATGTAACAGCCTGGGTGTAACAACAACTAGTGTAACAAACTGCCATATAATGTCTTATATGTCTTTTTGTGTAACAAGTGATGTAACAGCCTGCTATGTAACAACAACTAGTGTAACAAACTGCCATATAATGTCTTATATGTCTTTTTATGTAACAAGTGATGTAACAGCCTGGGTGTATCAACATCTAGTGTAACAAACTGCCATATAATGTCTTATATGTCTTTTTGTGTAACAAGTGATGTAACAGCCTGGGTGTAACAACAACTAGTGTAACAAACTGCCATATAATGTCTTATATGTCTTTTTGTGTAACAAGTGATGTAACAGCCTGGGTGTAACAACAACTAGTGTAACAAACTGCCATATAATGTCTTATATGTCTTTTTGTGTAACAAGTGATGTAACAGCCTGGGTGTAACAACAACTAGTGTAACAAACTGCCATATAATGTCTTATATGTCTTTTTATGTAACAAGTGATGTAACAGCCTGGGTGTATCAACATCTAGTGTAACAAACTGCCATATAATGTCTTATATGTCTTTTTGTGTAACAAGTGATGTAACAGCCTGGGTGTAACAACAACTAGTGTAACAAACTGCCATATAATGTCTTATATGTCTTTTTGTGTAACAAGTGATGTAACAGCCTGCTATGTAACACCATACAGTGTAACACCATTTAATGTAACATCATGTAATGTAAATGGACTCCAGTAAATCACTGGTACTGAATAGTACCAGTGATTTACAACAGATACAAACCGATAGAACAATTTTGGTGCTTATTCCAGTAAATCCTTCAGAGATTTCAGACCTGTAGATGTGACCAACGTGAGAACACGGGACCCACTCTATACTTCCTCCACACTGCCATATCTGAAATTGAAAAGGATGGTTTCTGATTTAGGCACAGGGCCAGCAATTTGGGGGGAGGAGGGGAGAGTCGATCAAAACGACCCCAGTGCATTACTGGTGCTTTGTTTTATCGACCCTGTAAGGACGAAAGGCAAAGCTAACCTCGGTGGGATTTGAACACAGAACGTAAAGGGACGTAACTCTATGCCACTAAGCATGTTGTCCGACGCTCTACCGATTCTAGCCAATCCACCGCCCTGAAATAGAAAATACAATAAAATAATAGATAATACAATAAAATCACAACTGAGTTATTTTGTCTCTGTGAATATTGATCATATTTTGAGACTAGATAAGCAGTACCATTTTACAGAGTGTACCGAGTGCATTTTATTGTGGCACCAGCACTACCATTTTACAGGGTGGCTGGAGGGCATTTTATTGTGGCACCAGCACTACCACTTTACAGACTGTACCGAGTGCATTTTATTGTGGCACCAGCACTACCATTTTACAGGGTGGCTGGAGGGCATTTTATTGTGGCACCAGCACTACCACTTTACAGACTGTACCGAGTGCATTTTATTGTGGCACCAGCACTACCATTTTACAGGGTGGCTGGAGGGCATTTTATTGTGGCACCAGCACTACCACTTTACAGACTGTACCGAGTGCATTTTATTGTGGCACCAGCACTACCACTTTACAGAGTGTACCGAGTGCTTTTTATTGTGGTACCAGCACTACCATTTTACAGACTGTACCGAGTGCATTTTATTGTGGCACCAGCACTACCACTTTACAGACTGTACCGAGTGCTTTTTATTGTGGCACCAGCACTACCACTTTACAGACTGTACCGAGTGCTTTTTATTGTGGTACCAGCACTACCACTTTACAGGGTGGCTGGAGGGCATTTTATTGTGGCACCAGCACTACCACTTTACAGACTGTACCGAGTGCTTTTTATTGTGGTACCAGCACTACCACTTTACAGGGTGGCTGGAGGGCATTTTATTGTGGCACCAGCACTACCACTTTACAGGGTGTACCGAGTGCTTTTTATTGTGGTACCAGCACTACCACTTTACAGGGTGGCTGGAGTGCATTTTATTGTGGCACCAGCACTACCTCTTTACAGGGTGGGCTGGATTGTATGTGTGTGAGTGGGAATATGTGTGCATATTTGTATCTGTTAGTGTGTGTGCATGGATTCTTGGTATGTAGGTATGTATCTGTGAGAGAGGTGTATGTGTGTGTCTCTGTGTGCATGTATGTATGCATGTGTGTATGCATGCATTTGTGGCATGTATGTGTGTGTGTGTGAGAGAGAGAGGTGTGAGTCTAATAGAAATAGTTACCTTGAAAGATAATTCAAAGTTCTCCCCGCCCCATATCTGTAGTCCAGGGTCGTATCCTCCGAGTTCTAGGAAATATTTCCTATCCATGGCAAACAAACCTCCAGCATGGGTTGGAGAACTGGAGGAAATATAGGCAACAGGACTCTATAAGGGTTGGTCATTTATGGATTCAATAGACAGGCAGATAGACATTAGCAACAACAGATATGGAAATATAGACAAGAGGACTTATAACTAGGAGGGTTGGTCATTTATGGACCCAATAGACAGACAGACGTTAACAACAGTAGATATTCTTTTTTTCTTCTTCAGCCACTTATTACTGAGAGGTTCGTGGGGGCAGAGTCCTCAAACATTCTCCATTCTCTGTCAGAAGCAACTGTTTCCAATAGATCTGGGTAGATTCCCAAGTGAGACCAGCCAAGCTCATGGATGTTATAATAATAATAATAATGAAATTATTGTGTACAGTGCTCAGGTGCACAACAACTCATCAAAGGTGCATGTATAGTACATAGAATAATGTATAAATGTCAGGGAAGTGAACAGTGTATGAGTCATGAAATACATGTGTGCGTGTGTGTTGGGGAATTTCAGGAAGCATGGAGGTTTTAAAGGATGCAGTGTCTCGACAGCTAACAACTAATGCAGGTAGTTTGTTCCATGCTTCAGCAACTTCCGAAAGTCATGGGAGCTGTGCTGTTTTCTGATTTTGTAGACACATGAAATTCTAAAAGGTGCTCAGAGTTATTGTTGGCAAGATGGTTAATAACTTTGTGGCTGTTTATCCAACCATCTTGCTCAAGTCTACCCCTGGGTCTCCTGCCAGTTGGTTTTGCGATTCTTTCATGAGACAGTCTAACCATATGCCTGTAATACCAGAGCTGTGTTCACTCAATTCAAAGAAGAAGCAGCTCTACCTGGAGTGATTCTCTAGTAGTAGTAGTAGTAGTAGTAGTGGTGGTGCTGGTGGTGGTGGTACAGCTGCTTGAATAGTTTCCACCACTATATAGATAAAAGAAACACATTTTCCTGCACCTACTCTCCAAACTACTTCATTGGTCAAATCAAATGATACCAAAGGCTCTGGTAACAGAATAAAATGATATGTTGCTGTTGCTGAGGCGAACTCTTGTTTCTCCACTCCCAAATGAGACGGAGCTTTCCTTTTTTACATGCCCCACACATTTCCCATGCTATAAAACCTAATTATATTCAGGATTCTGTGAGATTTAACCCTTTAGCATTTACATTACTCTAAATTTACTATTATATTTTCACAGTAAAGGCTTTATTTTACATATTTATCTCATATAATATCAAATCTATGAGATTTTGATGTTATTTATTTTACCTTAACATTAGAATGAATAGCAAATTACAGCAGGTTTCAACAGAAAGAGGTGAGAGAATAATTCTGGCCGGATTTGGCCAGTTTAAATGCTAAAGTTTTAAAGAAAGTTTATACCGATATGGTTCAGTATTGTATTTTCTACGTTTCAGTTCTTTTTCTGGTACTTCACTCTCTTTATAAAGAAATCCCCATTCAAATATTCCACGGAACAATTTCATATAAGTTGGTTCGTAACTGAAATTATCCCAGTTAATTTTATCAATGATTGGAACTGCCAAGATGGTTCTGCAGAGAAATAAGAAAAACACAAAAAAATATGGCAATAATAACTGTGTAATAATTTTAGCACAAGGCCAGCAATTTGAAGGGAATGGGGAACATCGCTTAAATCGACATCAGTGCATTACTGGTACTTAATTTTATCAACCTTGTAAGGATGAAAGGATGAAAGGCAAAGCTGACCTCGGTGGGATTTGAACTTAAAATGTAGAAAGTCATAACTAAATATCACAAAGTATTTTGTATGACGCTCTACCGATGCTGCCAATCCACTGCTCAAAAAAACTAAGTGGAGTGTGGGAGTGTTTGTAAAGGTTAAAAGGAGCACCCTAGTGCTGGGGCCATAATAAATATACTTGGTAGAGTGTGGGAGTGTTTGTAAAGGTTAGAAGGAGCACCCTAGTGCTGGGGCCATAATAAATATACTTGGTAGAGTGTGGGAGTGTTTGTAAAGGTTAGAAGGAGCACCCTAGTGCTGGGGCCATAATAAATATACTTGGTAGAGTGTGGGAGTGTTTGTAAAGGTTAGAAGGAGCACCCTAGTGCTGGGGCCATAATAAATATACTTGGTAGAGTGTGGGAGTGTTTGTAAAGGTTAGAAGGAGCACCCTAGTGCTTGGGCCATGATAAATATACTTGGTAGAGTGTGGGAGTGTTTGTAAATTCAGTACTGAAGCAGGGTTACTGACCTCCCATAGAAGTAGATGTAGTTTTGGGTGGGTTTGAATTAAAAGGGTTACTAAGATTACCTGTCATATGCTATGCGAGCCAAAAGTGGCACCAACCAGTTCCGATTACATTCACAATGAGCATCTAAAAATACTATGACATCTCCAGTGGCATATTTTGACCCAAGTGTCCTTGTACGGATCAAACCTTCTCTCTGTTTGTTACGAAACAGTTTCACTTTGTCTTTAAAATTATTTTTGATATAATTTTCAAGATATGTTTTTAAGTTTTCTGAAATAAAATAAATTTGAAAATCAGAAATTTTGCCTGAAATTGAAACCAAATAGTTAAACCCTTTCATGACTGCATTTCTAATGAAATACACTCTATTTTAACCATTTAACATTTCTCTATATATACTATTGTATTTTTGTGGTAAAGGCTTTATCTTACATAATTATCTCACAAAATATTGAATCTATGAGATTTTGAAGTTATTTATTTTGAGAACAATAACTTAATGTCAGTATGAGCAGCTAGTTACAGCTGGTTTAAACAGAAAGAGGTGAGAGAATTCTGACCGGATATGACCAGTTTAAATGCTAAAGGGTTAATTAATTGATGAAGAATTTTGAGGGGGTGACTTAAATTATTAATTATTTCATTAGTAAGATAGTAACTTAATGTAAGGTTCTTACATCAAATTATGTTGAAAGATTTTAATTTAAATAGGGTGGTTTTATCTCATAGAACTAGAGCTGGTTTTGGCCAGATTGGTAACTAAAGGGTTACAAGGGGTGGTTTTTATCTCATAGAACTAGAGCTGGTTTTAGCCAGATTGGTAACTAAAGGGTTACAAGGGGTGGTTTTTATCTCATAGAACTAGAGCTGGTTTTAGTCAGATTGGTAACTAAAGGGTTAAAAGGGGTGGTTTTTATCTCATAGAACTAGAGCTGGTTTTAGTCAGATTGGTAACTAAAGGGTTACAAGGGGTGGTTTTTATCTCATAGAACTAGAGCTGGTTTTAGCCAGATTGGTAACTAAAGGGTTACAAGGGGTGGTTTTTATCTCATAGAACTAGAGCTGGTTTTAGCCAGATTGGTAACTAAAGGGTTACAAGGGGTGGTTTTTATCTCATAGAACTAGAGCTGGTTTTAGCCAGATTGGTAACTAAAGGGTTACAAGGGGTGGTTTTTATCTCATAGAACTAGAGCTGGTTTTAGCCAGATTGGTAACTAAAGGGTTACAAGGGGTGGTTTTTATCTCATAGAACTAGAGCTGGTTTTAGCCAGATTGGTAACTAAAGGGTTACAAGGGGTGGTTTTTATCTCATAGAACTAGAGCTGGTTTTAGTCAGATTGGTAACTAAAGGGTTACAAGGGGTGGTTTTTATCTCATAGAACTAGAGCTGGTTTTAGCCAGATTGGTAACTAAAGGGTTACAAGGGGTGGTTTTTATCTCATAGAACTAGAGCTGGTTTTAGCCAGATTGGTAACTAAAGGGTTACAAGGGGTGGTTTTTATCTCATAGAACTAGAGCTGGTTTTAGTCAGATTGGTAACTAAAGGGTTACAAGGGGTGGTTTTTATCTCATAGAACTAGAGCTGGTTTTAGCCAGATTGGTAACTAAAGGGTTACAAGGGGTGGTTTTTATCTCATAGAACTAGAGCTGGTTTTAGCCAGATTGGTAACTAAAGGGTTACAAGGGGTGGTTTTTATCTCATAGAACTAGAGCTGGTTTTAGTCAGATTGGTAACTAAAGGGTTACAAGGGGTGGTTTTTATCTCATAGAACTAGAGCTGGTTTTAGCCAGATTGGTAACTAAAGGGTTACAAGGGGTGGTTTTTATCTCATAGAACTAGAGCTGGTTTTAGCCAGATTGGTAACTAAAGGGTTACAAGGGGTGGTTTTTATCTCATAGAACTAGAGCTGGTTTTAGCCAGATTGGTAACTAAAGGGTTACAAGGGGTGGTTTTTATCTCATAGAACTAGAGCTGGTTTTAGTCAGATTGGTAACTAAAGGGTTACAAGGGGTGGTTTTTATCTCATAGAACTAGAGCTGGTTTTAGTCAGATTGGTAACTAAAGGGTTACAAGGGGTGGTTTTTATCTCA
>OZ024754.1:39873725-39921225 GCA_964016885.1 Eledone cirrhosa
TCAAAAGTTTATAGTATCTTTACTAGTGGACAGATCATTGTAAATCTTTGCTTTATTTAACTTTTAACATGTAATGATTTAGCAGAAAATATCTAAAAATACGTTTGTCAATACAAATGTTTATGATGCCTGGGGACAAATCATTGTGAAAATTTGCAATATTAACTGCAAATAATTTAGCAGAAAATATCTGAAAATCGATTTGTTAATTCAAATGTTTTACAATATATTTATTAACTAACAGATCATTGAGAAGATTTGCAGTATCCGGCCAGAATTCTCTCACCTCTTTCTGTTCAAACTGGCCATAACAAGCCACTCATACTGACGTTAAGGTATTGTTCTCAAAATAAATAATATCAGAATCTCATAGATTCGATATTATGTGAGATAATTATATGAGATAAAGTTTTTATTGTGAAAATATAATAATATATATAGAGTAATATAAATGCTTAAGTGTTTTATAGATTTTAGGATTATCTTGTTAATGTGGTTTAATGCAGTACAGGACATTAAGAGTTAGACATTATATGACTAGAAATGGCAAATACAATGGTGGTGAGAATAATTACTAAGGAATGATGGTGAAAGGGGATGGGCTGTCACTAATCCTTTATCATCTGTCATGAGATTCAGCTTCCTAAGATCAGTTTTCACTACGTTATCCTATGTTTTCTGGTGTCCTTGGCCCCAGGGCTACCTCCCTACTCACCACCATAGGTTCTGAGCTGGCCAGCTGTAGGTGTGAGCCTCGCGAGATGGAATGGCTCTTCCAGCGCATCTCCCTTACCATCCTCCGGGGAAAAGCCTTCTCCATCCTATCCGCCAGGGCTGTGGAGATGCCAGCACGTGGGACCCCATTTGCTCATCTTACAGAGAGATGGGGACGGCAAGAGAGATGGAGGAGATGACAGTGGGAGTTCAGCTCTTCCATGTTCGGACACATTGCACCTGTCAAGAGTGTATATTGATGTACAATTCTGGGTTTACAACAACATATTGTATCAGAATGTGAATTAGAGTAAGCCAAACCATTTCATTTCATTCTTCCTAAGTTTATCTCTTCTACAGGTCTCATCGACTGAGATTTCTCTACACTTCTTTATACAGCTGTCACCTTCCATACACATCACATGTCCATACCACTGCAATATTTTCGCTTGCACACTACATCCAATTTCTTTTATATAGAGTTTTCTTTCTCCTTATTTATGTTATATTGTTTATGCACACTAACATTACACATCCACTGAAGCATACTTGCTTTATTTCCTTCTAGCTTTTGCAGTCAAGGTCCAAAAAGGGTCGAGAGGACTCATCCATTATATCAAATGCAGAACAACCTCCTCAGTGCTAGTGCCACAATAAAATTCGCCCAGTACACTCTGTGAAGTGTTGGAAAGTATGTAAGAAAGCTGCTGTCCCCAGCACATTTTTTAGGAGAGTATCTTCGATTAACCCTTTTGCATTTAAACCAGCCATTTCCGGCTAGAATTCTCTCACTTCTTTCTGTTCAAGCCAGCCATAACAGGCCCCTCATACGGACTTTAAGGTATTGTTCTCTAAATAAATAATATCAAAATGTCATAGGTTCGATATTATGTGAGATAATTACGTGAGGTAAAGCCTTTACTGTGAAAATACAATAGAAAATATAAAGTAATGTAAATTCTAAAGGGTTAAAGTGCTAACTTGGTCTGTGATGACCCATGCAATCTATACCAAGATGAAAAAAAATGTTAAAAGATGATGATGATGAGAGTCTGCGTATACAGGCTGTTGTTCATGCAGGGTGTCAAATGCATGTCAGGGAAAATGTTAGTCTGGTGTAGACAACATTTCCCAATGAACAAATAAGATTTTGACCACATGTAGTCATCTGTTAAAGATGACTGTTTTAGCATAAGCATATATAATTAAGTTTGTGTTTGTCTGCTCATACATCTGTATGTATGGGCATGCATACATAGATATATGTACATGTGTGTATGTATGTGTATATATACATATATATATATGTGTGTGTGTGTGTGTGTGTGTGTACGTGTGTGTGTGTGAGAGAGAGAGAGTGTATGTGTGTGTGTAAATGAGAGCGAGAGATACTGATTCATTACTGAGAGATACCGATATATATATATATATATATATACACAAACGATACCTGTATATCTATATATATATATATACTAGCCGAATTACCCGCACCTTGCTTCGTTACACACATTTTTTTTTGTAAGAAAATGATAGTGATATAATTTATGGAGAAAAACTCTGCATTTCAATATTACTCAATGTAAAATGTAATGCATGAAAAATTGGAAAACCTTATTTTTTGTAATATATCAGATCAAAATTACATTATTAAATCTTATCCTTATTTTGTTTCTTGTAAATAATTTTTTCAAAATATCAATTTAAAACTTTTGTGAATAGGCATCATATCTTGTCATTTACCTATGGTTTAAATTTCATATAAATCGAAGGGAAAAACTTTTCAGCAGAGGTTTGTGACCCCGGGGAACCCTTTGATTAAAATGAAGTATACTTATGAAAGTACCCTGGGCAATGTAGTTTCAGAATATATATGGTTATAGGGCTTCTACCTCCAAAAGAATAGGAGGAGTTCGTTAACAAACAAACAAACAAACAGACAGGAATACAACTTTATATATATAGATATATATATGTGTGTGTGTGTACACAAATTATAATTATTAGCAGTTCACAAATGATGTGTCATTGTTACCTACTCAATATTGCAAGAGGGGGGCGGCGGGTATGTTTAAGTAACAATTAATCAACCGGATAAGGTCTAAATGTTGGATATGGTGAAATGGAGTTGAAGGGTTAATACACAGCTAGCCATTGTTTGGATGTTTTTACACAGCTAGCCATTGTAATTTCACATTAATCCAATTGCTTTAATGTCAGGTTTCTGGAAAAGTTAGACAAATGTAAAGAAACATTATGTTATATCATCATCATCACCGTTTTACGCCCGTTCTTCCACGCTAGCATGGATTAGATGGGTTGTCCTGTTGTGGGCAGTGTCCGGTCGGCTCACCTTGTCTTGCTCATACAGGAACTGATATATATATATATATATAGTTATGTAATAAACAACATAAGATAATTATTTCATTTACCAATGGTGTCTTCATTCATCAGAAAAAATTTTAATTTTTGTAATAAAAATTTTCTCTGATGAATGAAGACAGACATAAGTATCTGTCTTCAAGAAACCATTGGTAAATGAAATAATTATCTTATGTTGTTTATTACATAACTAAAAAGCTCTGTAGCTTACATAGAGTCACTCTCTTTTCGTTTACCTTTCCTACGGAAATACTTCATTTATATATATATACATACATATGTACATATATATATATATATATATCATCATCATCATTGATTGATGTCTATCTTCCATGCTAGCGTGGGTTAGATGGGTCCCATTTAGAGGCAAGTTCGGTCGGGTGACCGTGTCTCGCTCATATAGAGGTGTTTCTGGCTAGTTTTCTACAGCTGGATGCCCTTCCTAATGCCAACCAAAGTATATTTAGTCAAGACCAGATTTGTCAATGTTGTGGGTTCAATTCCTGGACTGGGTTGTGTGTTGTGTTCTTGAGCAAAACACTTCATTTCACAATACTCCAGTACACTCAACTGAAAATGAGTACCAGCAATAGCTGGGAGTTCAACCCTGTGATGGACTAGTGTCCTGTCCAGGGGGCGGGTATTGTACTCTCAGTTGTTTAACACCATGGAAACTGGGATAAGCAGTGGCTTGATGAGCCTCTGAGCTAGAGACAGACTTTAGACTTGACATCTTAACTGACCCATCTACTCCTGGTCTGGCTAACGTATACACACGCACACACATTCAATTACTTACATATACATGCACACCGTACTTTCATACTCAGAGTCTTGCACACACACACACACTCATGAACCATTATGCTCAATCACTCTATTCTTTTTTTTCTCCAGATAGTTCGGTTGTTTTAAAAGAAATGGTTGTGGCCATAGCCTTTACCGGCTCTCCAGCTTCCACTTACACACGTACACATGTACACACGTACACATGTACACACGTACACATGTACACACGTACACATGTACACATGTACAGAGACAAATAGAGAATGTTATGACCCAAAAATAAGGTGGAGGGTTGTCAGAATCATTAGAACATCAGACAAAATGTCGACGACATGTGATATTTGTTTTGGCCCTTCACGCCCTGAGTTCAAATCCCACCGAGGTCAACTATACTTTGTATTCTTCAGAGTGTTGATAAAATAAAGTACAAGTAAATCAATGTATAAAGTACAATGTAATCAACTTTCCCCTCTCTTTACAAATTGCTGAGCTTGTGTCTAAAATTGATGTCTAATTTAAGCACAAGGTCAGCAAATTTAGGGGAAGAGGAAAGTCGATTACATTGAACCCCAGTATTTAACTGGTACTTTATTTTATCAACCCTGGAAGGATGAAAGGCAAAGTTGACCTCAACAGGGTTTGAACCTAAAATGCGTACAAAGTTGTATCTAAATACTGCAAAACATTTTCTCTGCCGCTCTACCGATTCTACCAAAGAATCAATAATGACTGAAAAGAGGAATGTGTATTCCTCCACTGACCACTGACCTGTGCTTTTTCTCGTTGGAATTTCAACCAAGTAGTTCCAGGATTATCCTCAATACAATACAACAGTAGAATAACACTAAGCAGGAAACTGGCAACTACGGCCGACAGCTTCCAAAAAGCTGGGTAACGTCGTAACTTCATTGGTGATATATGAAGCAAGACTTCAGACACAGGATATAGTTAAAGGAAACAGACCGACAACAGCAGCTGCAGCAGCACTAACAGCAGTTCTTTCTTATATGAGAGAGGGTGGTGATGGGAGGAGATAGAGAAGTCCTGCCCCTCCCACTCCCTACAGTATGATCCAAGTTAAAGTATTGGTTGTGGGTGGAGCGATGTGTAGTGGCGATGGTGGTGGTGGTGGTGATGTTATTGTGATGGTGGTGTTGCTTCAGTACAGTGAACTGGAATAGTTCTAGTGTCACTACTACTACTACTATACTACCATCACCAACAATACTACCTCCACCCCATCCCACCACCGTCGCCACCAATAACTACCCCCCCCCCCCCCCCATAAAAACACCCACCAACTACCCCCAATAATAACACCAAACACATTTTCCCTCTGAAACATTGGCTGGAGGTAGTCCCAACATACTACAACCCTATGTCTAAAAAAAAATGGAATAGTTATTGCTAGAATGTTCTGTTCAATGGAAGCTGACCAGCCACCGCTACCATCGTTAATAATAACCCGAACTATGGATTATAAATATAAAAATAAAATCTGAGAATTTGAGATTCCAATGTTGGGTCTCGTGGGTCATTCTCCATGGTAATGTCTTCGCTATTCTGTCTGTGGGGCAGGGCTAAATTTCCACTCAGACCGGGGTGTACAGTTTGTTTCTCCCTCCCCCTGCCTTTCCTTCTTTCCCTTTTTTCTTTTCTTTTTCTTTCCATTTCCTTTTCTTTGTTTAGTTTAAATATCTTTTGTCTAACTTTACAACGTTATCTTATACTTAATAAAAAGTTTCTTTTAAAGCAGTAGTTGCCAACCGGCGGTGCGTGGAGCACTGGTGATTCAACAGAAAATGTTGGTGGTCCAGAGAAAAATGTGGACATTATTATTTGCAATTTTTATGTTTTATTAATAATAAAACAAAAATATTTGGTTAAAATATATTTTATACCCCCCCCCCCCCTCTTCCCCTAAAAATGTTTCTCTCCTCAGTAAAGATCTAACATCCATGAAAGAATTTTACACATATGTATCGTCTATCTACAACATGATACATGTCCGCCGAAAGTTAACTGCAGCGGGATTTGAATTCAGAATGTAAATGGACGAAACTATATGCTGCATGTTGTTCGACGCTCTACCGATACCACTATTCCACTGGCTTAAACACTAATTTAATAATGAGAAAGTTATATTACCAAGTCCCTCAAATTCTTCATTATTAAAAAAATTGATTGAAAAATCATAAGGAGTGTCTTTCATTAGAAATATAATAATGAAAGGGTTAACTAAATTCAACCTTAGTATTAATACATAATGTGTATTTTATGTGTGTAGTGTGTGTATGTGTGTGTTTGTGCGTGTGTGTGATGACAAGTACTCCAGTTGTTCGATCAACTGAACAGCCTACACCTGAAGCAAACAATATAGAGGTGGTGGTGGTGGTGGATAGTAGTCACGCTGATTGTGTAAATAACATGTGTAAAAGAATATTGTATACGGTGTATGTATGTGTGTGTACATATGTATGTATGTGTGTATGTATATGTGTGTTATGTCAGGTCACCAGTTGGTGCTACTGGTAACATGTATCCCAGTACAACCTGTCTCATGGTCGGGTCGTTGGCGACTAAACTGGCAACCCCACTAAGGTTTCTTGGTGAGGAGGGTGACTTTGGACATCCTGCAGGACTAAAAACAAAACCTGTCAAAGGGCAAAGGAGCTCTTAAGAGTCAATGGCCATCCCAAATCACCGGGAGAGATGACCCCTTAGCCTTTGTCAAGGCAGAATTCTAGGAGAAGGAAAACTCTGATATAACACCTGCAACCCTGATGGTATCCAATGATGTTGACTTGTTCTTGTTTTTGGTAAATATCATCTTGGTTAAGAGAGTGGGACTGGCTTTGTGCAGTGCCTTTGCTCACTATAAAAGCTTCATGGCACAGGCATTGCTTTATATCTGGAGATCTCTCTGCACTTGTCCTCACATGGTACCATGGGCCCAGCACTATGTGTCAATAATTGTCACAAGTGTAGTGTTTGTACCAGAGTTTTCAAGTCGCTGGCGGGACTAAAAAGTCACACTCGTTCAGCGCTTCGGTAGGGGTTCTCCTACATGGATATAAAGTAGTGGCCGTACTCGAAAACGAGTTGGCAGCCACCATATATGTGTGTATGTTTGTATGTGTGTATGTTTGTATGTGTGCATGTATGTATGTATGTGTGTGTGTGCGTGTGTGTATGTATGTCTATGTTTGTATGTGTGTATGTATGTATGTGTGTATGTACGTATGTGTGTATGCATGTATGTGCCAACTCCCTTCCTTCATAACCAAATATACGAAACTTTCTGTACAATAAGACACATTTTCTCATTTATATCCACCCCAGTATTTAACTGGTACTTCATTTTATCGAAATCAAAGGAATGAAAGGCAAAATTGACTTCGGTGGGATTTGAACTCAGTAAAGAGCAGTAATTAAATACAGCCAGAACATTTTATTAGACGCTCTAACAATACTGCCAACCCACTATCCTTCCATCGGTAAAAATAATTGTTTCTACTTTTGGCACAAGGCCAGCAATTATCTCAGTGTATTACTGGTACTTTATTTTATTGACCCCGTAAGGATGAAAAGCAAAGTTAACTTCGGCGGGATTTGAACTCAGACCGTAAAGGGCCGTAACTCTATGCAGCACAGCATAGTGTCTGACGCTCTACCGATACTGCCAATCCAATGGTTTCTGATTGAAGCATATGGCCAACAATTTTGGGGAGGGGAAAGTCTATTAGATCGACCTCAGTCCGTTACTAGTACTTTATTTTATCGACCCCGTAAGGACGAAAGGCAGGATTTGAACTCCGAACGTAAAGGGTCATAACTATGTCAAGGCATTTTGTCCAGCGATAAAAATAGTAACATTAGAGTGATGTCCCTTCGTTCAATTGTTTTGATATTTTTACATCAACGAACAAAACGTTAAAACAGTAGATTTTTTTTCCATTTTATTTCAAATATTAGCGGTTGTTGTATATCGTTTTTTAATGTGACATTTAAAAAAATATTTGATTAATTTATCGAAAAGCATCCGCTGGGGTTCAGTGAGGATTTTTTGTTTGTTTGTATTGTTATAGATATTGTTTAGACACCTCAACCGATTTCAGTGGGAAATCATTTTCTTTTTCTTTTTCCTGTGCTATCAATTAAACTTATCTTCTAATATGACGCAAAGGACTTTTTTCCTCTGGAAAACAGAGACCATCGGACACCCCCACACTTTTTTTAGTGCCTAACCCTGACTCTAACCCCAACACCAGCCCCAACACTAACCAATACTTCGCAGTTCAGCGGTTTGGAGTCAGACTGTATCTTTTACGGCTGTATCACTTCGCATCATCTCTTACGGCCATACCCTACGACATGAGACAAGGTGACAAACATACTGGCCAAAGCATCCCTTTTCTTTCAATACCTTACGACTATTTCTACTGCGCGCCTGTATATGTACACACAAGTACAAGTACACATACATAGGTGAACGGCGCTCACATACACACATATGCCTCGACACCTATTGTCACAGCCTGTGTTGGTCAGGTCACGCTCACGTACATCTATATACTCCAAACAGGAAGCTAGCTTTGTCACGGTTTAATGCACATACCCAAACAGCTTTGCACAGACAAACAAACGCACATGTCCACTCTAAAAAAAATATACAACAATTATCTCCCTTCGAAAACCTCTCTTATATCAAAAATACACTGACCCGCACTTTTTAAAAATGTTTAACTAAACGCACACGTGCTTTCTCTCAAACATTATTTTCATTTTTCTTCCAATATATATAACGCTTATGTGGACACCCTAAATTCGTTGGATTCCTACATTGCATCTTCACTCTGGAACTGGATTTTACCCGGACTCTACTTGAAATTTTATCTGTATATCTCTTTACATTACTGAACTTTTCTTACTGCGTTTTGCATTACACCAATATCCCACGATTGACCACCATTTTCCCCTCATTCTCTTCTCACCCCGTTATCTATCATTCTAGTCTCCTGTCATTACAATTACTCCTCCATTATGCCTAATCTGAAATCTTTTCTTCGCCATCTCGATTTCGTACTCAAAAACTTTCTCCGACAATTTCCCCCCATTTGCATTCAATCCTCCTTGCATCTCTCCAAACTCCTCTTCGCAAAAACACGCTACAATAGTCATGTCCAATTTCTGAGCCGCTGTCTCCACTACCACCTCATTCCCCAAGGTTTCCGCCTCAACTTTCATCCTACCACCTACACTGCCTCTACTATTAAATCCATCCTTACCCGCTCCTCTCGCCAACTCATGCGTGCAACCCTCAATTCCACTCTCTCTCAGATCCGTTCCCTCGACAGCAATCTTCCCAAAGCCTACCTCCTTCTTTCCTCCACTTGCCACCCCCTCCTCGCTCAATCCATCGTTCACTTCATCCTCAATCTCAACCGTCTCCTCTTCGATTTCCTCGCTTCCTCCAAAGAACGCAAATTTGAATTACTCCGCTCCCCGCCTGCCGCCACCACATCCACCCATCTTACCACCATCCCTGACCCTATTACCACTTCACCTACGCCTCCTTCTTCAATCTCTCCCACTCCCGCTTTTGTCCTCACCACTGACCCCATATATTTCGCCACACCTAATCACCACAGCCCCACCGAGTCCACTACAACTCTCTCTCCTCCACATACACCACTCACTGTTGTCACTCTACCTCCGGACCTTCCTAACACCGAGGAAGCCATTAATCTCAAGTTATCTCCCTTGCCATGGGAAAGTTTATAAATGTTCAAGCAATCATAAACTTGATAGTGAAACACACAAAGCCTTACAATATACAAATGTGTCTCACAAATAACTGTACAACTCAGTGATGCGAGCCCGGGCGGTTTATGGGAGCCCACGTGCGGGTCGCCTCGTGGTCCCAGCGTCCAGAATGAAGAAAATGTTACCCCGGAGGATGGCTAGGGATTCTAACAATATTCCTATTAAATAACAGGTGGATTGGTAGAGCATTGGATAAAATGCCATTGCGGTATTTGTTCTGGCTCTATACGTTTTGAGGTCAAATCTCGCTAAGTTCAACTCTGCCTTTCATTCTTCCGGTGTCGATAAAATAAAGTACTATTCGAGTGTTGAGGTTGATTTAAATCAACTTTGCTGGCCTGCCTAAATTACAAATCGATTAACAATGTACTTTATTTCAGTGTCTTAGTATCGCCATTACCCGCAGAAATGTTCTGTGTGTTGGCTTGTTTCCCAAATTATTGGAGGAAAGTTTCAGCGCCCTTTCTTATGGCGTGTGATTCAGTGTGTAGGACTTTTCCAGCCCCTGACATACTATTTTTCTTTTTAATTATCCATCTCCCCTACTTTTCAGTACTGTATATAACTACACAGCCTTATTTATTATATAAATTGGATTGGCACGTTTATGAATATATAAATACATTTCTTACGAAACAAATAATTGAAGAAGGAATGACAGACTCTATATACCTGTCTAGGTGGGATGTTTCAGTTGGGCCCTGCGGACAAACTAGCGACAGCATTGCAACGGAGAACAGTCAACAACATCCGCTGCATCAGTCATTCGACTCCACGATGCTCCTCCTGGCGGGATGAACTCTTACACATTTTGTGGAGGAAAATGGAAGTTAGCAGAACGACGACACTAGATGTCTTAACGACTACCAACATGAAAAGGAAGCGGCCAATCAAGTCCCGGTATTTGGAAATCTTAATTATATTAAATATTTATGATGTGCAAAAAAACAAATTAATAATAAAAAAAATAAAAAAAATCCAGAAAGAGGAAAAAGCAACTAGAAACGACACCCACGCTGTAAGAGGGAATATTGATGTTTCCCCGTCTAGAAATGGTGTAATTTTGAAAGAAAGTATATTATGGAAAAGACCAACACCAAGTAACAACATTAAAACGAAATTTATTCAGTAACTCAAGAAAGCCAAGTTAATATAATATAATATATATATATATATATATATATATATATATATATAACCTTTTAATGTTCCCCAACTACGCACGTATTCGGTAAGATTATCGAAACAAGTAAATATATAACTAACAACTTTATTTTGCGAAGAAATATCTGAATGTGTGTGAAACTACCAAGATTGGAGGTGCTATATGTATTATATCAAGGATCTACGAAATATCTTTCAATACATTCAGGATATAAAAAGATTTAACTGTTTTATAGTCGTCCTTATTTTTTCACCTTTTTCTTATTTTTGTTGCTTAATTTTAAGAGATAGACGGTCTTTCTGTCCCGTGTGTCAAGATAAGTTATCTCCCTTGACATACACGTTTTAGTGACTAGTTTTTTTTGTATTCGTTCAACAGTAAACGCTATAGTTTGTTTATATTATTAAATAAAAACATTTAAAAGTTAGCGGCTTTTTTTATATTATTCACTGGTACTAACAACAATCAGTAACTATCACTACTCTAATGATGTGAGCCGGGGAGAACGTTCTCTGGCATACAAAATCCCAGATGCAAGCCATCTCGTGTCGCCAGTGGTCAGAATTGCGAAAGCGTTACCTCGGTGTGTATTGAGCATTGATACCACCTTCAGATATTAACGAACATTACTAAATAATCTACACAAGAACGGTTGGTTTAGTACAATTAGACCTCAGCAACGCCACCATCTTCTAGTTTTGACATCGTAGTCTTTTACCATTCCTTATAGAAACACCACTTCCATGTCAGTCCAGCCCTGATGGAACAGGTTTGTTGAAAGGCCGGTCAGTTTCACAATGAATTCAAGTCTATAGTATCCAATTAGCAGAGTCGATAGAACGTCGAATAGAATATAATTTGCGATATTCATTTCGGCTCTCAAATTCCACCGAAGTCGACTGCTTTTCATCCATACAAGATCCTTAAAAAAAAATACCAGACTAGTACTGGAGTTAATTCTTCATCTACATCTCTTTCTCACTTCATCTCTATCACTCTCTCCCCTTTTCTGGAAGAAATATGCTTTACTCATGCCTAGAGAGGGTATAGGCTCAGTCAGGTTTAAAAATGCCTGAAGAAACGCCGTATGTTAATAGGACGCCCCTACCTACGATTCCCTCAGGAATTAGGACTATCCAACATGTCCTTGATTGTAGAACATGATTTGAGGGGATTTCTGACCACACACAGACCCTGGGTTGGCTGCATAGTAACCCTTCTGTTATATCTTTTACATGCATTTTTGTTTTTGTCTTAAATTGTGTTGATAATCACATATATTCGGTAAATTTATTTACAGTTGAATAACATTACAAATATGTTTTAAATATATACAGCACGATACGAATGTAACCTAAGGGCAGCATCAACGAACTCCCTCTTGCACCAATGGCCAGCCAACACAGGCTGGAGATAGAATGTGTAGCAACAATGGCGGTGCCCCAGCATGGCCTCAGCCGGATGGCTGGAACATGTAAAAGAGTAAAAGAATAAATAACATTATAAATAAAAAGAAATATAATAATACAATGCTTACAGAATGAAAGGACAAACAAATCTATATATATAAAGTTGTAGTTCCTGCCTGTTTGTTCACGTACTCCTATGGTTTTGGAGGTAGAAGCCCTTTAACCATATATATTCTGAAACTACATTGCCCAGGGTACTTGGATAAGTATATTTCATTTTAATCAAAGGGTTCCCCGGCGGCACAAACCTCTGCTGAAAATTTTTTCCCTTCAATTTATATGCAATTTAAACCATAGGCAAATGATATGATGCCTATTCACAAAATTTCAATATTAAGACATCCTAATAGGGGTTAAACCCCTATAGTGAAAATTTTGATTAAAAACTGATTTAAAATCAATCATTTTCTTACAAAAAAAAAATGTGTGAAACGCAGCTAGGCGCAGGTAATTCGGCTAGTATAATATAAAGGAAAGAGGGGGGGGGGGGGGAAATTACCGAATATATGTGATATGGATTATCAACACAATTTAAGAAATAAAAATTTTTTTACGCTGAGGTTTTCATATTTACCTATTTAGTGTAAACCAACGAATCTACATTGGTATCACAATATACTCCTGTAAAGGAGTATATGTGTAGGCAAAGCTTTTTTTTAATACTATTTTTAATGCCAACCACTTTACAGAGTGAACATTAAACCATTTCATATCCCCCCCCCCCCCCCCCCCCCCATGGATTTATGATAATTTAATAATGAAATTATTGTGTATAGTGCTCAGGTGCACTACAATTCGTTAAAGGTGCATTTATCTATCTAGTGTGGGTAAAATTCCCGAGATCCATAGACGAGTTCTCTCTAGCGGTCTCTGTCCCTCATCAGTGTCTGTCCTTAGGGCATCAACATATGTCAACCTCGGTCTCCCTCTTCCAATGTGTCCATGCAGGGGCTCCCACAGGAGCACTGAGTGCAGTGTCAACTCTGGATGTCGGTGAGCATGTCTAGCTAACCTCAATCTCCTCTGTGCTACTCACAAGCTGATTTTAAGGAGGCTCCCGTACAACTCCGAGTTCTTCATCCTCAGTGTAATACTGATTAATGTTCAGAGCCATCCTCAGCACTCTCATGTAGCACCCATCCACCACCTGAGTGCATATGTAGTACATAGAATAATGTACAAATGTCAGGAAAGTGAACAGTGTATAGAAGGGGGATATCAGGTGTAGTGTTGGCGAATTTCAGGAAGCATGGAGGTTTTTTTATGATATAAAACTGCTCATTTTCAAATGTTTATCTTTGTATTAAAATCTTTCATCATAATTTTATTTTAGAAATCTTTAAGTAATGTTGTACTCACTAATAAAAAACTTAAAATTCCTTCAAATTATTTTTACAATTAATTGAAACACAACCAGTTCATGTCATTACAAATGCAGTATTGTTTGGGTTAACCCTTTAGCATTTACATTACTCTATATTTACTATTGTATTTTCACTGTAAAAGCTTTATTTCACATAATTATCTCACATAATATCGAATATGAGATTTTGATATTATTGATTTTGAGAACGATACCTTAACATCAGTATCAGAAAGAGGTGAGAGAATTCTGGCTGGAAACAGCCGGTTTAAATGCTAAAGGCTTGAAAGAAATTTTATTTCATCATCCTTAGCAATACACTCACTTCAGAGTTTTAGTTTACTTTTAAGTGCCTTTATTTTTTATTTGATTTTGTAGAATGTTATATTAATTCCATGCAGAAATTTGCCATTTATTAATCTTAACAGCGACCTTTTAGTTTGGCTGAAAGTTCAAAACAATGTTCAGAGAGAAATAACCTAATTTCTTTACACAATTTGAAAAATTATACCAACATTTCCCGTGCAACAACAACCACATTTCAGATTGTAATAATAAGTTGCTATTTTGTCACATAATAAACTGAAAATTTTTTTATTTCCTGCTTTTGGGTTAACTCTTAACCCTTTAGCATTTACATTACTCTATTGTATTTTTGTGGTAAAGACTTTATCTCACATAATATCGAATCTGAGATTTTGATGTAATTTATTTTGAGAACAATATGTTCATGTCAGTATGAGCAGCCAGTTAAAACAGAAAGAGGTGACAGAATTCTGGTCGGATACAACTGGTTTAAAGACTAAAGAGTTAATGTCCTGTACCAGTACCACATTAGGGAGACATCTTTAAACAGTATAAAGCAGCACTAAGTAAGATGTGTTATAGAGAGCTGATAGATGTGTTATAGAGCAGGTATGTCAAACTGAGAGTCACATGTGTTGTCTGAGGGCCACATGGGTCACATGTGTTGTCTGAGGGCCACATGGATCACATGTGTTGTCTGAGGCCCACATGGTTCACGTGTTGTCTGAGGGCCACAGGGGTCACGTGTTGTCTGAGGGCCACACACGACAACTAATTGCGCTCATTACAACTATTTTTATTTTATTTTATATTACGAAGATAAAACATGGTGGCGCTGTAAAAACCTTTGTGGATTGCAGGAGTACTTGTAAAGGGCCGCATGTTTGACATACCTGTTATAGAGGATTGGTAGGTGTGTAGTAGAGGTGTGTTATAGAGGTGATAGGTGTGTAGTAGAGGTGTGTTATAGAGGTGATAGGTGTGTAGTAGAGGTGTGTTATAGAGGATTGGTAGGTGTGTAGTAGAGGTGATAGGTGTGTTATAGAGGTGATAGGTGTGTAGTAGAGGTGTGTTATAGAGGTGATAGGTGTGTAGTAGAGGTGTGTTATAGAGGTGATAGGTGTGTTATAGATGTGTACTAGAGTTCCCCTACAAGGACTTTCTGGAAAAATGGTCCTAAAACTTTTTTTTTTGTTTCTCTTACTATTACATGTTCGTCCCGCTGTTGTTGTGGTTGTTTTTTTTGTTTTGTTTTTCAGAGGTTAGCTCTCAAATCTAAACTAGTTCTTCCTTTCCTGGATATAAACAAACAGTTTATGAAAGAATATATATATATATATATAACCCATGCTAGCGTGGAAGAACAGACGTAAAACGGTGATGATGATGATGATGATGATATTAGCTTTTAGATCTTTGCTGTTTGTTTTTTTATTTCTATTGACAGAGTCATGGGAAAAGTGGATGTAGTTGTAAAGTTCTCATTACCCACACATTGCTGCTTTTATTACATTTGACATTGTTATTTTATTTCAATTCAGTAAATACTGTGAGAAGTGTGTGGTGTGTGTATTGTAAAAAAAACTTGTATTGTAAAAAAATTTGCATAAAATGTCATGACTACTGCACTATAAGATTCTTTGTCTGCTCTGCATGTCCAGATGACACATGGCTGATGTCACGAGATGCTTTATATATATATATATATATATATATATATATATATATATATATATATATGTATATATTAGAAAGTGAGGTTTATTTTACAAAATGAAAAAAAACGAGGTGTCCTATACGAGTGAAAGTATAAGGAAAAAAGATGAAATCGAAAATGCAAGTGGAGTCTTTTTAAAAAAAATATATATTTATTTGGTTCCTTTACCGGTTTCGCAGTTCTTGTGCTTTTCAAAAGTAGAATTGAGATGGAGGGTTTGAGGTTTTCATATATATATATATATATATATATATATATATATACAGAGTCAGGTTTGGTCTATAATAGGTCTTTCCTCAAGCTGACTGACAGTGAAACATGTTATTAAATATGTTATGATGCAACACTGATTCTGTGTTCTTTTATTATTATAGTATTATACTCTGCTTTGCATGAGCATGGAGTGCTCTCCTGTCATACATACTGCCTACGGACGCAATCTTTCTCGCAACCATACACCTATATATATATGATCATCATTTTACGTCCGCTTTTCGCTGCTTGCAAGGGTGGGACGGGAACTGGTTCTGGCTTGATTTCTATGGCTGGATGCCCTTCCTAACACCAACCTCATTTACAGTGAGTGTTGGGTGCTTTTTTGCCATGGCACCTCCACAACCACTTTGCAGTGGAATGATATGGAGTAAACTGGAGCAATGTGAAATAAAGTGTCTTGCTCAAGGAAACAACACATCACCCGATCTGAGAATTGACGTGTATATATATATATACATAAGGAGACGAAGCAAGTCGAATGGAGTAGACCTACCTTCGGCCGTTTCCTCTGTCACTCTATGGAAAACTAAGTTTGTATTATTAAAATTTGAACCCAGCTGGCCAGAGTGCACACTTTTGTTAAACAGTGAGGGAAACAATCTTGTGTGGGAAGATGGTATAGTACCCGGACTGCTATAACAATCCTGAACTGCTGGTCGTGCAGTCATGTGCAGAGTATTAGGTAACGATATATATATATATAAGGTGGATTGGCAGTATCGGTAGAGGGTCGGATGCCATGCCTTGTAGCATAGAGTTACGTCCCTTTAGGGTCTGAGTTCAAATTTCGCCGAGGTTAACTTTGCCTTTTATCCTTACAGGGGTCGATAAAATAAAGTACCAGTAATGCACTGGGTAATTGCTGGCCTTGTACCAAAAGTAGAAACAATTATTATATTACACTTTATCTAGCTCTGCACCTCGCCACTGTTGTGAACCTAAACATCGAGTGCTCACCTAGGTGAACCTACAGTAATTTCATGTTACACTCCCTGGGTATATATATATAAATATATATATTGGCCTTGCAATCGAAAGGTTGTGAGTTCAATTCTCAGACCGGGTGACGTGTTGTTTCCTTGAGCAAGACACTTTATTTCACATTGCTCCAGTTTACTCAGCTGTAGAAATGAGATGATAGGGACTGGGGTCCCTATCATTCCACTGCAAAGTGGTCGTGGAGGTGCCACGGCAAAAAAGCACCCAGCACTCACTGTAAATGAGGTTGGCGTTAGGAAGGGCATCCAGCTGTAGAAATCAAGCCAGAATCACTTCCCGTCCCACCCTTGCAAGCAGGGAAAAGCGGACGTAAAATGATGATGATGATGATGATGATATACACCACCCAGAAACTCTCCTATATGAGTGAGACATGGTCACCCAACCCAGCTTGCCTCTAAATGGGACCCGTCTAACCCATGCTAGCATGGAAGATAGGCATTAATCGATGATGATGACGATGATATGTATATATATATATATATATTGTTTAATATAGAAATGGCTTCTACTGGACTAGAACTGTTTCATTCGAAGGAAATCATCAAGAGAGCCAACTAACATTGTGATATGGTGGTATTTATACATTTTCTGGTGGTAGGGGAAGGTGCTGATTGGGATGGATGGAGGTCATTGGCCGAGAGACACAAAATAAAACCCTAGTCACTGAGGAGGTCACAGTATGTGTGACGAAAGAGCTTTGACAATATATAAACAACCATCCAACCAAAAATTTATAATAAATTAGAGTGAAAATCACCAGGTGCGTGTGTTTTTATTGGCAACATGACCCTCCCAGAAACTAATATTAACATTTTGAACTGCCTCTTCGCTCCCACATTGTTTTTTTGATTTTGCTTACTGTCTCAACTATAATATATATATATATATATATATACACTCACACACATATATGTGTGTGTATATATATATATATATATATATATATATATATATATATATATCATTCTATTTATATATATATATATGTATGTATATATGTATATATAAATATATATATATATATATATACACACACACACACACATATACTCATATACATACACATATATATATACACTTTAATGTCTCTTTAAAGACATTGCTGTCACCCATCATGATAGAGCCTTAATTACAGTATATCTTTTTTAAAAAGTCTGAGGTGTTCAAGACTTGCGCTCATAGGTGTACTTTATCTGGATTGACCTTGTCTAAACAACAACAACCACAACCACCGCAACAACAATTGCACTTTCAAGAACCACTGATCTGTTTTATCTAAGTTTACAAAGAATGGATGTAAATAGAAACATTTCGCTGGTCACTGTCATTTCTTATTCACAATATGTGCACTTAAGTGGAAATAGATATTCACTGGAATTTATCCTTCTAACATTATAATGCCAGATTATCATTGTCTGAGAACACATGAGTTATTTATTATGGTAAGAGACCTTGCCTGGATGCTTACCAAGGTTACAATACAGCTGTTAAAGTTATTTCATTGACTGTGACCTTTGTCGATTGTGTTTACTTATTCAGGCATCTCAAAGACCTGTGTGCGGTCGATATACTCAACCCATGTTGGCCTTTGGGGTTACTTAACAATAGTTAAGATGCCCCCAAACCAATGAGGAGAACGTCTATGGCCTCAAGTGGGATATATTTGATGATGTTTCCTCTTGTTGGTCCTTACTATTCAGCGTTCTCAGATGATAGATTTAATCCATTGCCTGGTTTAATATCACGACGGGTGCCATGATAAAATACACCCAGTACACTCTGTAAAGTGGTAGTGTTGGTGCCATGATAAAATACATCCACCCGACTCTGTAAAGTGGTAGTGTTGGTGTTAATAAATTGCATTCAGTCCACTCAGAAAAGTGGTAGTGCTTGTGCCATGAGGAAAAGCACTCAGTTTGCCCTGTAAGGTGGTAATTCTTGTGCCACAACAAAAAGCAGTTTACCACATAAGATGGTAGTGCCGGGGTTACAATAAAATGCTCTGAGTAAATGCTGTAAAGTGGCTGACTTTAGGAAGAGCCTCCGACTGTAGGAACAAAACCAAAAACAGAGGATATGAGCAAGTAATAGTCATCTGACCTGTCTACCCCCAGTATGTGATAACCCATGCAAGCCTGGAAAATAGACATTAAACAGTGATAATCATTTCATCCTTGGATACTTTTAACAGAGTTCATTCTGGATAGCTTCCTTCTTTTACTGTAGCAGTCTCAGAGACCCTGAAAAAAATTAGGGTGACTGGACATGGGTACTACCCCTCCCTCCCTGCATAAATAGTAAAAAATGTAAGTAGAAATAGCAGTCAAATCATCCTCAGATCACAGCCTATCATCTTAGAAAAGGATACATAGTTGTTTGGTGAAAAAGAAGAATAGTGAGAGATGGGGAGAGCGAGAGAGATGGGGAGAGTGAGAGAGATGGCGGCAGTGAGTGAAAGAGAGAGATGGGGAGAGTGAGAGAGATGGAGGCAGTGAGTGAAAGAGAGAGAATGTCAATGTCCACATGCACACAATCATACTCATATCACCACAACTAGCAACAATACTTACACTCACATGTGGTCAAGCCAGTTATCATTAGCTGAAATACATTTGATCATAGGTTTGCTTGTTCAAGGCTGACCTGGGGCTAAACAACAACAGCATAATGCCAGCTTCAGAATCTGAGAAGTTAGTAGCCCCACTTGAGTACTGACTTGGTCTTTGGTGGCTCATCCAACCCTTATTAACAGGGAAACAGATGTTAAATGATGATAATAATGATTCAGGTTTTGTCTGCCAAATTACACTCAGAAGCACAACCGCCTTGCAAGCACTCAGTTCATCATGTAAGGTGTTATTGCTGGAGTCGCAATAAAATGCTCCCAGTACATGCTGTAAAGTGGTTGGTGTTAGGAAGGGCATCTAACTGTAGAACTCATGCTCCCAGTATATACTGTAAAGTGGTTAGTATTAGGAAGGGCATCCAGCCATAGAAACTAAGCCAAAGCAAAGCTTGTTTTATCTGTCCTTTTTCAAAAGAATCAACAGAAACTCAAAACTGTTTGATTCGTCTTTTCTCAACAGAAACTCAAAACTGTTTGATTCGTCTTTTCTCAACAGAAACTCAAAACTGTTTGATTTGTCTTTTCTCAACAGAAACTCAAAACTGTTTGATTCGTCTTTTCTCAACAGAAACTCAAAACTGTTTGATTCGTCTTTTCTCAACAGAAACTCAAACCTGTTTGATTCGTCTTTTCTCAACAGAAACTCAAACCTGTTTGATTCGTCTTTTCTCAACAGAAACTCAAAACTGTTTGATTCGTCTTTTCTCAACAGAAACTCAAAACTGTTTGATTTGTCTTTTCTCAACAGAAACTCAAAACTGTTTGATTCGTCTTTTCTCAACAGAAACTCAAAACTGTTTGATTCGTCTTTTCTCAACAGAAACTCAAACCTGTTTGATTCGTCTTTTCTCAACAGAAACTCAAACCTGTTTGATCCATCTCTTCTTGACAGAACACAGCCAGAACAGCTGTCTACTCATTTACTCTTCACATAAAATTTAACCATGTTGGAATTGGTCATTATCAACTCTGGTTTCACCTAGTCATAACAATACATGTTTCAACAGAATGATTTGCCATGGCTCGATTCCCTTAGGATAAAACTATATTAATTCTCTTTAAAATTAGCCCAGCAAAAGTTTCAACTAACTTTAACAATAGGCATTGATTGAACAAGATATTGATTTTTTATATGTTGTTTCTATTAGATTATAATTTACATATGTTGATTTCCTTTAAAATTATCTCAGCAACAGTTCCCATTCACATCACGAACCCAAAATAATATATCTATAAAATTTCTTCTTCAATATGTTTAACTCAACCTTGTTTTATTTACTGTTGTCATTGGAAATTGTTACTTTTCCTTATCCTTATCAATTACCTTGAAATCTATAATTAATAAATTTCAGAAGTAAAGACCTTAACTTTGTACCTCTGAGGCAGGTCGAGGTCGATATTCCTGGTGCTACTTAGAAAATAAAAGAAGGATGTTATGTATAATTAATCATAATTATTATCATCTGTATAAGTCTCAGATATTCTACAGTAACATTGGGCTTATGTATTCCTGTTGTGTGACTCTATATATATATTTATATCCAATCACCCTCTCCTTCTCTGTATATATATATATATATATATAGTTTTAATATAGATGAGATTCTACAGGACTAGAACTGTTTCATTCATTAGAAATCATCAGGAATCTGGGTATCAAAAAATAAAAATGGTATTTATAGGTCTCTACAAGTGGTAGGAGAGGGTGGGGAGTGGGATGGGTGCAGGTCATTGGTTGATTCAACCCGGAATAACGTATATATATATATATATATATATATATACATATATATCATCATCACTACCGTTTATATATGATGATATATATATATATATATATATATATATATATATATATATATATATATCATCATCATCATCATCACCGTTTATATATATGTGTGTGTGGTGTGTATATGTGTATGTATGTATGTATATATATATATATATATATATATACACATATATATATATGTGTGTGCGTGTGCGTGTATGTACGTGTGTGTGTATATGCGTATGTATGTGTGTGTGCGTATTTTGTCTGTGGTCTGTGGTGTATGTATGTGTGTTTTTGTGATAAAGAAGTTGCTTGCATACTTAATTAATGTAGTAAACCAAAAGATTTTAATTGATTAAAATTATCCCTGTATTAATAAGGACAACCATTCCATCTGTTGCGAACTCTGGTGAAAAAAACAAGGGAAATAACCTCGGCATTTTAATTCATTAAATATAGAATGTAGTGGGTCAAGGGTTGCTTTCTTTTTTCTTTTTTTCCGTTTTTTTTTCATCTAATAATAAAGCTAACTGACTTAATTTATCTTTTTCCATTCTCATTTGTCTCTCATTCTGGTTTCTTACCTTTTTTTCCTTTTCCAATTTCTCTTCCTATCTATCTATCTATAAATACATTTCTCTACCTATTTATAAATATCTCCCCTCTCTCTTTATCAATTTATATATCGTTCTCTTTACCTTGTCTATATACAGAGTATATATATATAGACATATAGATATAGATAGATAGATACGCACACATATTTATATATATATATATATATATATAGACATATGAACTCTATATATAGACATATATGAACTCTATATATAGACATATAGGAACTCCATATATAGACATAATATATATATATATATATATATATATATGTATATATATATATATATATAAAGCCGAAGCTTTCTAAAATACACGCGGGCCATCACTTGAAAACGTGCTCGAGCTAGCCTGACCATTCTCAGCCACGCCTTCTTGTCCATATATAGAAAAGCACCAATCAGCTAGCGCTCTGTATACCACTATCTGAATATCTTTGTTTGTATATATATATATACACACACATATGCGTGAATATATCTCCATGTATGCGTACATATATATATATATCTATCTATATATAGATGCATGTGTATATATATACACATGCAAATTCCCCGGATATTATATCTGGGAACCTGTAAGTATGCGGCGTATATTTGGAAATCTATATATATACTTGTGTGCGTGTGTAGAAATATATCTGGGAATGGAAATGTGTATATAGGTGTGTGTACGAGTATAGCTCAGATTCTATAAATAAATATGTATATATATGTATAGATATTTGTGTATAAGAGAGTGTGTGAGAATCTGTATACGTATATGTGTGTATATGAGTGTACGGTTTGTGGCTGAGCCATGCGACAATTCACGTGTTAGGTAGCGTGGAACACTCGCACCTCCCTTCTCTTTCCTCCATCTCTCATCTATTTAACTCCTCCTCTACTTCCCTCTCTTCGCTATTGTTTATTGTTGGTTTCCAATGTATAATATTTATTTTTATCCTACTGACTCCACCACACACACGGAAGCTTCTGTTCTATTTTTTTCTCTTTGCCCTTTCTTTCTTCGTTTCGTTTCGTTTTCTTTTTTTTTTCTTCATTTTATTTTTGCTTTCTTGATGAAGGCCACTGTCCGAAACGTTGAATTTTCTCCCACTTCTAACCGAATAAAATTAATATTCCTACGCCTAACCTTGTACTCTTGTTTGTTTTGTTTTCTTTTGTTGCTTTTGTTACTGTTGTTGTTGGTTTGTCCCTGAAACTGTTTTGGACACACACACATACACACACAAGCACACATACCCACACACGCACACACATACAAGCACATATGCACACACAGAAGCACACACATACACACACACAAGCACACATACATACACACACAAGCACACATACATACACACACACATTCACACACGCGTGCACACAGCCATTCTTATATACAAGCATGTAGATCTTATTTATAGCTACGTACACAGTTGTGAATACGTATTGATAAATACACACACACACACAGATATTCATATGTTATTATATACACACTTGTGTAGAGAAACATGCATACATTCACTGCAGGCACACATGCAACGAATATATACACCTTGCACTTAAATACTTAAATACTTGCACACACGCAGATAGATACACATACACACAGATACACACACACACACACACACACACACACACACACACACACACACACACACACATATATATATATATATAGAAAGATAGATAAATAGATATATTTCTTTATTAGTTACAAGATAAATAGATGGATAGATAGCTCGCATTTGTATTTGTACTCATATACATACACATGTAAACATGTTCACATACAGCATCCGATTGCACATAGACAATACATAACTATAAAACATTGCACACTCACACACACTCACACACACACACACACACACACACACACACACACACACACATATATATATATATATATATATATATATATATATATACATGCTGATAGATAGATAGTTGCATATATACCACATCGAACGAAACATTTGCACATTGCACACCCACACCTAGGTTGCACGCACGAATGCACACTTTGCACACACACATACACACACACATATATACACACACATACACACACACACACACACATTGCAGATGCATCTGTGAAGAAGAGAGAGAGAGTAGATGTATTTCGTCCACCATCATCATCACCACCGCAGTCATCATTAGCATAACTTTTGCCGAACTCTTGCCTCTCCTCCTCTCTTGCATTGCTCTGCAGTAGTAGTAGTAGTCGTGGTGGCAATCGTTGCAAGTTGTTGCGGTTATTGTTATTGCACAAAGTAAACATAGCTAGTAAAGGCTGGGTTGTTGAATAAAAGTTAAAAGCATCACATCCACTACTTGTGTATATATATATATATCAATATATATATATCAATATATATATACACACATATATATATCAATGGGGAAGGGGTATATAAAGTAGGACAAAAGAAGCCAAGACTAAGTAATGCAAAAAAAAAAAAATAGTGTTAAAGCGACTAAAACACTATCTTTATCATCGTTTGTGTTGTTGTTATCACCACAATAATAACAAACATAACACCATCGTTGTTATCGTCGTCGTTATCATTGTCAACAAGGAGTGTGGTTTACATATATTCACACATATTCAGAGAAGTTGGACTACCAAACGCATTAAGACAAACGTTGAACTATGTTATTCGCTGTAAACGGATGTGTTAGAGTTGTGAAAACTAGAATACCGAACTTACTTAACCACAAAGAACCAATTTAAGTAAGTAAAATCCTTGTTTTAATTAAATTTCTTCAGTTTCTTTATATATATATATATATATATATATATATATATATATATATATATATATATATATATATATATACCCTTAAAGAATGCAACCATTACTGTTGGAAGCTCCCGGATATATATATATATATATATATATGAATATATATATCCATTATATATATATATATATATATATATATATATATATATATATATATATATATATTATATATATATATATACGTATGTTATTGTTTTCAAGGGTGGGGTACTATATGCAATCTTCATTCAAAGCACTTTTTGATGTTGTGGTGTTGATGCATACTTTACCTGCAGGGACACACTCTCAAGCGAGAATTGGACCCTTTGAGGAAAAAAAAAAACAAAAAAACTCATTACTTTTTATTCTTGTATGTTTTTTTTTTTTTTTTTTTTTTTTTTTTACAAATTTCAGAGTTTTTATTTTTTGTTCCTTGTTGTTCTGGGTGCCATAAGTAATATGTCCAATTTATGATGCGATATATTCTCACTGTTGGGGGTCTTCCAGGGATTAGATCCCTGCTTTACGATTGTTTTTATGAGGGTTTTAGATTTCCTAATGATGCTTCGTAAGAAGGAATTTTGTAGTTTTTGCCTAGCATAGCCCTTTAATTTCATGGGGGGGCTCCTTACATACGTAACGTAACTTCCTCTTTAATTTTTTTTTTCAATTCTTCATTCAACTTATCTTCACATCATTCGTGACAGATTTCGAGGTTTGCTTTCGAAAAGTCTCACAATTCTATATATATTCCCCCTGTTGTTCTTTAACTCCAAGCCAGCCTTCATTAAGCAAACCTATGACCAAATGTAATGTAGCCGTGACATTTACTTTGCTTCTTTGTTTATTTGTTTCTTCAAAAATAGTAAACTCCTAACTCTATTATACAATGTGTCTTCGTTTTATTTTCAAGACGACCGGGCAGGGTAAAATTTGACGGAGATTTCGCTGCTATTTCTTGCAGGTTTAATGACCGCATAGAGGCTACTTCGTTATATATATATTTCTGTGGCAAATCCCTTCTATCTACCCTGAACCATTGTCCCATACATGCATATATATGCATGCACATGCAGGCTACACATGCATATGCTTATGCACACACACATATATATATTTGCATATGTTTGTATGTGTATATATATATACATACATACATACATACATATACGCATTGATGTTTATATGCACGTCTATACATTTGCACATATGTTCATTCATGCTGCCGGATTAACAATTACATAAAGCACGTGCTCAGGGCGCCAACAGAAAGGACACCACAATGTTTTTGTATTTTTTTCCCACTGCCGGATTAAATACGATGCAGATGGAGAATTCTAGCAGATGTGTTTGGAGGTGGGGGTAGTGGTAATGAATGAAAAAAAAAAGGGAAGGGTTGAAAATTAACATTTCCCCTTTGTTGCTCTAGTCACAATTAAGTAAGTGATGTTGCTTACTACGAATTCCTTTTAAATAAATAAAATTTAAAAGCGGGTTTACCGAGAATTATTATAAAATTATTATAAAATTACGAACGAATTCAATGTGTTTCATATAGTTGTGAGTTTTGGGGCACCTGGAAGAAAATTGAAATATTCAGCACCCATGTTAATTGGACAATGGAAAACTCGAAGGGGCAGCATTGATGCACTATGCTTAGGGCACCCGTTTGTCTTAAACCGGTCTTGCACACACTACGTATGCACACACAAGCATATTGACATTCATGCTTATTTTGCATATGCATACATTTTTGCTTGTACACACACACACATACATCACATAAGTCAAGGAGGGTGCCCGCAATGCAGGTCCTCTACCTGCTAGAAACCGTAGCTAAATTTAGAAACCCGCCTTCAAACGAATGCAGGCGTGGCTATCTGACCAAGGAGTTCGCTTCGTGGATGTGTTGCTCTGAGTTCGTCACACATGCTTATGTATGTGCATCGCTGTGTGCATATGTGCGTATTATTTGATACATTTGGCGAAAATTTGCCTATAAATCGGTGCGTCGATCAACAAGATACCTTGTAATATATATTTCACCCGAGTTGCACATACTCTCCCCCCCCCTCTCTCTCTCTCTCACGCCGTATGATATGTAGTGAAAGCTACAACTTACGATGCTATTGTTTACAAATTAAAAACAAGTGTGTGTGTGTGTGTGAGGGGGGGGGGGTACATTGGACGATGTAGTCACTGGTATGCAAAAGGGCGGGATGGGTACGAATGGAGCGCCTGTAATTATAGTTCCAGATGATTATTAGATCAGGGCTGCTCCAGGGTCATGCAACAACATGTGTACATACATACACACATATATATACACAACACACACACACATACATACATAGATGCATGCATACATACATGCATGCATTCATGCTTAAACATGCGCATACATACATACATACATACATACATACACACACATTCGTGGTTATACACATGCACATGCATACGCACATTCATGTTTAAACATATGCACGTATATATACCCATATATGTACATGTATACAAACATATATTAGAATGCATAAAAACGACGTATACAGTGCAGATATATTTATATGTGTGTGTGGTGTTTGCGTATGTGCGTGTTTGCATATGTGTATGTGTGTACATATGTGCGTTATATATATATATATATATATATATATATATAGGAACGAGTAGGACCCCGACGGCTGAGCTCAAGCCGTTTCGACGGGGCTAATTCCGGACTGGATTAGCCGTCGAAACGGCTTGAGCTCAGCCGTCGGGGTCCTACTCGTTCCTATTACCCATTCTACTACCCTAAGTATTGAGTACTTTGGTGCGTTATGGTCCACCTGGTTCCTTAGCACATTTCCTTTGTTATATATATGAATATATATATATGCATAAACACTTGTGTATATGTGTATGTGTGTATATATGTGTGATATATATATATATATATGCACTCACACATGTACATATGTGTGTATGTGTGTACATCCAGGGCCGTATTAACAGAGGGCAAAGCAGGGCACTGGGGCCCCTACCTACACAACAACTCACAGGAATAAAAATACAAATGGGCCCTCTATCCTCCTGGGACCCCCGGGCAACTCTCCAGCGTGCCCATGCGTTAAGAAGCCCCGTGTACATATGTGCGTTATATATATATATATATATATATATATATATATATATATATATATATATATATATATATATGCACACATACTTGTATACATGTGTATGTGTGTACATATGGGCGTTATATATATATATATACATGCACACACACTTGTACATATGTGTATGTGTTATATATGTGCGTTATATATATATATATATATATATATATATATGCACACATACTTGTATATATGTGTATGTGTGTACATATGTGCGTTATATATATATATATATATATATATATATATATATATATATATATACATGCACACACACTTGTACATATGTGTATGTGTTATATATGTGCGTTATATATATATATATATATGCACACATACTTGTATATATGTGTATGTGTGTACATATGTGCGTTATATATATATATATATATACATGCACACACACTTGTACATATGTGTATGTGTTATATATGTGCGTTGTATATATATATATATATGCACACATACTTGTATATATGTGTATGTGTGTACATATGTGCGTTATATATATATATACATGCACACACACTTGTACATATGTGTATGTGTTATATATGTGCGTTATATATATATATATGCACACATACTTGTACATATGTGTATGTGTGTACATTTATATTATTTATGTATGTGCACATGTTCATATGTTTGTGTGTAAGTGTTATACTGAATGCGTAATCAACTTCAAACACGTTACAAATACAATTACATTACATTAACTATTCACACACACACACACACACACACACACACACACACACATATATATACACACGCACACACACACGTATGTATGTGTGTGTGCGTGTGTATGTATGAATGAAGAAGGAATAGAGGAATGTTTATATACCGCTGTATGTGTATGTCGTTCACTGTGTGACACTTTAATCTATCGTCACCACCACCGCCACCACCGTCACCACCACCACCACTATCACCAAACACCGCCACCACTATCACCACCGTCACCGTCACCACCACCACCACCACTACTATCACCACCACCACCACCAACAACAACAACATCATCATCAGCAGCAGCATCTTTCCCATGTCATCACTTACAGCATCAAGCCACCACTGCTCCACCACTGCTCCACCACTCCAATCACCACCACTAGACTGCACCACCACCTACACTGCATCAAGCCACCACTGCTCCACCACTAGACTGCACCACCACCACCTACACTGCATCAAGCCACCACTGCTCCACCACTAGACTGCACCACCACCACCTACACTGCATCAAGCCACCACTGCTCCACCACTAGACTGCACCACCACTGCTCCACCACTCCAATCACCACCATTAGACCGCACCACCACTGCTCCACCACTCCAATCACCACCACTAGACTGCACCACCACCACCTACACTGCATCAAGCCACCACTGCTCCACCACTAGACTGCACCACCACTGCTCCACCACTCCAATCACCACCATTAGACCGCACCACCACTGCTCCACCACTCCAATCACCACCACTAGACTGCACCACCACCACCTACACTGCATCAAGCCACCACTGCTCCACCACTAGACTGCACCACCACTGCTCCACCACTCCAATCACCACCATTAGACCGCACCACCACTGCTCCACCACTCCAATCACCACCACTAGACTGCACCACCACCACCTACACTGCATCAAGCCACCACTGCTCCACCACTAGACTGCACCACCACTGCTCCACCACTCCAATCACCACCATTAGACCGCACCACCACTGCTCCACCACTCCAATCACCACCACTAGACTGCACCACCACTGCTCCACCACTAGACTGCACCACCACCACCTACACTGCATCAAGTCACCACTGCTCCACCACTACCACCACCACTACAACTATCACTACTGTCACCAGCTGCACCACCACCACCATCATTATTATAGACTGCACTGCCATTACCACTCCAATCCTGCCACCAACAGCACCACTCCACCACCACTCCAGCTGTCATATGCAGTGTCACCACCACCACTAGCTCCATCACAATACATACCCCCCCCCCCCCCCTACACTCACTCAGTAATATACATACACGTACTCAAACATACACTCCCACACTCAGTAACACATACACATACTCAGTAACACACATACACATACTCAATAACACACACACATACACAGCAACACACACATACAGTCATTCAATACTTCAATATGCTGACCCCCCCCCCCCCCCCCCCCCCCCCCCTTCCCCCAGCAGATTGTGTCATTATCAATATGGTTGTTTTGTTGTTTGGGGTGTTATTTGATGTGAGAGGGTTTTATTTGTCACCAGAGGGTTTTATTTGACACCAGAGGGTTTTATTTGACACGAGAGGGTTTTATTTGACACAAGAGGGTTTTATTTGACACGAGAGGGTTTGATTTGGCACAAAAGGGTTTTATTTGACACGAGAGGGTTTTATTTGACACTAGAGGGTTTTATTTGACACGAGAGGGTTTTATTTGACACAAGAGGGTTTTATTTGACACGAGAGGGTTTTATTTGACACGAGAGGGTTTGATTTGGCACAAGAGGGTTTTATTTGACACGAGAGGGTTTTATTTGACACAAGAGGGTTTTATTTGACACGAGAGGGTTTGATTTGGCACAAGAGGGTTTTATTTGACACGAGAGGGTTTTATTTGACACAAGAGGGTTTTATTTGACACAAGAGGGTTTTATTTGACACGAGAGGGTTTTATTTGACACAAGAGGATTTTATTTGACACAAGAGGGTTTTATTTGACACGAGAGGGTTTTATTTGACACGAGAGGGTTTGATTTGGCACAAGAGGGTTTTATTTGACACGAGAGGGTTTTATTTGACACAAGAGGGTTTTATTTGATACGAGAGGGTTTTATTTGACACGAGAGGGTTTTATTTGACACAAGAGGATTTTATTTGACACAAGAGGGTTTTATTTGACACAAGAGGGTTTTATTGGTCACCAGAGGGTTTTATTTGACACGAGAGGGTTTGATTTGGCACGAGAGGGTTTTATTTGACACGAGAGGGTTTTATTTGACACAAGAGGGTTTTATTTGACACGAGAAGGTTTTATTTGACACAAGAGGGTTTTATTTGACACAAGAGGGTTTTATTGATCACCAGAGGGTTTTATTTGACATGAGAGGATTTTATTGGTCACCAGAGGGTTTTATTTGACACGAGAGGGTTTTATTTGACACAAGAGGGTTTTATTTGACACAAGAGGGTTTTATTTGACACGAGAGGGTTTTATTGGCCACCAGAGGGTTTTATTTGACACGAGAGGATTTTATTTGACACGAGAGGGTTTTATTTGACACGAGAGGATTTTATTTGACACCAGAGGGTTTTATTTGACACAAGAGGGTTTTATTTGACACAAGAGGGTTTTATTGGTCTCCAGAGGGTTTTATTTGACACGAGAGGGTTTTATTTGACACAAGAG
Organism: Eledone cirrhosa; assembly: GCA_964016885.1. Taxonomy (NCBI): domain Eukaryota; kingdom Metazoa; phylum Mollusca; class Cephalopoda; order Octopoda; family Eledonidae; genus Eledone; species Eledone cirrhosa. The sequence goes on from OZ024754.1 coordinate 39,905,158, forward strand.
GATTTTATTTGACACAAGTGGGTTTTATTGATCACCAGAGGGTTTTATTTGACATGAGAGGGTTTTATTGGTCACCAGAGGGTTTTATTTGACACGAGAGGGTTTTATTTGACACAAGAGGGTTTTATTTTTTGACACGAGAGGGTTTTATTTGACACAAGAGGGTTTTATTTGTCATGAGAGGGTTTTATTTGACACCAGAGGGTTTTATTTGACACAAGAAGGTTTTATTTGACACAAGAGAGTTTTATTTTTTGACACAAGAGGGTTTTATTTGACACAAGAGGGTTTTATTTGTCATGAGAGGGTTTTATTTGACATGAGAGGGTTTTATTTGACACAAGAGGGTTTTATTTTTTGACACAAGAGGGTTTTATTTGACACGAGGGGATTTTATTTGTCATGAGAGGGTTTTATTTGACATGAGAGGGTTTTATTTGACACAAGAGGGTTTTATTTTTTGACACAAGAGGGTTTTATTTGACACGAGAGGATTTTATTTGTCATGAGAGGGTTTTATTTGACATGAGAGGGCTTTATTTGACACAAGAGGGTTTTATTTTTTGATACGAGAGGGTTTTATTTGACACAAGAGGGTTTTATTTGTCATGAGAGGGTTTTATTTGACACAAGAGGGTTTTATTGGTCACTAGAGGGTTTTATTTGACACTGTAAATGTTTTTAGCTATGTTCATGTCACAGTTATCTCAGTAGCCGTGTGAGAATGCCAGACATGTGTTTCAGGATTTTTATCTATGTTTTGTATGTTATCTTACAGATGTGGTTACAGTAGGTGTGTGGAATTCAAAATGATGAGACAATATGGAAATTAACTTACCAATCTTTAAGAAACCAAAGATAGAAGATAATGGGGAAACAATTTCCAGCAGCGAAGCAACAGTGTCGGACCAGCCCAAAAAATATGTGACCCAAGTATTCCTAAGTAAGTTTGTTAGTTGTTGTCGACATTCTTCTTATAATAATGGTTTCTTATATAGGCACAAGGCCAGCAATTTTTGGGGAGGGGCAAGTCGATTAAATCGACCCCAGTGCATGACTGGTACTTTATTTTATCGACCCCAGTGCATGACTGGTACTTTATTTTATCAACCCCATTAGCATGAAAGGCAAAGTTAACCTCAGATCATAAAGGGTCGTAACTCTATGCTACAAAGCATGGCTGCCGCCCCTCTATCGATACTGCCAATCCACCGCCCAATAATGATAATAATTATAATGAAATTATTGTGTACAGTGCTCAGGTGCACTACACCTCATCAAAGGTGCATGTATAGTACATAGAATAAAGTAGAAATGTCAGGAAAGTGAACAGTGTATACATGTGTGCGTGTGTGTGGTTAGACATCTCTAAATGTTTGAGGTTTTAATTTTTCCAACATTTATACACAGAGAACAAAAGGCAAACCTGTAGTAGTTGTTCTTGCTGTTGTTGTTGTGGTGCTGCTGCTGCTGCTAGTGTTGTTGTTGTAGTTGTGTTGGTGTGTTGGTGGTGTGTTAGTGTTGATGATGCTGGTGGTGCTGGTGTGTTGATACTGTTAGTGATGGAGGTGGTGGTGGTGGTAGTGATGGTGGTGATGGTGGTGGTAGTCATGGTGGTGGTTGTGGTGGTAGTCATGGTGATGGTAGTGGTGGTGGTGGTGGTGATGGTGGTGGTAGTGATGATGGTGGTGGTGATGGTGGTGGTAGTGGTGGTGGTGGTAATGGTGGCAGTAGTGACGGTGATGGCAATAGTGGTTGTTGTTGTGGTAGTGGTGGCAGTAGTGATGTTGATGGTAGTTATGGTGGTGATGGTGGTAGTGGTAGTAGTGATGGTGGTAGTAGTAGTGATGGTGGTGATGATGGTAGCACTAGTAGTGATGGTGGTAGTGATGGTAGTAGTGATGGTGGTAAAGGTAGTTATGGTGGTAGTGATGGTGGTAGTGATGGTGGTAGTGGTGGCAGTAGTGGTAGTAGTGATGGTGGTAGTGGTGGCAGTAGTGGTAGTAGTGATAGTGGTAGAGATGGTGGTAGTGGTGGCAGTAGTGGTAGTAGTGATGGTGGTAGTGGTGGCAGTAGTGGTAGTAGTGATGGTGGTAGTGGTGGCAGTAGTGGTAGTAGTGATGGTAGTAGTAGCGATACACAGTTAACCAAAACTATAATAATATAAACATAACAGCAATGCTGCATGGCAGTGAGACCTGGGCATTGTGTGCAGAGGATATACGCAGACTAGAGAGGAACGAAGCTTGCATGCTCCGCTGGATGTGTAGCAGTAATATACGTGAACGGCAAAGCATAAACGAACTAAGGAAAAAATTAGAGATAAGAGGGATCAGATGTTGTTTACTCGAGAGAAGGCTACGTTGGTATGGACACGTGATGCGCATGAAAGTCGATAGCTGTATAACAAAGTGCAGGGCAATAAAGATAGACGGTAGTCACGGAATAGGCAGACCTAGAAAAACCTGGGACGAGCTGATAAACTCCGACATCACACACTTACACCTCTCCAAGACAATGTCACTGGACCGAGACCTTTGGCGGTACTCAGTAACAGAGAAGACCCGCCTTACCTAAATATATAGTAAAACCTACTCCAGCCAGTAGGCATCTCTAACAAAATACACCCCGTCCCACCACCACCACCCCCACCCCATCCACACCACCCCGTTCTATGTAAAGTTATGTTGGTGCCGCGCCATCGAGGCCGAAACAAATGAGATCGTGTAGGTGTCACGACAAAAAAACACACAGTCCACGCTGTAATGTGGCCGTGTAGGCAACACGGTAAAAACCTCCCAGACCCACACTGTAAATGTGGTTGGTGTTAGGAAGGGCATCCAACTGTAGAAAACCTGCCAGACAGTCCTATGCGAGCAAGACAATCACTCTTGCCTCAAGTGGGACTACCCCCATCCAAACCCATGCAAGCGTGGAACACGGACGTTAAACGTTGATGATGATGATGATGATCTTATTGTTTTTTGTAGTTCCTCCAGTAAATCAGTTTAAGTCACACAAAACTCGACGAACCCGCTTAAAATACAGCCTCGGTCATGACCGACCCTCTGGTCCTCGGGTCACTGGTAGCTCACAGCCTCCATATGCTGGTAGGTAATTGGTCTCTTACTACTTTTAAAATTTATGACATCAATCTGTTTTGAAGGTTTCATGAAAGGCAGAGTAACTACACTTACAACATCCTATACTTACAACATCCTACACTTACAACACACTACTCGTGCAACAACTACTCTTGCAATACACTATACTTGCCACACACTATACTTGCAACACACTACACTTACAACATCCTACACTTACAACATTCTACACTTACAACACACTACTCGTGCAACAACTACTCTTGCAATACACTATACTTGCCACACACTATGCTTGCAACACACTACACTTACAGCATACTACACTTACAACATTCTACACTTACAACATTCTACACTTACAACACACTACTCGTGCAACAACTACTCTTGCAATACACTATACTTGCAACACACTACACTTACAACATCCTACACTTACAACATTCTACACTTACAACACACTACTCGTGCAACAACTACTCTTGCAATACACTATACTTGCCACACACTATGCTTGCAACACACTACACTTACAGCATACTACACTTACAACATTCTACACTTACAACACACTACTCGTGCAACAACTACTCTTGCAATACACTATACTTGCCACACACTATGCTTGCAACACACTACACTTACAGCATACTACACTTACAACATTCTACACTTACAACACACTACTCGTGCAACAACTACTCTTGCAATACACTATACTTGCAACACACTATGCTTGCAACACACTACACTTACAGCATACTACACTTACAACATTCTACACTTACAACACACTACTCTTGCAACATCCTACACTTGCACCACACTACACTTACAACATTCTACACTTACAACACACTACTCGTGCAACAACTACTCTTGCAATACACTATACTTGCAACACACTATGCTTGCATCACACTACACTTACACCAGACTACACTTATAACATTCTACACTTACAATACACTATTCTTGCAACATCCTACACTTGCACCACACTACACTTATGACATTCTACACTTACAACATTCAACACACTACACTTGAAAATAAAAAATATATATATTCTCTCATGTATAAGTCATACATGGAAAATAATGGTACATACATACATATATATATACATATATATATATATATATATATACATATATATATATATATATATATGTATATATATATATATATATATATATATATATATATATATACATCTTGCGAATAAATATCGTCAGCACCCTGTATATATATATATATATAAGGAAAAAAGATGAAATCGAAAATGCAAATGGAGTCTTTTTTAAAAAAACATTTTCGATTTCATCTTTTTTCCTTATACTTTCACTTGTGTAGGACATCGTTTTTTTCATTTTGTAAAAAAACCTCACTTTTTTTTATTTATTTATTTTTTTATTTATTTTTAAAATTATTTTTTAATTATTTAAAATTATTTTTAATTATTATTATAATTTTTTAATATATACTTTTTTTAATATATATTTTTTTAATATATATATTTTTTTAATATCTTTTTAATTTTTTAAAATTATTTTTTAATTTTTAATTTTTTAATTTTTTAATTATTGTTTAATTAATTATTATTTTTTATTTTTTATTATTTTTATTTTTTATTTGTTATTATTTTTATTTTTTTATTTATTTTTTAATTATTTTTTAGTATTTCTTTTTTCTTTATCGCCTTGACTGATTCCTTCACATGAATCTATCTTTTGTGTGATTACTTCAGTTTATTTTCCTTACTCTGACTAACAACCTTATTATGTATCATCTCCATTCTCACTATTATCCTATGATCCCGTACCATATATCTATTGTTCTTATGATGTAGGTCGGTAGAGCTTATCTTCATTATTGTATTTTTGTTTTCAACGCTCTGATGAGTCCTGCCCCATGGTATGGATGAAACACTGTCAGCGAATAAAAATTGATTGATGTTATAAGCGCTCTTTGTTTTCTCTTACTATAACGGCTCTGTTTTCGTACATTGAGCTAACAAGATACTGTCACAAGTGATACACAGTACGGGTGTGGTTTTTTTACACATACGTTCTGATATCTAAGCATAATATATATATATATGTGTACTAAAGTTTCATTGGGTTCTGGCCCCCGACTTTATATATATATATATATATATATATATATATATATGTATATATATGTACATGTATATATATATATATATGTACATGTATATATATATATATGTATATGTATATATATATATATGTATATATATGTATATATATATATATATGTATATGTATATATATATATATATATATATATATATATGTATATATATATATATATATGTATATATATATGTATATGTATATATATATATGTATATGTATATATATATGTATATGTATATATATATATATATATGTATATGTATATATATATATATATGTATATATGTATATGTATATATATATATATGTATATATGTATATGTATATATATATATTATGTATATGTATATATATATATATTGTATATATATATGTATATATATATGTATATATATATATATGTATATATATATGTATATATATATATATATATATATATATAAATCAGAATGGATTCAGTAAAAACGAGTTAGACCATTATTCGCCTGAGTACTCGATACTCAGATCTAACTTTTGAAACGGCAGGAGCTCAGCCGTTTGGGTCCCGATTTTTTCATTTATATATGCCTTGCTTTGATTTATGTATACGTATATAAGCTTGTTTCGTTTTTTTTTTTACTGGCTGTCTGCATTCGTTTTTCAAGGGAGAGAACTTGCTAGAAGCACTAACCTCTTAGCATAAAAAGACCATAATAGTTTTGTTGTTTTTTGCTGAACATTTATTAAGATTTCTGTTTTGACTTAAATACTTGAATATTTGGTGGCATCAGTGGTGGTGGTGGTGGTAGTGGTGGTGGTGTTAGTGGCAGTGGTGGTGGTGTTAGTGGCAGTGGTGTTAGTGGTAGTGGTGGTGGTGTTAGTGGTAGTGTGGTGGTGTTAGTGGCAGTGGTGGTGGTGTTAGTGGTAGTGTGGTGGTGGTGGTAGTGGTGGTGGTGTTAGTGCAGTGGTGGTGGTGTTAGTGGCAGTGGTAGTGGTGTTAGTGGTAGTGGTGGTGGTGTTAGTGGTAGTGTGGTGGTGGTGGTAGTGGTGGTGGTGTTAGTGGCAGTGGTGGTGGTGTTAGTGGTAGTGGTGGTGGTGTTAGTGGCAGTGGTAGTGGTGTTAGTGGTAGTGGTGGTGGTGTTAGTGGTAGTGGTGGTGGTGTTAGTGGTAGTGTGGTGGTGTTAGTGGCAGTGGTAGTGGTGTTAGTGGTAGTGGTGGTGGTGTTAGTGGCAGTGATGGTGGTGTTAGTGGCAGTGGTGGTGGTGTTAGTGGTAGTGGTGGTGGTGTTAGTGGCAGTGGTGGTGGTGTTAGTGGCAGTGGTAGTGGTGTTAGTGGTAGTGGTGGTGGTGTTAGTGGTAGTGTGGTGGTGTTAGTGGCAGTGGTGGTGGTGTTAGTGGCAGTGGTAGTGGTGGTGGTGTTAGTGGTAGTGTGGTGGTGTTAGTGGTAGTGTGGTGGTGTTGAGTGGTAGTGTGGTGGTGTTAGTGGCAGTGGTGGTGGTGTTAGTGGCAGTGGTAGTGGTGGTGGTGTTAGTGGTAGTGGTGGTGGTGTTAGTGGTAGTGTGGTGGTGTTAGTGGTAGTGTGGTGGTGTTAGTGGTAGTGTGGTGGTGTTAGTGGCAGTGGTGGTGGTGTTAGTGGCAGTGGTAGTGGTGGTGGTGTTAGTGGTAGTGTGGTGGTGTTAGTGGTAGTGTGGTGGTGTTAGTGGTAGTGTGGTGGTGTTAGTGGTAGTGTGGTGGTGTTAGTGGCAGTGGTGGTGGTGTTAGTGGTAGTGGTGGTGGTGTTAGTGGCAGTGGTAGTGGTGTTAGTGGTAGTGGTGGTGGTGTTAGTGGCAGTGGTAGTGGTGTTAGTGGTAGTGGTGGTGGTGTTAGTGGTAGTGTGGTGGTGTTAGTGGCAGTGGTGGTGGTGTTAGTGGCAGTGGTAGTGGTGGTGGTGTTAGTGGTAGTGGTGGTGGTGTTAGTGGCAGTGGTAGTGGTGTTAGTGGTAGTGGTGGTGGTGTTAGTGGTAGTGTGGTGGTGTTAGTGGCAGTGGTGGTGGTGTTAGTGGCAGTGGTAGTGGTGGTGGTGTTAGTGGTAGTGGTGGTGGTGTTAGTGGTAGTGGTGGTGGTGTTAGTGGTAGTGGTGGTGGTGTTAGTGGCAGTGGTAGTGGTGTTAGTGGTAGTGGTGGTGGTGTTAGTGGCAGTGGTGGTGGTGTTAGTGGTAGTGGTGGTGGTGTTAGTGGCAGTGGTAGTGGTGTTAGTGGTAGTGGTGGTGGTGTTAGTGGCAGTGGGTAGTGGTGTTAGTGGTAGTGGTGGTGGTGTTAGTGGCAAGTGGTGGTGGTGTTAGTGGCAGTGGTGGTGGTGTTAGTGGCAGTGGTAGTGGTGGGGTGTTAGTGGTAGTGGTGGTGGTGTTAGTGGCAGTGGTAGTGGTGTTAGTGGTAGTGGTGTGGTGTTAGTGGTAGTGTGGTGGTGTTAGTGGCAGTGGTGGTGGTGTTAGTGGCAGTGGTAGTGGTGGTGGTGTAGTGGTAGTGGTGGTGGTGTTAGTGGTAGTGTGGTGGTGTTAGTGGTAGTGGTGGTGGTGTTAGTGGCAGTGGTAGTGGTGTTAGTGGTAGTGGTGTGGTGTTAGTGGAGTGGTGGTGGTGTTAGTGGTAGTGGTGGTGGTGTTAGTGGCAGTGGTTGTGGTGTTAGTGGTAGTGTGGTGGTGTTAGTGGCAGTGGTAGTGGTGTTAGTGGTAGTGGTGGTGGTGTTAGTGGTAGTGTGGTGGTGTTAGTGGCAGTGGTGGTGGTGTTAGTGGCAGTGGTAGTGGTGGTGGTGTTAGTGGTAGTGTGGTGGTGTTAGTGGTAGTGTGGTGGTGTTAGTGGTAGTGTGGTGGTGTTAGTGGCAGTGGTGGTGGTGTTAGTGGCAGTGGTAGTGGTGGTGGTGTTAGTGGTAGTGGTGGTGGTGTTAGTGGTAGTGTGGTGGTGTTAGTGGTAGTGTGGTGGTGTTAGTGGCAGTGGTGGTGGTGTTAGTGGCAGTGGTAGTGGTGGTGGTGTTAGTGGTAGTGGTGGTGGTGTTAGTGGTAGTGTGGTGGTGTTAGTGGTAGTGTGGTGGTGTTAGTGGTAGTGGTGGTGGTGTTAGTGGCAGTGATGGTGGTGTTAGTGGTAGTGGTGGTGGTGTTAGTGGCAGTGGTAGTGGTGGTGGTGTTAGTGGTAGTGTGGTGGTGTTAGTGGTAGTGTGGTGGTGTTAGTGGCAGTGGTGGTGGTGTTAGTGGTAGTGGTGGTGGTGTTAGTGGCAGTGGTAGTGGTGTTAGTGGTAGTGGTGGTGGTGTTAGTGGTAGTGTGGTGGTGTTAGTGGTAGTGTGGTGGTGTTAGTGGCAGTGGTGGTGGTGTTAGTGGCAGTGGTAGTGGTGGTGGTGTTAGTGGTAGTGTGGTGGTGTTAGTGGTAGTGTGGTGGTGTTAGTGGCAGTGGTGGTGGTGTTAGTGGTAGTGGTGGTGGTGTTAGTGGCAGTGATGGTGGTGTTAGTGGCAGTGGTGGTGGTGTTAGTGGTAGTGGTGGTGGTGTTAGTGGTGTTAGTGGTGTTAGTGGTAGTGGCAGTGGTGTTAGTGGCAGTGGTGGTGGTGTTAGTGGTGGTGGTGGTGGTGTTAGTGGCAGTGGTGGTGGTGTTAGTGGCAGTGGTGGTGGTGTTAGTGGTGTTAGTGGTGTTAGTGGTAGTGGCAGTAGTGTTAGTGGCAGTGGTGGTGGTGTTAGTAGCAGTGGCAGTGATGTTGATGATGATGTATGTCTGTTTTTTGGTTAAATTTCTGTGAAATTTATTTAAGGTTTTGTGTGTTTTCCTCTTTGACAGGAAAAACAGATAATTGTGAGAAAGAAACAAAGAAACCTGAAAGTGATGGAATAATATCAGTAAGTATTGTAATATTGTAATAACACTGTGTGTGGCCTAGTGGTTAGGTTGTTGGACTTACATTAATAATTGTTTCTACTTTTGGCACAAGGCCAGCAATTATCCCAGTGTATTACTGGTACTTTATTTTATGGCGCATGGCTTAGTGGTTAGAGCATTGGGCTTGCAATCGAAAGGTTGTGAGTTCAATTCTTGGACCGGGTGATGTGTTGTTTCCTTGAGCAAGACACTTTATTTCACATTGCTCCAGTTTACTCAGCTGTAGAAATGATAGGATGAAGCTGTAGGATGATAGGGACTGGGGTCCCTATCATTAAATTACCCAAGACACCTCCAACGAGATATACCTTACAGGTGGTCAGCTAGACCTGCATAGGTGTAAGCTGTCACAAACACATTACTGGTGCTTTATTTTATCGACCCCGTAAGGATGAAAGGCAAAGTTAACCTCGGCGGGATTTGAACTCAAACCATAAAGGGGGATAACTCTTTACTGCAAAGGATGGCGATACTGCCAATCCACCGCTCCAAAGCGATAATAATGTGGTGGGTTCGATTCCTAGACTGGGTTGGGTGTTGTGTTCTTGAGCAAAACACTTCATTTCACATTGCTCCAGTATACTGAGCTGAAAATGAGTACCAGCAATAGCTGGGGGCTAACCCTGCGATGGACTGGCGTCCTGTCCAGTGGGGAGTCTTATACTCTGTCGCTTCACGCCAAGAAAGGGGGATAAGCACTGGTCTAACGAGCCTCTTGCCTTAAGACAGACTTTAGACTTTGGCTTTGTAACAATTGCAGAAGGTCAAATTTTTAATAGGAATGGTTGATCAGATACATTCATCTGTAGTGTTTCACTTTTATATTCATCATCATCATCATCATCATCACTGTTTATCGTCCATTTTTCCATGCTAGCATGGGTTAGATGAGTTGTCCTGTTGTGAGCAATGCCAGGACAGGTGACCATGTCTTCCTCGTTCAGAACTAATTTTGGATTGATTTCTATAGGCGGATGCCCTTCCTAATGGCAACCACATTTACAGTGAATACTGACACCTAGGCGACCACTTTACAGTGTGGACTGGGTACTTTTTGTTGTGACATCTACACGACCACTTTACAGTGTGGACTGGGTGCTTTTTGTTGTGACATCTACACGACCACTTTACAGTGTGGACTGGGTGCTTTCTTTTGTGACATCTACACGACCACTTTACAGTGTGGACTGGGTGCTTTTTGTTGTGACACGTACATGACCACTTTACAGTGTGGACTGGGTGCTTTTTGTTGTGACACCTACATGACCACTTTACAGTGTAGACTGAGGCCTTCACTGGGTATATACTTTGGCCTGTCCTCATGGGAGGGTGGAGTGGTGCATACTGTATATATGGTTCAGTTTCAGCCTGTGCCCACAGGAAGTTGGGTCTTCTGTATTACTGTGTAACGCCAGTATATATAGTATATATATACATATATATATATAGATCTTTGGCGCTACGCAGTAATACAGAAGACCCGCCTTGTTTATGTCCAAAGCGAAGCCTACAGTCAGTAGGCACCTCTTAACCAAAAATACACCCCCATCCCACTACCCCTACCCCCACCCCATCTACACCACCCCTTTCTCTGTAAAGTTATGTTGGTACCACAACATCCAGTCTTAAATAAATGAGGTTGTGTAGGTGCCACGACAAAAAAAAACACACAGTCCATGCTGTAATGTGGCTGTGTAGGTAACACGGTAAAAACCTCCCAGTCCACGCTGTAATGTGGCTGTGTAGGTAACACGGTAAAAACCTCCCAGTCCACACTGTAAACGTGGTTGGTGTTAGGAAGGGCATCCAGCCGTAGAAAACCTGTCAGACAGTCTTATGCGAGCAAGACAACCAATCTTGCCTCAAGTGGGACAATTCCCGTCTAAACCCATGCTAGCGTGGAAGATAGACGTTAAACGATGATGATGATGATATATATGTGTATATATAAAATCTAATCTTTACATGTGACTCATATTCTGACAATATTTGTTATTTTTATTTTACTTGTTGTCATGTCAGGCCTTTAAAATCTCTCACTCTAACTCTTTCTTGTTTCTAATTCTATAGGAAAGCAATGCCTCACTCACCAGTTCCATGTTTAGCTCTAAAGAAAAGTCCTATGAAAACTTATCTAATCAGGGGTATTTACCAATACCTGAAGGAGCATGTTCCCTTTTATCAGAGAAGGAATCGGGGAATGAATCTGGATATAGTTCTCATAGCGCCGGCTATACAAAAGATTTGCCAATGGACAAAAGATTGGAAAATCTGTCCAATGCAAGCGACCATCTAGTTGATATAAACAGTCTTGAGGGCAAACAGAACAACTTGTCTGAGTCAAATAGTGGTCCTTCAGACAAGAGAATGAGATTTTTGCGAACTGCTAGTGCCCTACAACGGTCAGGACTGATGGATATAACTATGAAGACTGCTGATATTTTGAAACAGAACCGAATACTGAACAAAGAAATAGAAAGATTACATCAGGACACACTCAAGTTTTTACACAGTGTCATAAATAACCCTGAGAATAAACCTTTCCAAGACACAATTACGAGGAACTGTGATAAACATTCTTGAATAAAACGTGTGGGCTTCTAAATCTTCCTTTATCAGACACACACACACATTTAATACTGTTTCCACATTTACTAAAGGCACAAAAATTAATCCACCATTCACTACAAACCACCATCATCATCATCATCTCAACTTTTACTTCTAACTATTCAACTCTCCTCTACAACTCAGATTTTTCTATTTCATAAGATTATCATTTTATCTAATATTTGTCCTCTTTTTCTTTTGCATTCGAAGAAAAAGTTTTGTTTGAAATATCCATCTTTTTTCACTCTTTACTTCATTCCATCAATCAGTATTATTTTAATTTTATTTCAATTTTATTTCAATTTTACTTTTTGCTGCTGTATATTATAAATCGTTTTATTTATTATTTCCTTTCCTTTTTTCCCCATCTCACCTCAATACTCTCAGTTATGTAACAGAGAATATTACTAGTCAGTCAAACTCCCTTTAATATACAAACCATTATAACTGATGGAAGAAAGAATTCAATTTGAATGGATATAAACTTATAAATATTTGAAATTACCATCTAGTATCTGTTCTGCCTCACTGACCACTTCAAGGATCTGGTTAACCTCTCATCTAGTTTACTCTACTAAATCTATTTCCATACAACCATCTTGTCATCCATGGTAAAACTACAAATAATAAGATTTACGGCTTTGTTGTTTCTTATTGGTGAGGAAAAATAAGAAACATGTTAATTATTTTCTTTTACCTCCACAAAAAACCCCACAAAACTAATAATAATAATGACAAAAATGGCAAAGGAGAAAGAAATTTAGTTGATGTAACATCTCAATATCTTTAATGCTTCAGGAGCCATCTTAGATTTGTACTGTTCTTGTTTTATATACAGCACTCATTCCATTATCATTAAATTTTCCCCTCTTGAAATTTCAATGCTGAATTAATCAAATTAATTTATTACTTCTGTCTCATCAAATATAAGTTGTTCTTTTGTTTCATTCAAGTAGTCTGGCCATAATGCTGACTAAAACTAGTCTTTCTATAATTGTTACAGCTTTGCATTCTGTTCACAAAATAACCAACAGATTTATTATGTAACAAATTAGGTTCCTGAACAGTTTTTTTTTTATATGGCAAAAATTTCTTATTTGAATTTGTTTCCTTCATCTTAATTTCCAAATTTGTTTTCCTCAGTTAGAAAATTGTATTGGTTTACTGTTAAAGAGTAAGCTATATTTAAGAAGCTGTGAAGTGGACACATTATCCATATGTCACTGTTGAAAGTTAACAGTGATGGATGTAGTTAACTGTGATGCTCTCCCAAGTTTTATCAATTGTCATGGCAGTTTGTTTTAGTGTCTAACACACACACACACACACACACACACACACACACACACACACACACACACACACATTGGAAAATGTATGAAATCCTTGCTACAGTTAGGTATATTTAAAAAAAGGAAAGAATGACTTCACTTGTAGTTCTAAACAATTTAATTTAATTTATAATATTATGATTTTACAATTTGGTTTTGTAGATCTAGTCTACAAAACCAAATTGTAAAATCCTAATATTATAAAATTAAATTAAATTGTTTAGAACTACAAGTAAAGTCATTCTTTTCCCTTTTTTTAAATATATATATATATTGACAGGACAAAATATTTCACTGTGAAAAGTGTTTTTATCTATTTTCTCCTTTAAATGATCATATGTCAGAAATGTGTATAGTTAGTTCTACTGTTGAAAGTTCTATTTCCTGTCATGTGGGATAGTACTGCTGGTAAATGTTACAGACTGACTGTCTTACTGTAAAATGTACATATTGTTGAAAGAACCAAAAAATAGTATTTGATTATATAAACCAATGTTTTCAAAATAGTTTTATTGGTTTTTGAAAAAAAGTCTATATTCCTACAATATGGCACTCAAATCTGCCATCACTGGTCTAAACATATTTATTTTCTATTTTATGGCTTTCATTTTTAGTGATTAGTCAATTAAGCATGTGACAATTTTGTTGGTTGTTCAGTTGGAACTACACACCAAAAGCAATTGAAAACACTCACCATCTTATTTATATTGGCATCAGTATAAAATTTCAGGCTCTTTTATAGGGAGTGACCATAACTAGAAGGAGAATAATTTTATCTTAAGAGTTTAATGTCAGATTTGTTCAATGTTGTACTATAAAATCTTTATAGATTTTAGAACTTCTAACAAAAACAAAAGAAAACAAACTATTGTTGGTGTTTTTATTGTTGTTGCAGCAATGAGTTTAACTGTAAATTCTGTAACCCAGTTTCAATTCCTAGTTGGAACTATTTCACTTCTTAATTCACTTAATACCCTTCGGTAAGGTATGAACATCAGAACATCATATTTTCATTTAATCATAATTTAAAAGTTTCATTGTTTGGGAATCATAATCATCGCCGTCATCATCATCATCATCATTATCATCATCATCGTTGTCATCTTTGAGTTAGGGAGGGAACAGAAATGGCACAACAATGATCTAAATACCTTGTGGTGTTTAATTGTATTCCTCAGCATTATATGTATAAATACCACAAAAATTGACTTTGACTTTGATCGTTTCAGTGTTGGTAAAATATGCAATTACTAACGGTCATATACTGGGGAAATTAATTGACAATAGCCCTACCCTAACCTACTCTACAAATGTATGGCCTTGTGCCAAAGTATTATGATTATTATTAGGAAATCACTATTGTCCACTTTTAACATACTGGACCCAGTTTCAATTCCAAGTTACGGTTTATGTATATATTCACTGATATCACTAATACCCTTGGGAAATGAATGATTGTTACTAACTCGCATTTTCTCTTATCTAAAAATTCTTGGACTCTGTAATGATGTAAGTTCTTCAGTCACTAATTCCTTAAACTGGTTTCAATTTCGAGTTGGAACTTTTAGGAGATTTCAAAAATTACATATTTTTATCTTTGTTCATTTATAAATCTAAATTTAAACTGGCTGTATCCGGCCAGAATTCTCTCATCTCTTTCTGTTTAAACCGGCCGTAACTAGCCACTTATACTGATGTTAAGGTATTGTTCTCAAAATAGATAATATAAAATGTCATAGATTCGATATTATGTAAGATAAAGCCTTTACTGCAAAAATATAATAGTAATATAATATAAAATATAATATAATACCAGGTGGTGCTATTAAGTTAGACATGGTCTGGGCCAATACTGGCCGAAACCTATCAAAGTTAAGTATATATAGAGTAATGTAAATGGCAAAGGGTTAAGGTTTTATGGCTGACTTATGCATAGAAGATCAAGTAATTATATAATTGTCGTATTTAATCAGAACTAGCCATCATATGATGCATATGGAAGCTTTATCATTCATGTCATCTCTGAGGGATGTTGGTGATGTTAACTGAAGTAATATGGGTCCAGCTTGGAATTGAAACCCCAATCTCATTTCCAGCTCTCCAACAATATACCATTCCACTTTCCATAATAATCAACAATTCTTAGCTCTTCTAAATCATGTTTCACTACACAATACTCATTTAATTGACTCTCTTTCTCTCTCTAATACATGTGTATATATGTATATATATATATATAACGAAGGAAGTGTGGTAAGGAACCAGGTGGACCATAACGCACCAGAGTACTCAATACTTAGGGTAGTAGAGTGGGTAATAGGAAATTGTTCAAGACCCCGACGGCAGAGCCTCAAGCCGTTTTGACGGCTATTTCTAGTCCAGAAATAGCCGTGATTAACTTTGCCTTTCATCCTTACTCTAACACTTTACAGAGTGCACTGGGTGCATTTGATCATGGCACCAACACTAGAGAGTTTGTCTTATGTATCACCAGGATCGAAGAGTCTTCTCAAACACTATATTGTCCATGATTTCATACACTGTAACCTCTAGTCACTCACTACTTTTACTTTTTGCATTTCAGTGGTTTTACAAGAAGGTGGGTCTTTTGCATATCACTAGTGAGGTACAATTTCTTGAAGTCATTCTTCACAACTTCATCTCATGTCTACTTCAAGCACTCAGCATTTAAAAAAAAATACAACTCTTGCTCTCTATATGTATCACATGACCATACCAGCTCAGTTGTCTCTTTTGCAGGATACATTTAGTCACTCTTAAACTCAATTTTTCTCTCAGCTCACTTATGTTCTGTAATTCACATATGCTAACATTACACATCCAGTGGTCTTATGCCAATATAAACATTAACTCTTTAGCATTTAGACCAGCCATATCCGGCCAGAATTCTCTCACTTCTTTCTGTTCAAACTGGCTTTAACCGGCCACTGATACAGATGTTAAGGTATTGTTCTCAAAATAAATA
>OZ024754.1:39923725-39926225 GCA_964016885.1 Eledone cirrhosa
ACCTTCTGACCCTCATATCTGGTGCGTTGTAGTTTTCACCAATTTTGACACCTGACATATAACCAATGATGATTGTACTTTAGTTCACTTGCTATATCAGGTATCTGTGACCAGTATGTTAGTCCTCAATACTAAAAAACAGTTTGTTGTGCTTCTCAGCTGGCTTTTATTTTTACAGTCTCAATTGTATGTCATTTTGTAAAATTTTTTTTTTTTAAATTTTTTTTAAAAAATTATATTTTTATTTCTAATAAAAGATATTTCCTGTCAAATTCTTTAATTCTGTTGTTGTTTTTCCTTAATCTTCCTGATACTAAACGGCCTGAAACCATTTCTGGTTCTATTATACACGTGTTTGTTTTTAAGCAGGGGTGTGCAATATATTCCATTGGTGGGCCACTTTTGAACATTGGAACCACTATTAGGGCCATTAAATATTTAGTAAGCACTATTCCAAAGATTCACCACAAGTCCTTTCCATAACATGGAACTGGGAAATTATAACACACATAACCCTAGCAGTGAAGCCCTTTAGTATAGGTCAACTGGGAGTTTATAACACATAACCCTATCAATGAAGTCCTTTAGTATAGGTCAACTGGGAGTTTATAACACATAACCCTATCAGTGAAGTCCTTTAGTATAGGTCAACTGGGAGTTTATAACACATAACCCTATCAATGAAGTCCTTTAGTATAGGTCAACTGGGAGTTTATAACACATAACCCTATCAGTGAAGTCCTTTAGTATAGGTCAACTGGGAGTTTATAACACATAACCCTATCAGTGAAGTCCTTTAGTATAGGTCAACTGGGAGTTTATAACACATAACCCTATCAGTGAAGTCCTTTAGTATAGGTCAACTGGGAGTTTATAACACATAACCCTATCAATGAAGTCCTTTAGTATAGGTCAACTGGGAGTTTATAACACATAACCCTATCAGTGAAGTCCTTTAGTATAGGTCAACTGGGAGTTTATAACACACATAACCCTATCAATGAAGTCCTTTAGTATAGGTCAACTGGGAGTTTATAACACACATAACCCTATCAGTGAAGTCCTTTAGTATAGGTCAACTGGGAGTTTATAACACACATAACCCTATCAGTGAAGTCCTTTAGTATAGGTCAACTGGGAGTTTATAACACACATAACCCTATCAGTGAAGTCCTTTAGTATAGGTCAACTGGGAGTTTATAACACACATAACCCTATCAGTAAAGTCCTTTAGTATAGGTCAACTGGGAGTTTATAACACACATAACCCTATCAGTGAAGTCCTTTAGTATAGGTCAACTGGGAGTTTATAACACACATAACCCTATCAGTGAAGTCCTTTAGTATAGGTCAACTGGGAGTTTATAACACACATAACCCTATCAGTGAAGTCCTTTAGTATAGGTCAACTGGGAGTTTATAACACACATAACCCTATCAGTGAAGTCCTTTAGTATAGGTCAACTGGGAGTTTATAACACACATAACCCTATCAGTGAAGTCCTTTAGTATAGGTCAACTGGGAGTTTATAACACATAACCCTATCAGTGAAGTCCTTTAGTATAGGTCAACTGGGAGTTTATAACACATAACCCTATCAATGAAGTCCTTTAGTATAGGTCAACTGGGAGTTTATAACACATAACCCTATCAGTGAAGTCCTTTAGTATAGGTCAACTGGGAGTTTATAACACACATAACCCTATCAATGAAGTCCTTTAGTATAGGTCAACTGGGAGTTTATAACACACATAACCCTATCAGTGAAGTCCTTTAGTATAGGTCAACTGGGAGTTTATAACACACATAACCCTATCAGTGAAGTCCTTTAGTATAGGTCAACTGGGAGTTTATAACACACATAACCCTATCAGTGAAGTCCTTTAGTATAGGTCAACTGGGAGTTTATAACACACATAACCCTATCAGTAAAGTCCTTTAGTATAGGTCAACTAACAGAAAATTGTATTACGGTTCCGAAAAAAATTCTAAATAAGCTTACAACATGAAAATTAAAAAGTCATCGCGGGCCACTCTGACTGGTCTGGAGGGCCGGATTGTGGCCCATGAGCCGCCTGTTGCATGCCTCTGTTTTTAAGGGTTTATATGTAAACTTGAACCATCCATCATAATTTTTGTTATTTTTAAAACACTAACTTAAAAATGAAAATCCTCCATAGGTTTTGGTTATTTTCAAAATCAAGTGAAAATCATAGGCTATGCATTTCATTAGGAAAATGGTACCAGAAACGTTAAGAATCAAGACAATTTCTGGTTTAACAGTTTGCCATAGACACAGAAACAGTAATGGTTACAGCGTACAAAATTACTCTTTCGCAGTATGTCGTAAACAGGTGAAAATTGCCTGATTTGAAACTTTACAGGTTTGGACATCTGGTCACCTCGGCAGAATTACCACAGTGTTTCCTTGTCATTGTTCTAAGACTTCACCAAGGTAAAAATGTGTGGGCCAGGTATGTATTTCTGTGTAAGAAGAAG
>OZ024754.1:39933725-39938725 GCA_964016885.1 Eledone cirrhosa
ATTATTACATAACATTATGATATCATTACAATATTATTAAATAACATTATGACATCATTACAATATTATTACATAATATTATGATATCATTACAATATTATTAAATAACATTATGATATTACAATATTATTAAATATCATTATAAAATAAATGACAATATCATAATCAATTATGATGATCATTAAGATATTTTATTAAAATTCACTATGATATTAAATTTCTCAGTGAGATCATAAAGTCACCCTGACATCATAAAGATCATTATATTACAAAAAATCATTATGATATAGAAATGAGAATTATTAATATATTAAAATTCACTATGATATTACTAAATTTCTCTATGACATCATAAAGGTTATTACATTATGGAAAATCACTATGATATCATGGAGATCACAATGATATTATTGATATATTAAAAATAATTGTGGATATTATTAAAGATAACTATATTTCTATAGATCATTGTGAGATTATTATACCGAAATTTAGTGACAATTATTATCAAAACTGATAAAGCTCACCAAATAAACATTATTATGATAAGTGGTGGTAGTAATGCCATAAAACAAAAACTTAAACTTTAATTCAACATTTTATATAAAACTCACATTTTACCTTAAAAATGTATTTGTTTATAAATGTCAGTATACATTAATTCCCATAGATATCTAATGTTATATCCTCAAATTGTCTTCATTTGAAGTGAATTGAAAAAATAATATGTGCTTGTGTTTGTGTGTGTGTGTATGTATCATATAAATAAAAGTATACACGCATACACACTAACACTGCATTCGATATGGAATCAACCATAAGCCTGAGTAACAAATATTTGATATTCATTCTCGCAAAGGTTCAAATTGAACTAAAGTTAACAAAGTTAAGAATCAAGGTTCAAATTGAACTAAAGTTAACAAAGTTAAGAATCAAGGCTCAAATTGAACTAAAGTTAACAAAGTTAAGAATCAAGGCTCTAATTGAACTAAAGTTAACAAAGTTAAGAATCAAGGCTCAAATTGAACTAAAGTTAACAAAGTTAAGAATCAAGATTTAGATGGAATAGAAAGTCAACAAAATGAAGAATTAAGAAATCAGAAAATATACTTAAAAAATAATAATTTGTATATTTCTTAGAAAATCTTTAAATTAAAATGGCATTTCTCTATAGGTTACCTAAAGTAAGAAGACAAAGAAGACTTGTGCAAAGGATTAAAGGATTAAAAGATATTAAAAGATTAAGAGCCCTAGGATATTAGGCTGATATTTAAAAGAGACTATTATTATCATTATTATTAAAGTTGATGTGCACATTAGACTTCCTATGGAAACATTTGAATTCAGATTAATAGGAGAGAGGAAATGGGATTGTGAGACATTGATACTGTTAATAGGAGAGGAGACAAGGGATTGTGAGACATTCATG
Organism: Eledone cirrhosa; assembly: GCA_964016885.1. NCBI lineage: Eukaryota > Metazoa > Mollusca > Cephalopoda > Octopoda > Eledonidae > Eledone > Eledone cirrhosa. Next base: position 39,935,155 of record OZ024754.1, read on the forward strand.
TTATTCTGAGACGATTTTGCAATGTATGTGAAGAGAACTGGGAACAAATAGAAATCAAAACTGACCTGACAAAGAACTTACTGACATTACTGTCATATAATAATTAATAGTGTAAAATTATGTGATTATATATATATATATATATATATATATATATATAGATTACTGTTTACTCAGGGTAGGGCCTATGACACTTTCCAAGGTCTCCAAGACAGCAGGATAGGGAGGGTATCCTCAAACTGGAAACCTGGTCATATTGCTTCTGTCAAGAGTGGACTTTGTTAAAGGTACCAAAGGGCCAGGAGATTGTGTTAACCCAAGTCAAGGATTAAGTTACCATATACATAGAATCTATTCTTTTTATTGTGGTGGTGGGATCAGAAAAAAACAAACAAACCCTAATTCCTTATCTTGTTATTAATTAACATGAAAGTCAATATAAACCCTCCCCCCACTTATTGCAACCCATCTTTGAAATGTTCCCTAATTGGTAGAATTGGTAGAGCAACAGACGGAATGGTTTGAGATATTTGTTCTGGTTCTCTGATTTCAAATACCACCCAAGTCAACTTAGCATTTCTTCCTTCTGGGAGGTCAATAGAATAACGTAGCAGCCAGGGACAGCAATTTGAGGGCAGAAGTTGATTAGATCTACCCCAGTAAATGACTGGTACTTTATTCTATCCACCTGGGGAGGTCAATAGAATAACGTAGCAGCCAGGGACAGCAATTTGAGGGCAGAAGTTGATTAGATCTACCCCAGTAAATGACTGGTACTTTATTCTATCCACCCGGGGAGGTCAATAGAATAACGTAGCAGCCAGGGACAGCAATTTGAGAGCAGAAGTTGATTAGATCTACCCCAGTAAATGACTGGTACTTTATTCTATCCACCCGGGAAGGATGAAAGGCTAACTTGACATCAGCAGGATTTGAACTCGGAACATAGAACTTTGCAACTAAATAGTACAAAATATTTTGTCCGGTGCTCTAGTGTCCAATCTACCACCCCAACCCTAACCCCAACCCTAACTACTGTTAATAATAATAATTGTTTCTACTTTTGGCACAAAATAATAATAATGGTTCCTGATATAGGCACAGGGCCAGCAATTTGGGTGAAGGGAGGGGAAAGTTGATTAAATCAACCCCAGTGTGTTACAGGTACTTTATTTTATTGACCCCCCCCCGTCCATAAGGATGAAAGGCAAACCCAACTAACCTCAGTGGGATTTGAACTCAGAACGTAAAGGGCCGTAGCTCTATGCAACGAAGCATCTTGTCCAATACTCTACTGATACTGCTAACCCACCACCCTAATAATAATAATAATAATAATGTTTTCTTTATTAACCACAAGGGTTTACATAAAGTAGACATTAAGGACAATAATAATAATAATAATTGTTTCTACTTTTGGCACAAGGCCAGCAATTACCCAGTGCATTACTGGTACTTTATTTTAATAATTCTTTATAATTTTCACAGGTGCAATGAATGGAATGACATTCCATGAAGAGGTAAAGTGATAGTATACACAATATAGTAATATCTTAAGAAGAAGAATACCATATATGGTCAAAATCTTAAGAGAAGGAATACCATATATGGTCAATTAATGTCTCAAGAGAAGAAATACCATAGATGGTCAATTAATGTCTCAAAAGATGGGATACCATATATGGTCAATTAATGACATCAAGAGATGGAATACCATATATGGTCAATTAATGTCTCAAGAGATGAGATACCATATATGGTCAATTAATGTCTCAAGAGATGAGATACCATACATGGTCAATTAATGTCTCAAGAGAAAGACTACCATATATGGTCAATTAATGACGTCAAGAGATGGCATACCATATATGGTCAATTAATGACGTCAAGAGATGGCATACCATATATGGTCAATTAATGACGTCAAGAGATGGCATACCATATATGGTCAATTAATGAAGTCAACAAGGGTTTGGTTGAAGAAGACAATTTCTGCCTTCCTCTGTCTTTTCAGTTCTATTTAACATATTATATCTTTCATCATAGCTGCTAGATAAAAAACAAACAAAAATACAGCTGGTTCTTCCTTGACAAAAGTAGGCAGTGGGACACACCATCTAAGCCAGATGTTCTTCCCCTTGCAGAACTAATAATGGTTTCTTATATAGGCACAAGGCCAGCAATTTTGGATGAGGGAAAGTCGATTAAATCAACCTCAGTGCGCGACTGGTACTTTATTTTATCAACCCTGTGAGGATGAAAGGCAAAGTTAACCTCGGCGGGATTTGAACTCAGATCATTCAGGGCTGTAACTCTATGCTGCAAAGCATAGCGTCCGACTCTCTACCGATACTGCCAATCCACCGCCCATTGCACAACTAATAATAATAATTCTTTCAAACATTAGCACAAAGCCAGAAATTGAGAGGAGGTGAATGAATGTTAGAAGTAATTGTGTGTGTTGTGCATGTGTTATGCATGTGTTATGTATGTGTTGTGTATGTGTTATGCATGTGTTGTGTATGTGTTATGTATGTATGTGTGTCTTTAAAGCATTCAGGATTGAACATATGGTTTTTTTTTTTATAATAATAAACCTTCCACAATGAACATGATGGATTTACGTGGGAGAATTACTCCGAAGTCGATGAATTTCAAGTGAACAAATGATTGGTTCCTTTTAAAAAGTAATGTTTCCCAACAGCAGATATCAATGTTATTGGTTATGTAAAAAACAATTTATAAATGAAAGTAATATATATATATATATATATATTTGATAAATAAAAATATATATTTAAATAGAAAAACAAAAATAAAAAAAAAAGATAACGCCAAATATACTGACATTTTATCATGAAATTTAAGATAGGAAGAAAAAGATTTGACCATAGTGTATAACTGGTACTTAGATTTCCATCTATGGAGGAGTGAAAAGCAAAAACCAAAGCATTTGATCAGGTTTTCCTATTTCTGGCTAATCTTATTTCTCAATCAAAATAACTCAAAATACACCATTTCCAGGTTATACATTAATAGGAGGGATGGTCATCTATGAGTTGTCTTTAGTTGTTTTTCTTTTAAACAGCTGGAAGTTTTCAGTTAGGCAGGTTAAGTTGCGAAGACTTACCTACCTTACCTTACATATCAACAAAGGTTTTGCCACAATGGCCAGATGTAAAATTCGAATTATTTGTCGAAGGTGAGTGGAAAATCCCAACACCCAAACATTACCCCTTATAACATTGAAAAATGGTCAATATACTCAACATGATGACAACAAAATTAAATATGGAGGAAGAAATTCAATAAAAGATAAAAATAAAATGAACAAATAACCATCCCAAAACCATGTCTGGTTTTACAATAAACCGTTTTAAAGCTTTTTATATTTACCTAAAACCCTTTCATCAAAATTTTATGTAAGAACCGTTGTTAAATTATGCACCATATGCCAGTTTAATAATGGTGAAGTTAGTTATGTTGCTAAATCTCTCCAAATTTTTGATTATTTTCAAAATTATTTGAAACACACAGGCAGTGTGTTTCATTAGAAATATGGTAATATATA
>OZ024754.1:39941225-39946225 GCA_964016885.1 Eledone cirrhosa
TACCCATACGGATATATAGGGTGTCTATAATATAATAGTTGTTCAATGGTACTAATTTGAGATACCAGAACTATAAAAATTGAGATGAGCAGAACAAACAAACATTAAACAATCCTTTAAATAAATTAAAAAATGATTTAAATATCTACCTGTTCATAATGCTATTACCAGCGGTTTCGCTTTACAAAAGATTAGAGATTCAGAGAATTTCTAACGGAAAAGTAAAGTTCATCAGATAGCTATTTCCACTCTATAGGACCAAGTCCCACAGTCTGCAAATATATTGCCAACTACCAGCTCGTATGAGTTATGGCCGTTAAAGTGACCCACACGTGAACTGGCCGCTAGTCCAAGCGGGAATATTACAGACGTGTTGATGGCTTTGCTGCTAAAAAAATAGCAGTAAGCAACAACAAATTTGTTTTCTCTACATAGATTGGAGAATATATAAAATGAGATAAATATCTCTCTGAGTACTAAGTACCCATCCATAGTCTCTAATCTTTTGTAAATGGAAACCGCCGGTAATAGCATTATGAACAGGTAGATATTTAAATCATTTTTTAATTTATTTAAAGGATTGTTTAATGTTTGTTTGTTCTGCTCATCTCAATTTATATATATATATATATATATATATATATAATAAAGTAGGCTGCTGTATTGGCAGTGAAACTTAGATAATGAATACAGAGTCTGTAGTGACTGAAGCAGAACAAGTGGAGTATATAGTGGGCTTACATCTTATGCAGTCAACTGACCCCCCACCCCTTACCATCTTATTAAAAAAACCTATATTTAAAAACTTTATATAAAAGTGCCTATGTATGTCGATGTTTTGGCGAGACATAATGTCAGGTTCCCTGGAGGTGGAGAAAACTCATGAAAAAAATAAATGATAGTGGTAGAGGGTTAGAGTTATCTCCCTTACATTAGGTGATATGGTTTCATATGGAACAGGATGTTAAGAGTTTTTAAAGCTTTTCTGAATTTAAAAAAAAAAATTTTTCTCACTGCATAGGACATGGGCCCACTGTATATTAGATGTGTAATGATGTTAAAACTTATGAGAGAAAGACTGCAGTGGTGGAAGTTGGATGAGAAAGTAAAGCTAATTACCAGCAGAATAAATTGATATGTTGGGTGGGATGAGGGAGACATCTACATTGAACTGGGTGGTATAAGGGTGGCATAGTGGCATGGTGGCACAGCTACCATTAAAGGTAAATGTAGATGTCGACCAAGGAAGACTCGGGAAGTTGTTGTTAAATCAAGCCTAAAAAGATTGTCTTCACAGATGAGATAATACAAGATAAAAGATGTAGAGAGATGATTTTTTTGCAAACCCTTCCAACCCAAACTTAACAGGGAGACTCAGATTTGATATTGATGATGGTGATGATGATGATGATGATGATTATCTACACCAATATGAAAACAAACAAAAAGAAAAATACCAAAACGTTAATAATAATGAAATGAGTTGATTTCATTTGAAAAGTTCCGTTAGTTAAAAGGTGAATCGCTGTCGGCCCAATGCCAAGGGGATGGGGTGGGGGTGGGGGCATGGGGTGGTACTGCCCTCTTACCTTTCAATGGTGCACCCTCAGATTTAGAAAAAATTATGGTGATATGCTTATTTTAAAACTGTGTTTTAGAATTATTGTGAATTATTGTCTACCTAAATTGTTCTGAAACCCCACCCAGGCAGCAAAACCTGGCAACAGCCCTGAATTAATGATAGTTTATCCCACACATAACATACATATACATATATATATATATATATATATATATATATGTTGTTTATCACATATATGACAATATCCTCTACATACATAATAGCATTGTCATGTATATCATATACACGACAATATATTTTACGTACGTGATAACATTATGTAATGAGCATCATACATATGACAATTTATATTGTTTATCACACATGACAAACAATATCATAATTATTATGTGGGTGATAAACCTATCTAATGTATATCAGACACACATATACATGGCTATATCTCATATACACCACACAATTTGAGAGGTTACATACACACACATATATATATATATATATGGCTATATCTCATACACATCACAAAATATGTGAGAGGTCACACATATATATATATACATGGCAATATATATCATATATACCACAAAATATAAAAATGAGATGTCAGAGTTCACAATACAAACAGTCTATTATGATACCACTGCAACTTAGTTCATACTTAGTCAGTCATCTAATAATATACTTGATCTAGTTTAACACTTTTGATACCAACCAGCTCAAACATGGCTCTAGTTCTATGAAACAAAATCACTCATTTTAAAGGGTTTCTGTTTAAAATTTATTAAAACTATATATCAAACATATGTTAAATTATTATCTTAGTAAAGAAATAATTTTTGTAAATCACTCAAAAAATTCTGAATTAATTAACTGAAACAGTCTATGTCATTAGAAAGAGTAATGAAATGGTTAATTAATTGGACTGAATTTCCTTCAATGAGTGTAGACAGACATTTCTTGAGACAGTGACAGGTAACTGATGTAGAACTTCATAGTACAGTAGACAGTAAAAGCTAAAGTGTTAGATAAGGGTTCAATTTCCTGTGTGATCCTTTAACCCTTTAAACAATGTAATTGAAGAAAGAGTCTCATGATTGTAAAACAAATTTCTTAATCATTTAGCCATGTCTATATCTAATATATATTATATGGTCATGGCTGTGGTTTAGAAGTTCCCTTCTAAAACATGTAGTTCTATTATGTATGTGTGTATGTATATATGTATGTATGTAAGGACCTGTAAGCCCTGATGGTCTCCTAGTGACATACATCATAACTTGGGCATTTAAAACTGGCAGAACCCATGCCATCTCCGGCTCTAAACACAGGCGATTCCTTCCAGAAAGGGATTGACTGAGAGACGAAGTGTGAATGAGATATAGAAGAAGAATTGGCCCCTGGACTGGACAAGTATTTATTTTTATTGCCCTTGATAGAATGAAGAGCAAAGTTGACTTTGGTGGGATTTGAAATCAGATAACCACAATGAATACCACAAAGAATTCTATCCCGCATTTCAACAATTGTCAATATGCCATCTTCTATTGCATTATCATATAGGGGTTCTAATGTCCAAAGACAAAGCACAAGAACTGATACAAAGAAATCTACAGAGGAGTTGTTTATGAACTAAATCACCCGATTATCAGAACAAAATTGTAAAAATCTTAATCCTTTTCATACCCAACCACCCGAAACCACCCCAGGTTCAATGATTCAAGACTGTTTATTTTAAAGAATTTATATTCATATAAAATTTTTCCTCCATAATTTTATGTAAGAAGCTTTAAGTTATGTTCCAAACACAAGCTTGTAATGAGAAAGTTATATTATGAAATCTTTTCAAATCCTTGATTATTTTCAAAATTAATTGAATATCATAAACAGTAAGGAAAGAAAGGGTTAAATAATACTAACTCCTGTTCTATCTAGATTTATCTTGTTAGGGTTATTTATTTATGTTGCTTAAAAGTATGTCTGTATTTATGTATGGAACCATAACTCCTGGTAGAGTTGTAGGGTCATAGTTGTGTCTTGGTCATTTTAAACCTGGCAGGTTCTATCCCTTTTCCAGGTGTGAACACAGTTAATTTCTTCCAGAGACAGAAAGAGACAGAGAGAGACAGAGAGAGACAGAGAGAATGAGAAGGAGGAAGTGAAAACAAATATAGAGAGGAAGAATCGACCCCAGTACTGGACTGGTACTTTTTTTTAAAATCAACCTCGAAAAGATGAAAGGCAAAGTTGACCTTGGTGGGATTTGAACTCAGAGAGTTCACAGAACCACAATGAATACTGCAAAGCAGACCCTGCCAGTTTGCCACCTTGTTTCTTAAAAGTCTAAAGTCTGTCTTAAGCCAGAAGGCTCATTTGGCCGGTGCTTATCCCGGTTTCATGACGTGAAGCGACTGAGAGTACAAGACTCCCCGCCCCTGGACAGGACACCAGTCCATCGTAGGGTTTAAACCCCCAGCTATTGCTGGTACTCATTTTCAGCTGAGTATACTGGAGCAACGTGAAATGAAGTGTTTTGCTCAAGAACACAACACACAACTCAGGAATCGAACCCACGACATTATGATCGTAAGTCCAACACTCTTACCACTAGGCCACATGCCTCCACGTTCCTTAAAAGACATGGTCCCAAATATATATAACAATAGATTATAGGAAGTCAATGAATGCAGACATCTGGTAAATTGGCACAACAACAATTGGCACTTGGCATGTTAACGAGAACTTATCAATTAATTAATCAATGAGTGAATGAAGATAAAACTTACAAACCTTCCTCTCACCACACACACACACACACACTTTCTCTTACATGATTATAATATGGGAAAGAGGAACGATTTCTCTTGTTTAACCTTCAAATGGTTAAAAAAAATATTTCCAGAAAGTATTTTTGGTAGTGGTGGCATCCTGGCAGTGGCAATTTATGAGTAATGAATTTATAGTGGATGACCACTATAGGAAATAGCCAGCCAACACAGCATTTAACTACAATCTTAGTCTGATAAAGTAAAAGAGATTTTCTGGCATTTTATAACAATTTCTTTTAATGTAAAATGTATGAGTGATTTAGTAAATTAAATACTGAACAAGAATTATGTATATATCTGAAGAAATCATGATCATGGCCTTATGAGAACTAGCCATATTGGTGCCATCATGATTAATAAAAGATTTGGTCAAGTTTATTCATTAGAGATTTAGTGGAGTTTTCTTTGACACACAGGTCAACTACTTATCATTTGTTTGCAATTCTTGAATTTGAATATGAACAATAATTAAATAATTTATTCAGTTATGATTTAAAGGGATGTGTGGAATGTTACAGAATGAATGATGGCACTTATGACTTACATGGCTTATTGCCTGATAGCAACACTTCCAAAACTAACATATATGAAGA
>OZ024754.1:39948725-39951225 GCA_964016885.1 Eledone cirrhosa
TGGTAGCGTGCTGAATCCATATATGGCCCCCAGTATAGATGATGAGTATAGAATATCAGGATTTTTTCTGTAAGGATGCCACCAAAGAACCACAAAGGGGCATATTCAAGTGTCACTAAGCCCATAATGTCCCAGTCAAAATTATCATAATCCCAAGGGCAGGCATCAAAACATGTTAGTATATAACCGGTACTGAATTCCCACAAGTAAGTCCACAACATATAAATAAGTCCTCGGAACAGCAACGGTACTGTGTCCTGTAAGTGGTAATGAATCTGTTCAACGACAAGGATGGCAACTCCGTAAATAAGCAAAGACCAGACACTCGTGTTTCCCGGGAACTTCACGTTCATATTGACGACAAACTCCCAGGCTGCTGTGAACATCACTTCAATAAAATAGCCATGGATTGCATAGATATAAAACCTCATAGGTAACGATAGTGCTATATGTTGATGCATTATTGTATGCCAGTTATTGCGATGACGAGCGAAGAGACTCTCTGAAGAATCTGAAAAAGAAATTAAAAATGTATATAGACTCAATAAATATATATATATATATATGCAAAAGTTCTATTTAAAATTGTTGGGATACAACAAGTAAATATTTTTATAACTGATATAAAGCACTCGACAAGTTTTTGGAGTAGATATACGATATTAATAAATGGAAACTATATTTATAAAACCATATTTATTTCATTATACATATTTCAGGGATACCACATTAAATTATGGTATGCCTTCATCAGACAAAATACAATATATAACAGTTTTACAAATAAGCTTTGACGTACCCTATTAAAATGCAACCATTGTTTTTGGAAGTCATCCGGATAGTGAATTGTTTATATAACTTTGTAAAACTGTTATATATTGTATTTTGTCTGAGTACTTGTTATGAGAGAGAGAGAGAGAGAGAGAGAGGGGGAGAGAGAGAGAGTGAGAGAGAGAGTACTTTATTTACTGACCTTGAAAGGATGATGAAATGCAAAGTTGAACATTGTCAGGTGCAGAGTTAACACTGCATACACAATGAGGGACACACGCAAAGAATTGACCCTAGTAGTGGACTGGTATTTTATTTATTATTCATTGACCTCAAAAGGATGAAAAGCAAAGTTGATTTTGGTGAGAGTTGAACTCAAAAGTTCAGAGGAGTGAGAAGAAGACATTCTCCATCATTCTAACAAACTCTGCCAATTCACTGTCTATGACCAGAACATTTAATGATATCGGCTTTCCACAGCTTTGATGGAATAGACAGCTCTGCTCAGACATGTTTATGACCAAGAGAGGTATAGTAGAAACATCTACCATAGCAACAAACTGTCACTCACTACACTATTGTTCAACTATAATATATTCTCCTTAACCCTTTCATTTCCATATTCCTAATGAAATACACTGCCTATCACTTAATGTTGAAAATAACAATAAATTTTGAGGAATTTAATAAAATAACTAAGTTTTTCATTAGTAAGCTGATATTTAGTAAGTACCAATATCTCTAAAATATCTAGTAAGTAAGAATTTAATAAGATAACTAAGTTTTTGATTAGCAAGCTGATATTTAGTAAGTACCAATATCTCTAAAATATCTAGTAAGTAAGAATTTAATAAGATAACTAAGTTTTTGATTAGCAAGCTGATATTTAGTAAGTACCATATTTCCCGGCGCCGAAGATGCTTTGTTCTTGAGGACGCACCCTAATTTTGACAACTAAAAATTTGACAAAAAATAATAAACAACCTTCGGCCTCCAAGACGCATGGTAGATTTTTGAGACTTATTTTAGGAAAAAAGTAGTGTCTTCGACGCTGGGAAATATGGTACTTATATTTCTAAAATATTTAGTAAGTAAGAATTTAATAAAATAACTAAGTTTTTTATTAGTAAGCTGATGTTTAGTAAGTATTAATATTTCTAAAATTAAATTATGAGGGGAAGATTTTAATATAAAGATAAACATTTGAAAATGAACTTTGTATCATAAATCTAGAGCAGTTTCATTCAGTTTCATTGGTATTTTCAATAAATTGACGTGATTCAACCAAATAATTAGAAATAAACAGCATTCTGTATTTCACTTGGAAATATAGGTCAGGGCTTATACCACCCACCTCTCTACCATCATCACATAACATTCCCCCCCCCCTCTGCCATCATTACATGTCTCCCCCACCTCTGTCATCATCATATAACATTCCCATCATCATACAGTTGAGCACACACATCACCCTACCATCACAGTACATTGACCCCTGATTCTTACTAGTCAACACATCTCAGCTGCCCCCACACCCGCCATTTGCATCATGACACTATTAAACACCCCCACCTTCTCATTAAATAGCCACAAAACTGGCAGAGTTGTTAGAGTGCAGGATGGACTATCTGTTCTTATTTGTTTCAGCTCGCCGAACTCAGAGTTCAAATCCCACCAGTGAAAGGTAAAGCTGACCCCATGACAAAGTTAAAGATGGCAAATTTGAAAT
>OZ024754.1:39956225-39963725 GCA_964016885.1 Eledone cirrhosa
TAAGGTATTGTTCTCAAAATAAATAATATCAAAATCTCATAGCTTTGATATTATGTGGGATAATTATGTGAGGTAAAGCCTTTACTGTGAAAATACAATAGTATATATACAGAATAATTGTTTCTACTTTTTGGCACAAGGCCAGCAATTACCCAGTGCATTACTGGTACTTTATTTTATCGACCCCGTAAGGATGAAAGGCAAAGTTAACCTCGGCGGGATTTGAACTCAGAATGGCAAGGGCTGTAACTCTGTGCGTCAAAGCATGGCGTCCAACCCTCTACCGATACTGCCAATCCACTATAGAATAATGTAAATGCTAAAGGGTTAATAATGAGAAAATTAGTTATATTACAAAATCTCTCTAAAGTCTTGATTATTTTCAAAATTATTTCAACACAGGTATTGTCATCATTTCATTTTACATCCGCTGTTTCTCTTCTTGCAAGGGTGTCATTCTTTAGAAATATGGTAACAAAAGGGTTCAAGCACTAGGGTACAATTTTAGGGAGTTTTGGCTGCTATTTTTAACAAAGAACAGCTATATAAAGGGCTTCTTTTGTTGACATATTGATAGCTGTATAGACAGTAAATGTGGCAAACACTAGTGCAGAGTATGTAAAACTAATTGGCAATGGTGGTGGTGGTAGTGGTGGTGGTGATAGTAATGTTGTTATTGTTGGTGGTGGCAATGGTGGTAGAGATGGTAGTGATGGTGGTGTTATTGTTGAAGGTGGTGTTGTTGTTGGTGGTGATAGAGTTGTTGTTGATGGTGGTGGTGTTAGAGGTGGTGGTGGTGATAGAGTTGTTGTTGTTGTTGATGGTGGTGGTGGTGGTGGTGGTGATAGAGTTGTTGATGGTGGTGGTGGTGTTAGAGGTGATAGAGTTGTTGTTGTTGTTGATGGTGGTGGTGTTAGGGGTGGTGGTGGTGATAGAGGTATTGTTGTTGTTGATGGTGGTGGTGTTGGTGATAGAGTTGTTGATGGTGGTGGTGGTGTTAGAGGTGGTGGTGGTGGTGATAGAGGTATTGTTGTTGTTGGTGGTGGTGGTGGTGGTGGTGATAGAGTTGTTGATGGTGGTGGTGGTGTTAGAGGTGATAGAGTTGTTGTTGTTGTTGATGGTGGTGGTGTTAGGGGTGGTGGTGGTGATAGAGGTATTGTTGTTGTTGATGGTGGTGGTGTTGGTGATAGAGTTGTTGATGGTGGTGGTGGTGTTAGAGGTGGTGGTGGTGGTGATAGAGGTATTGTTGTTGTTGGTGGTGGTGGTGTTAGAGGTGGTGATAGAGGTATTGTTGTTGTTGATGGTGGTGGTGGTGATAGAGTTGTTGTTGTTGATGGTGGTGGTGTTAGGGGTGGTGGTGGTGATAGAGGTATTGTTGTTGTTGATGGTGGTGGTGTTGGTGATAGAGTTGTTGATGGTGGTGGTGGTGTTAGAGGTGGTGGTGGTGATAGAGGTATTGTTGTTGTTGTTGATGGTGGTGGTGGTGTTAGAGGTGGTGGTGGTGATAGAGTTGTTGTTGTTGTTGGTGGTGGTGGTGGTGTTAGAGGTGGTGGTGGTGGTGATAGAGGTATTTTTGTTGTTGTTGATGGTGGTGGTGGTGTTGTTATTGATGGACCTGCCTTCATTGATCTCAATGACGAACATTCAATTAGTTGAACAAATAAACAAACAAAAAAATATATTACTCTGGTTCATTAATCATATTTGTATATTAACAAAATTATGAACAACCTGTTTTTCAAGACATTCAATCATTAATATGAATTTTCCAAGGCCAGAGATAATACTTGTAAAAACTCATGGCACCCTATGTACTATGTATGGTGTGTCTATGCACAGAAGCAGAAGAGACAAAATAAGTAGACCTCTGTCAGCCTTGACGAGTTGTTAGATCGTCAGATAGAATGTTTTGCAGTGTTTGGTATTCGTCTTGGCTCTCTGTGCAGTCTGGGTTCAAATCCTGCCACGGTCAACTGAGACAGAGAGAGGGGACGGTAGATATAAGAGCTAAACTGCCCTCTTCAAATTTGATAATGTAATCTTTAATAAACAAAACAGTAATGGCGATTTACACTTTTATTTTTCATATTTCAGGGGTTGGATGCCATTTTCAAAAGGAATATAAAGTCTAGTGCTGCAGTTCACTCATCTGGCAAAAATGAGCTGTATTTGTAATTTGAAGGATTAGCCTTATCACATCCTGCATAATGCTGAATCTACCTGAGAACTATATTAAGGATAGGTGTCTGTGGAATTGCTCAGTTGATCGTATCAACTGGAACACTCATTGTAAAATGTGCGTGTGTGGGTGTGTGTGTGTGTGTATGTGTGTCAGTGTGTGGGAGAGAGTGTGTGTGTTTGTGTATGTGTGTCAGTGTGGGAGAGAGTGAGTGTGTGTGTGTGTATGTGTGCCAGTGTGGGAGAGAGTGAGTGTGTGTATGTGTGTGTCAGTGTGTGTGTGTTTATGTAATCCAAGATGGTGTGCAGGAGAGAAGATTGAGTTGATACAGATATTGTAACGAGAATGGATGATAATCGCTGGGTGAAGAAGTGGTAGGAAATCCCAGTGGAATGAAGCTGCAGTGAAGGTAGACCAAAGAAGACCTGGGCAGCAGTTGTGAAAGCTGACCTCAAATCGCTGAGACTCACAGAAGAGATGACAGAAGAACACAGCGAGTGGAAAGATGCAAGCGTGAAAAAACTGGATATAAAAACGATGATGATGATGTCTTGTAATTTAGTGCTTCGACAAAATGAAATCAATATAAGTATCATACTTGTAAAAAATAAAACAAAGAATGTGATTGATATGATTGACTAAATCCCCTTTAAGCCAGTGCCCCAGCATAGCCACAGTCTAATGAGTAAAACTAGTAAAAGAATAAAAGATTGCAGTTATGTATATATGTGTAATATGAGAGAGAAATGCACTATTTCACACCACTGTACTAACTGCCCTCTAAGTGGTACCCTATGTATGTTATACCAATTAAATTCTAATGGGTTATCTGGTTATCTGTTTGTTTGTCAGTCGATAATCTAGATTCATTACTTCAGTTGGCTTGAAAGGTTAAAAACTACATAAATTAAAGAAAATAGAGCAGATAGATAACAAAATCAGTTTATCATGCTTGAGAATTTTGATCAACATAATTTTATACAATAGTTTTTTTTAATCCAGATCAACTTTAACCCTTTCGTAACCATTTCTCTAATGAAATAAACTCGTCATTATCATTTTATATCTGATCTTCCATTCTAGCATGGGTTGAATTGATTCTTTTCAGCACAGCCTCTTTCCACTTGCAGTGCTCTTTTATCATCTCCTCTGTGAGGTTCAGCATTCTGAGATCAGTTCTAACAACCTCAGCTCAGACCTTTCTCAGTTTTTCTTCTTCTGCAGCCTTCTTTCACTAGCATCACTTAGCAATTCTTTGCCCAGTAACAATCATCCATATGCATCACATGTTCATACCACTGCAGTCATCTCCTTTGCACTCTACATCTGATTCCTCTCCTCTCAGTTCATGCACACCAATTAATTAATAAAGAATTTGGAAAGATTTTCTAAAATTATTAATTATTTCATTATTAAGATGGTATTTGTAACATAACAAAAAGTTCTATTGGGAGATTTGAATTTAAATAAGAATACTTAAATATGAATGACTGTCTATTTTGACTCTTAACATGCTGCCAGTCTGAGAGATAGAATAATTTACTTTAACCCTTTAGCATTTACATTACTCTATATTTACTATTGTATTTTCAGAGTAAAGGATTTATCTCACATAATATTGAATCTATGAGATTTTGATGTTATTTATTTTGAGAACAGTACCTTAATGTAGGTATGAGTTACCAGTTACAGCAGGTTTGAGAATTCTGGCCGGATACAGCTGGTTTAAATGCTAAAGGGTTAATAGCCTCTCTTAAGATTTGATTTTTTTTTTTATGCTTCATTTTGGATGGAGGGATGACTCAAGAAGATTTCTCTTAATAAGATTCCCCACATCCTCCTCTACTTTAGTTATTGTTGTAGTAGTTGTTATTGTCATACCACTAATACTATAGTTGTTGTCAGTATAACATAGACCCCTCTTGTTGAACTGACCAATCAAAACTTCACTAGATGGGAGGGAAGACAGCTATCAAATGATGTTGCTGCTGATGATGATGAAGTGTGTGTGCGTTTATGAACAGATTAACAACTTACATTTTCATATAAACAATAAATACTTTTTTTTACAATCAGAGTCATAACACTTATTACCTGTAAAGACGACTATATAGAAACAGAAGAGTACTTAAGTTTAAGTTATGGTTCTCTCACTCTCAAGTAGAAACATTAACAATTGCCATCACACACACACACACACACACACACACACATATATATAATATATCTAATAAATATGGAGGCACAATCGAAAGGTTGTGAGTTCAATTCTCAGACCGGGTGATGTATTGTTTCTTTGAGCAAGACACTTTATTTCACATTGCTCCAGTTTACTCAGCTGTAGAAATGAGATGATAGGGACTGGGGTCCCTATCATTCCACTGCAAAATGGTCGTGGAGGCGCCATGGTAAAAAAGCATCCAGCCCACACTGCAAAGTGGTCGTGGAGGTGCCACGGTAAAAAAGCACCCAGCACTCACTGTAAATGAGGTTGGTGTTAGGAAGGGCATCCAGCTGTAGAAATCAAGCCAGAATCAGTTCCCATCCCACCCTTGCAAGCAGGGAAAAGCGGACGTAAATTGATGATGATTATATATATGAAAAGATTCAGGACCCTGATGGCTGAGCTCTGGAGGTTTCAATAGCTAGATTCGAACTAGTTACCCACTCTACTACCCCGAGTATTGAGTACTTTAGTGGGTTATGGTCTACCTGGTTTTTAGCACACCCGATCTGATATATATATCGTGTAGGTGTCACAACAAAAAAACACCCAGTCCTCGCTGTAATGTAGTTGTGTAGGTAACATGCTAAAAAGCTGCCAGTCCACACTGTAAATATGGTTGCTGTTAGGAAGGGCGTCCAACCGTAGAAAACCTGCCAGATAGTCCTATATAAGCGAGACACGGTAACCCGACCAATCTTGCCTCAAGTGGGACAACTTCCGTCTAACCCATGCTAGCGTGGATGATGATGATGATATATATATATTTATTTATTAAAATGACAGATTAAAGTTTAAGTAAAGAATTGTTGCTTTCACCCTTAACGGGATCTTCTGAAAATCTTCAGAAGATCCCATTAAGGATGAAAGCAGCGATTCTTTGCTTAAACTTTAATCTGTTATTTTAATATTTGCTCTAGGGTTCTTATATATTTGATATATATTTATCCTTATCGAGCCCTCTTTGGATTTTAGTCTTCAATTTTATTATTATTACTATATATATATATATATATATATATATATATATATATATATATATATATATATATATAGCTCTGATTTATCTAAATTATGGAGCACTCTGCCGCTCATATCGAATTTTGTTTATCGTGAACTCGTGCGCCGATTTTTCGATACTCGATTATTCTACTATATATATATATATATATATATATATATATATATATATATATATATATATATATATAGGAAAATGTATGACCCCCCCAACAGCAGAACTCAAGCCGTTTCGATGGCTATTTCTGGAGTCCAGAAATAGCCATCGAAACGGCTTGAGCTCTGCCATCGGGGTCATACATTTTCTTATTACCCACTCTACTACCCTAAGTATTGAGAGTACTCTGGTGCGTTATGGTCCATCTGATTCCTTACCACGACTCCTCATTATATATATATATATATATATATATATATATATATATAAGGGAAGAAGAAGCTTCTATTTTTTTCAAATCCATTTTATTTCCCATTAAGCTGCACTTCAGAGGCGATGGATAGCTTAAGAGTTTCTTGTTCATCGCGTCACTCGTCAGATGAGAGATTCTATTTTGGAAGATCATGTTTTGTATGGTATACTTCCATGTAGTATATAGTTTTTTAGAGTTCATCATCATCATCATCATCGTTTAACGTCCATTTTCCACACTAGCATGGGTCTGGACGAGAATTGTCCCACTTGAGGCAAGATTGGTCGTCTTGCTCAGGACTGTCTGGCGGGTTTTCTACGGCTGGATGCCCTTCCTAACACCAACCACGTTTACAGTGTGGACTGGGAGGTTTTTACCGTGTTACCTACACGGCCACATTACAGCGTGGACTGTGTGTTTTATTGTCGTGACACCTACACATCTGGCGGGTTTTCTACGGCTGGGTGCCCTTCCCAACACCAACCGCGTTTACAGTGTGGACTGGGAGGTTTTTACCGTGTTACCTACACGGCCACATTACAGCGTGGACTGTGTGTTTTATTGTCGTGACACCTACACATCTGGCGGGTTTTCTACGGCTGGGTGCCCTTCCCAACACCAACCACGTTTACAGTGTGGACTGGGAGGTTTTTACCGTGTTACCTACACGGCCACATTACAGCGTGGACTGTGTGTTTTATTGTCGTGACACCTACACGTCTGGCGGGTTTTCTACGGCTGGGTGCCCTTCCCAACACCAACCACGTTTACAGTGTGGACTGGGAGGTTTTTACCGTGTTACCTACACGGCCACATTACAGCGTGGACTGTGTGTTTTATTGTCGTGACACCTACACATCTGGCGGGTTTTCTACGGCTGGGTGCCCTTCCCAACACCAACCACGTTTACAGTGTGTACTGGGAGGTTTTTACCGTGTTACCTACACGGCCACATTACAGCGTAGACTGTGTGTTTTATTGTCGTGACACCTACACGTCTGGCGGGTTTTCTACGGCTGGATGCCCTTCCCAACACCAACCACGTTTACAGTGTGGACTGGGAGGTTTTTACCGTGTTACCTACACGGCCACATTACAGCGTGGACTGTGTGGTTTTTTGTCATGACACCTACACGACCTCATTTGTTTCGGACTGGATGTTGTGGTACCAACATAACTTCACATTTAAGGGGGTGGTGTGGATGGGGTTGAGGTAGTGGGACGGAGGTGTATTTTGTTAGAGTTATATATATATAAACAAGTAAACTGACATGATAGAAGTTGACTTTTCCATCAATAAACTTGTTTATATTTGCTCTGCATTTATGCCAACACCTTCAAAACTTTTCACACTAATAACTCCCTTCTCTTCAAACCTATATATAATATAAACATATCGAGCTAATCTTTAAAAGATGTGGCAATTACATACTACCATATAGAATTCTCTACTTTCCTAACAAGACAAACACAAAGATACAATAACAGAGAGGCTTGTTGGAAAATAAAATAAATCAATGAATAAATGTTGAAAAGTATCCAGTTTGTTGTTGATCAGGAAAGATCAGTTTGGAGAAAGAGGAAGTTAAACATTTGAAAAAAAGAGAAAAAAAAACAAAAAATCAAACCTAAACAAAACAAAGCAGGCTTTTTTAGGATATGGGGTG
>OZ024754.1:39966225-39968725 GCA_964016885.1 Eledone cirrhosa
GCTGCTACTTATTGCACCAGTACACCGGCCACATGTAAAATCTATGTTCTTAGTTAGCTTACCTGTGATCCCACTACATCTTTTATGAACCCATACTTTGCATTTAGGACATAAAATGGAGTTTCTACCTACGCCTTTCCTACACACCGAGCACGACCATTTCCCAGAAGGGACCGCCGCCTTGTTTTCTTTCCTACAAACTAGAACTTTGGTCTTAGCCAGGTTAATTTTAAGTCCTTTTGACTCTAGGCCGTGCTTCCATGTTTGGAATTTCTTCTCTGATATATTTCTGCTCATATATGAAGAAATTAACAGGTTACATTATTATATATAAAATATTTGACTGATCTAAACAGTGTTTATAGAAGCAGAGTCAGATACTTATTCACAAATATTTTACAAACATAAAATAGAAATACAATACCTGAACATGCAGAAGTAATCTGTGCTAAGTAGCTGATGAAAAATTACTTTTGAAGGAGAGAATGTGCTGTTAATAAAGGAGATAATTTATATATCTAATTTGAAAAAGGATGTGACGCAAAAGCCAGCTCTAGTCCTGGCTGCTTGGCAAGTGATAGACGTGATTCAAGTTTACGCGGGGGAGTCGGGTTTGTTGTTCGGGTTTTCATTTCAAATTACTCTCTGGTCCCAAATAATAGAAGGGGAATGGGATAAGCAAGAGTGTGTGTGTGTGGGGTGGGTAGTTGGAGTTCATCATCATCATCGGTTTTACGTCTGGGTTTACCATGCTTGAATGGGTTGTTGAATGGTTGTTGTTTCAGTTTTCATTTCAAATTATTATTAGATAGGTGTGTATATATATATCATCATCATCATCATCATTTTACGTCCGCTTTTTCCCTGCTTGCAAGGGTGGGACGGGAACTGATTCTTGCTTGATTTCTACAGCTGGATGCCCTTCCTAACACCAACCTCATTTACAGTGAGTGCTGGGTGCTTTTTTGCCGTGGCACCTCCACGACCACTTTGCAGTGGAATGACAGGGACCCCAGTCCCTATCATCTCATTTCTACAGCTGAGTAAACTGGAGCAATGTGAAATAAAGTGTCTTGCTCAAGGAAACAACACATCACCCGGTCTGAGAATTGAACTCACAACCTTTCGATTGCAAGGCCAATGCTCTAACCACTAAGCCATGTGCCTCCATATATAAATATAAATTACAGAATAATCAAAACTATGTCCAAAACATTTTATTGCTGACAATCGTTTCTTCCAAACTTTTGTTTGGAATCATCGGAGCATTAGCAAAGTTTAGACATATTAATTAACCTCCTATTCCACAGAACAATTGTAAAGACACGTAGATATTACTGTTGTCACTAACTATGACACCGTTAGTGACAACAGTAATATCTACGTGTCTTTAAAATTGTTCTGTGGAATAGGAGGTTAATTAATATGTCTAAACTTTTCTAATACTCCGATGATTCCAAACAAAAGTTTGGAAGAAACGATTGTCAGCAATAAAATGTTTTGGACATAGTTTTGATTATTCTGTAATTTATATTCCTGCTCTGTAAAACATCTGATGTATTTACTTTGAGCTATTTTTCTTACTGGTAATAAGGTAGTAATGAATTACTGACCTTTCCTGTTTATAATTATATATAGCGTATATATAAGTATAAATAATATTATTATTATATATAGAAATATATCATCATCGTCATCATTTTACGTCTGCTTTTCCCTGCTTGCAAGGGTGGGACAGGTCCTATTCAACACAGTATCTTTCCACTTGTCACAGTCCTTCGTCATCTCCTCCGTGTGCTTCAGTGATCTGAGTTCTGCTCTCACCACCTCCCCCCCATCTTTGTCCCGGTTTCCCTCTACTGCATCTTCCTTCTACTAGGATTTCTTGGCACTTCTTTACTCAGCAGCCATTCTCCATGGGCATTACATGTCCATACCATCTCAGTCTTCTCTCCCGCACACCACAACTTATCCCTCTTATACACAGTTTCTCTCTTAACTCATCTATGCTTGGTCGTTCAGGCACATTGACATTGCACATCCAGCGGAGCATGCTTGCTTTATTTCACTCCAGCCGCGTCACATATATATATATACATATGTGTACCTCAGAGGCAAGTGTCTATATCATAGAGTTGAGTCAATCCAAGCCTTGTGAGTGAAATTTTGTAGACAGAAACTGTATAGAAGCCTCTCAGATGATATTTGTCAACTGAGGTTACAGTATTAAGACTGGCCAAGGTGAAGTGCAGTGGAATCAGGTGGTGGCCATGAAGCCAAGTTCTTATCTATACAGCCATGTAGTACATAATATACGGTACATGTCAAATTCAGTCATATAATTGTTTCTACTATTGGCACAAGGCCAGCAATTACCCAGTACATTACTGGTACTTTATTTTATCGACCCCGTAAGGATGAAAGGCAAAGTTAATCTCGGCGGGATTTGAACTAAGACCATAAAGGGCCGTAACTCTTTGCTGCAAAGCATGGCGTCCGA
>OZ024754.1:39973725-39978725 GCA_964016885.1 Eledone cirrhosa
CTTTTAGCAATGATGAATTACCAGAGGGTCAAACATGCAGCAAACATACACACACTCCCTCACTCAGGGTTGGATTAAGACCTTGCACCCACCCCCAGGGCACTTTCGCTTGGTGGGGTTCTCATACGCAAAAAATTAGATTACACAGCAACCCCCACAATTTTACATATCAAAGTTGGCTTGGTGCAAATAATAGGGAATTGAAAAGTTATACTTGCAGGTATTAAATTAAAAAATTCTAACCATCCACACTGTAAACGTGGTTGGTGTTAGGAAGGGCATCCAGCTGTAGAAAACCTGCCAGACAGTCCTATACTAGCAAGACAACCAATCTTGCCTCAAGTGGGACAATTCCCGTCTAAACCCATGCTAGCGTGGAAGATAGACGTTAAACGATGATGATGATGATGATCCTAAATCTAAAAAGCCCAGCTGAGGGCCCAAATAAATTGCTACTGCCATCTCCAGTACTTAACCCTTTAGCATTTAAACTGGCCATATCCGGCCAGAATTCTCTCACCTGTTTCTGTTCCAACTGGCTGTAACCTGGCCACTCATACTAACGTTAAGGTATTGTTCTCAAAATAAATAATATCAAAATCTCATAGATACAATATTATGTGAGATAATTATGTGAGATAATTATGTAAGATAATTATGTGAGATAAAGCCTTTACCATGAAAATATAATAGTAAATATAGAGTAATGTAAATGCTAAAGGGTTAAATTGGTACACTTTTTATCAATATCTATTCCTTCGATGGCTGTGTTTACTTTGTGTTATGTCCCATTTTAGCGAGTTGACTCCTCTGAGGAAGTAGCTACAAGGAATTTAGACCAGAATATATAAACAGATATGAACACATACACAGACACACACAATGGACTTCTGGACAGTTACCTTCTACCAAAATCCACTCACAGGACATTGGTAAACTTGAGTGTTAACTAGAAGACGATTGTTTAACTATGGAATAATGTAAATAATTATATTTAGAAGAAAATTGTTGATATTCATATTAATCTTTAGCATGCTCTAGGCAGCATAAGGTGCCGACAGAATAATCTCCCCTTAAATACATAATGTAGTGTCAAGGGAAGCAATTCATAAACATTTCTAGAGTGCTAAAGATTAACAAGGTATCAACTTACTACGTCTGTTTAAATATACAGCTACACTTATACATGACTTGTGTATAGTATACATACTATGACTATTAAGGGTGGTGCTTTGGCAGTATTGGTAGAGTATCAGACAACATGCTTTGTATTCTGAGTTCAAATCCCACCAATGTTAGCTTTGCCTTTTGTCCTTATGGGATTTTTCGTGTACCCTGCTGAGTATTCAAGCTGTTCCAAGCAATGCTGTTTTTTTTTGTAACTGTTCTATCTGTATTGCAATCCTTATTTGTTTAACGTACTATTATTATTATTATTATTATTATTATTAGCAGCATAGAGTTATGGCCCTTTACGTTATGATTTCAAATACTGCCGAGGTTAACTTTGCCTTTCATCCTCACGAGGTTGATAAAATAAAGTACCACCAGTAATGCACTGGGGTAATTGCTGGCCTTGTACCAAAAGTAGAAACATTATTATTATTATTATTATTAAGGGCAGTGGATTGGCAGTATCGGTAGAGTGTCAGACACCATGCTTTGCACCATAGAGTTATGGCCCTTTACGTTCAGAGTTCAAATCCCACCGAGTTTAGTTTCGCCTTTCAAAACTTACAGGGTCGATGAAAAAAAGGCACCAGTAATGCACTGAGGTCGATTTAATCGACTTCTCCCTCCCCTAAAATTGCTGGCCCCTGTGCCAATAGCAGAAACAATTATTATTATCAGCATTGTATACATACTTCCGGTGTATAAAGACAGATTCTTCTACATCAAATTTCTGGGGAAAAGGTGTATTCTATACAAAAAGAGATGTTATACCTGAGAAAATGCAGTAAACAAAACTTTAGAGCAGGGGCGTGCAACAGGCAGCCCGTGGGCCACAATACAGCCTGCCAGACCAGTCAGAGTGGTCCCTAATGACTGTTTTTAATTTCTATCTTGTAGGCTTATTTAGAATTTTTTCGTAACCATACATTGTGCAAAAACACCAAATACCAATCTCACTAAATTATATTTTATTTGTCTTTATTATAAACGTCGCTGGTGTTAGGATGGGCATCCAGCCGTAGAAAACCTGCCAGACAGTCATATACGAGCGAGACAACCAATCTTGCCTCAAGTGGGACAATTCCCGTCTAAACCCATGCTAGCGTGGAAGGTAGACGTTAAACGATGATGATGATGTTAAAAAATATATTCACAATGCATTTATGACTCAATTCACTGGTTTTCATTAGATTACATATTTTTGACAGTGACTGGCCCTAATAGTTGTTCCAATGAAGGGTTATGTGTGTTATAATTTCCCAGTTCCATGTTACGAGAAGAAGTTGTGGTGAATCTTTGGAATAGTGCTTACTAAATATTTAATGGCCTTAATAGTTGTTCCAATGTTCAAAAGTGGCCCACCAATGGAATATATTGCACACCACTGCTTCAGAACATATGTTTCTAGTAAACACACATAATTCAATGACACAGTGAAATATAGATACTCCATTTAAACCTCGCTTTTCACAATAAGGCTATAAATGAGTGTTTGCTAAAAGCACATGTACCTAAATTTAACTAACAACTGTTTATCCTAACACCATCTACTCTGCACCCATTAATTATTCATGTGACAAACATTTGCACTGTTAACAAAATTAGGGCTGGCCACCATACTTTATCAGAATTTGTTGGTGTATACTATAAATAGCTATCAGTTATTATAGTGCTTATATTAATTAATACATACACACATACATGGTGGCTGCCAACTCGTTTTCGAGTACAGCCACTACTTTATATCCATGTAGGAGAACTCCTACCGATGCGCTGAACGAGTGTGCCATTTTAGTCCAGCCAGCGACTTGTAAACTCTGGTACAAACACTACACTTGCGACAATTATTGTCACATAGTGCTGGGCCCATGGTACCATGTAACAACAAGAGCAGAGAGATCTCCAGATATAAAGCAATGCCTGTGCCGTGAAGCTTTTATAGTGAGCAAAGGCACTGCACAAAGCCAGTCCCACTCTCTTAACCAAGATGATATTTACCAAAAAGAAGAACAAGTCAACATCATTGGATACCATCAGGGTTGCAGGTGTTATATCAGAGTTTTCCTTCTAGAATTCTGCCCTGACAAAGGCTAAGGGGTCATCTCTCCCGATGATTTTGGATGGCCATTGACTCTTAAGAGCTCCTTTGCCCTTTGACAGGTTTTGTTTTTAGTCCTGCAGGATGTCCAAAGTCACCCTCCTCACCAAGAAACCTTGGTGGGGTTGCCAGTTTAGTCGCCAACGACCCGACCAT
Organism: Eledone cirrhosa; assembly: GCA_964016885.1. Taxonomy (NCBI): domain Eukaryota; kingdom Metazoa; phylum Mollusca; class Cephalopoda; order Octopoda; family Eledonidae; genus Eledone; species Eledone cirrhosa. The sequence continues at coordinate 39,977,153 of OZ024754.1, forward strand.
GAGACAGGTTGTACTGGGATACATGTTACCAGTAGCACCAACTGGTGACCTGACATAAGCATGCATACATACATACATACATACATACATACATACATACATACATACATACATACATACATACATACATACATACATACATACATACATACATATATACATACATACATACATACATACATACATACATACATACATACATATATATATATATATATACACACATGTGCAAATACAAAATAGACGGCTGCACATGAACCTTGGCAACGCAATCATTGGTAATTTAAGTAAGATATTTAATTATTGAGAGGGCACAATAACTTAGTAAGGTGCAGGGGCTATGATTTTATGACTGAGTGAACTGAACTAAATGGAAAAGAGGGTACTTCGAATAACTCATATGAACAAAATGGAATATTGACCACAACACACATCGGAGGACATCTGGGGGGAGGAATATTGACCATAAGACATCTTGGGGACATCTGGAGGGAATATTGACCACAATACATCTCCAGGGACATCTGGAGGGAATATTGACCACAAGATACCTGGTGCCATGAAAAAAATACACCCAACACGCTCTGTAAAGTGGTAGTGCTGGTGCCATGATAAAATACACCCTGTACGCTCTGTAAAGTGGTAGTGCTGGTGCCATGATAAAATACACCCTGTACGCTCTGTAAAGTGGTAGTGCTGGTGCCATGATAAAATACACCCTGTACGCTCTGTAAAGTGGTAGTGCTGGTGCCATGATAAAATACACCCAACACGCTCTGTAAAGTGGTAGTGCTGGTGCCATGATAAAATACACCCTGTACGCTCTGTAAAGTGGTAGTGCTGGTGCCATGATAAAATACACCCTGTACGCTCTGTAAAGTGGTAGTGCTGGTGCCATGATAAAATACACCCAACACGCTCTGTAAAGTGGTAGTGCTGGTGCCATGATAAAATACACCCTGTACGCTCTGTAAAGTGGTAGTGCTGGTGCCATGATAAAATACACCCTGTACGCTCTGTAAAGTGGTAGTGCTGGTGCCATGATAAAATACACCCAACACGCTCTGTAAAGTGGTAGTGCTGGTGCCATGATAAAATACACCCTGTACGCTCTGTAAAGTGGTAGTGCTGGTGCCATGATAAAATACACCCTGTACGCTCTGTAAAGTGGTAGTGCTGGTGCCATGATAAAATACACCCAACACGCTCTGTAAAGTGGTAGTGCTGGTGCCATGATAAAATACACCCTGTACGCTCTGTAAAGTGGTAGTGCTGGTGCCATGATAAAATACACCCAACACGCTCTGTAAAGTGGTAGTGCTGGTGCCATGATAAAATACACCCTGTACGCTCTGTAAAGTGGTAGTGCTGGTGCCATGATAAAATACACCCAGCACACTCTGTAAAGTGGTAGTGTTGGTGCCATGATAAAATACACCCAGTACACTCTGTAAAGTGGTAGTGTTGGTGCCTTGATATAATACACCCAGCGTGCTTTGTAAAGTGGTAGTGCTGGTGCCATGATGAAATACACCCAGTACGCCCTGTAAAGTGGTAGTGCTGGTGCCATGAT
>OZ024754.1:39988725-39998725 GCA_964016885.1 Eledone cirrhosa
GTAGACAACTGATGAAGGGAAAATGTCGATCTCTTGTTTGTGTCCCTTTACTTTCTAACACTATATATAATATATATATATATATATATATATATATATATATATATATATATATATATATATATGTTGGTAGAGATTAGGAAGCTGCTACAGTGTAGATGAGGTTGTAAATATTTACAACCCCCATCTACTCTGTAGCCACTTCCTAATCAACATATCCAATTCTCATATCCCACAATGCTTCAAGCAAACTACAACTCATATAAAAGTGAAAACCATCAGATTTAACCCGACAATGTATACTTGTTTCTACTTTAGGCACAAGGCCAGTAATTTGGGGGAGGGGAAAGTCGATTGTACCGACCCCAGTACATTACTGGTGCTTTATTTTATCGACCTCCGTAAGGATGAAAGGCAAAGTTAACCTCGACGGGATTTGAACTCTGACCATAAAGGACCGTAACTCTATGCTGCAAAGCATGGTGTCCGACCCTCTACCGATACTGCCAATCCACCGTCCTAACCTGACAATGTATACTACGACATAAAACTGGACACACTGGAAAATGAAATCCAGTCAAATATTGAAATACATACCATGTATAAGAGTTGATCCAATGTGAAAATTAACTCTATAGTTTAAGCCTCAAAATTTGGATTTTTCCCTGTATCTCATGTAAAATTCAACCGTAGTTCTTCATAGACAATAATTCAACATTATCAATCAAAGTATTAATTATCCTGAACATAACTGTTACAATGAGAAAATGAATTTTTCCATGCTATTATGTATGTCCTAGTATACTTAAGTGGAAACATGAGAGTTATGCAACCATATTTATGTGTTCTGGAAGTAGAAAGTATTTTGATGTATGAAACAATGGTAGTATCACTGTAGTAATTTAGGCTTCTACTTACTGATGAATTATTTTAGTTTGTAGTGTGGGAGTCAGCCCTTCACAAGTAGTATCCATGTGATAGCTGACCCCGTAGTTTTAACCTCAATAAATAGTCTCAAACAATCGACTTTCACATAAGTATCATCATTGTCATTGTTTAACATAGGCTTTAGTTGCTAGCAAGCATTGGATGGGTTGTCAGCAGACCCAGGCTTGCACTCAAAACAGATGTACTGCAGTAGTGATGCATGTGTATAAGTGCATTCTGTGGTATTGGTGTATATATATGTAGGTATGTATGTGTAATAATTGTTTATACTTTAGGCACAAGGCCAGCAATTACCCAGTGCATTACTGGTACTTTATTTTATCGACCCCGTAAGGATGAAAGGCAAAGTCGACCTCGGCGGGATTTGAACTCAGATCGTAAAGGGACGTGTATGTGTAATAATGTTTTCTACTAAAGACACAAGGCCAGCAATTTTGAAGGGGAGGGGAAAGTCAATTAAATCAACCCCAGTGCATTACTGGTACTTTATTTTATTTACCCTGTAAGGATGAAAGGCAAAGTTAACCTCGGCGGGATTTGAACTCAGATCATGAAGGGCCATAACTCTATGCTGCAAAGCATGGTGTCTGACGCCCTACCGATACTGTCAATCCACCACCCTATGTATGTGTAATAATTGTTTCTACTATTGGCACAAGGCCAGAAATTACCCAGTGTATTACTGGTACTTTATTTTATCGACCCTGTAATAATGGGAGGATGTGGGAACTTGTGAGTGAGCGTATGTATAGTTGTGTGTGTCTGTGTCTGTGTGTGTGTGTGTGTGTGTGTGTGTGTGTGTGTGTGTGTGTGTGTGTGTGTGTGTGTGTGTGTGTGGCATTAGTGTATGGTAGAGTGTGAGTGATTTTGTCATGTGGATGTATATACTTTGGGGTCTCAAATAATTGTCCTCATACACCCCATTTATTAATTCTTCAGATTTTTTCCAACCCTCGTGCTGATGAAATTGTGCTAATCTACCTCTGGCAAAATTTTATTTTAAGATGTAGCATTCCTGCAACAATTTTCTTTAGACATTTAAAAAAAAACATTACACATGACAAAAAAAAAAAAGAAGAAAAAGAACATTACAAGAATTCCCATCATCATCAGGTTTAGCGTCCGTGTTCCACGCTTGCATGGGTTTGGACGGGGGTTTTCCCACTTGAGGCAAGAGTGGTTGTCTTGCTCGCATAGGACTGTCTGGCAGGTTTTCTACAGCTGGATGCCCTTCCTAACACCAACCACATTTACAGTGTGGGGCTGGGAGGTTTTTACCGTGTTGCCTACACGGCCACATTACAGCGTGGACTGTCTGGCGGGTTTTCTACAGCTGGATGCCCTTCCTAACACCAACCACATTTACAGTGTGGGGCTGGGAGGTTTTTACCGTGTTGCCTACACGGCCACATTACAGCGTGGACTGTCTGGCGGGTTTTCTACAGCTGGATGCCCTTCCTAACACCAACCACATTTACAGTGTGGGGCTGGGAGGTTTTTACCGTGTTGCCTACACGGCCACATTTACAGCGTGGACTGTGTGTTTTTTTGTCGTGACACCTACACGATCTCATTTGTTTCGGCCTGGATGTTGTGGGACCAACATATGTTACAAAATAAACAGGATGGGTTGGGATCTCAATATGTAAACTAAACGACTAATTCTGGTTTTTATAAAATAAATCAATGGAGACAACCTAAAAAAATTACTGATTTCCCAGCATGTGTGGTTTGAATTTATTTTCAGTGTGTGCTTTATATATAGTTGCTAATGGAAAAGCAGACATTTTATATATATATATATATGTATATATACATTATATATATATATATATATATATATATATAAAATGGCTGCTTTTCCATTGGCAACTATATATAAAGCACACACATCTGTGTATGTATACATTTATGTGTGTGTATGTGTATGTGTGTGCATGGTCACGATTTAACACCTGTTTTTTTCCTTGCTAGCAAATTGTGTGTATGTGTGTATATATATATGCGTGTGTATATGTGTGTGTGTGTATATATATATGTATGTGTGTGTATATATATATGCGTGTGTATATATGTGTGTGTATATATATATATATGTGTGTGTGTGTGTTTATATATATATGTGTGTATATATTTGTGTGTGTGTGTATATATATATATATATGTGTGTGTGTATATATATATATGTGTGTGTGTGTATATATATATATATATGTGTGTGTGTGTATCCAACTGTATTTACGTTAGTGATTGTGTTCCCTAATTTAGCAGTTTACAGAATGAGGTCAATAAAATAAGCAATAGACTGAAAAAAAAAATAGAGGGGTCGATATGATGAACTAAATCAAGGTGGTGCTCTAGCATGGCCGTAATCTAAAGACTGGAAACAGTAAAAGAAAATAAAAGAATACGTGTGTGTGTATAGTGTGAGAGGTGGAGAACATTAAATAAAATTTAGTCGTTTTTCATTGAGTTTTTCTTATAGTTTTTCTTGAAAACAGAAAGTTATGTGACAGACAAATACAAATGGTTTGTGAAAACATTATCTGATGTTAAAGAAAAGTGAAACAGATGAGAGAGAGAGGGATGTTGGAGGTGAGGGAGAGGGGAGAGAGAGAGAGAGAGAGAGAGAGAGAGAGAGAGAGAGAGAGAGAGAGAGAGAGAGAGAGAGAGAGAGAGAGAGAGAGAGAAAGAGGTAGGGAAAGGTGAAAGAAAGAGAGAATGAGAGAGAAGAGAGAAAGACAGGAGACAGAGATAAGAGAGAAAGAGAGGAGATAAGAGAAAGAGAGGAGAGAAGAGGAGAAAAGAGACAGAGTGAGAGAGATAGGGAGAGGTTAAAGAAAGAGGAGAGAGAGAGAAAGAGGGAGAAAGACAGGCGAGAAGAGGAGAAAGGAGACATAGTGAGAAGGAGATATCATTATATAGATTTTGAACATAATGTAAAGCTAATAAAATACAAGAACAACCTGAAAGAAAGAAAGAAACAAACAAAAAACGTGTCTAATGTTTCATTGTTAGATAAATGAGATGTTTGTAGTTGGTGTTCCATAGAACTGTCTTAACAAAATTACTATAAAGATTTCTTTACATCTTAAAATCTCTCTGAGTCTGGCAGAAACAGTAGGAGGGTGGGAAAGGGAGGTGTCTAAGCTTGTAACCCTTTCCTTACCATATTTCCAATAAAATACAGTCTATGTTGTTTCAATTTATTTTGATAAAAAGTTTTTAAAAATTGGAAGAATTTAATAAAATAACTGATTTTTTTTTCACTTAACCCTTTAGCATTTACATTACTCTATATATTATTGTATTTTTGTGGTGAAGTCTTTACCTCACATAATATCAAATCTATGAGATTTTGATGCTATTTATTTTGAGAACAATACCTTAACATAACTACCTTAACATAACTATGAGTGACTAGTTACAGCTGGTTTCAACAGAAAGAGGTGAGAGAATTCTGGCTGTACACAGCCGGTTTAAATGCTAAAGGGTTAAACTGATATTTGGAATATAAAATAAAATTATAATGGAAGTACAAATATTAAGTACAAATATTTTAAAACGGGGAGTTTTGTATGATAAAACTAGGACAGTTTTGGAAGAGTTAATATCAAAGGGGTTAAACTGATAGACATTATCATAGCCAAATGTTGATAGTCCTTGGCACGGGGAACTTGCAAGACTTCCAAACTCCCAAAGTCTGCTGTTTCTTCTGTAATGCTTGATGGAGTCATAGGGGCATTGTCCTGACACACAGCATGGCTTGGCCCTTTTAAACATGGTGTATCATGCCAATGTGTTTAGGGAGCCAGCATACACTCCTTAAACGTTTAGGGAACTAGCACACACTCCTTAAACGTTTAGGGAACTAGCACACACTCCTTAAACGTTTAGGGAGCTAGTACACACTCCTTAAACGTTTAGGGAACTAGCACACACTCCTTAAACGTTTAGGGAACTAGCACACACTCTTTAAACGTTTAGGGAGCTAGTACACACTCAAAAATTGTTTGCCATAACCAATCCTGCACAGTGTACTTAGATCTCACTATCCTAGTCAAATGTATAAACTAATAGGTACCATGAGGAAGTATAACTGTATCACAGCTGTGTCACAACTGACAGATGATATATTCTTCAGAAGTGTTGACATCTAAACCTCCCATGTCTGCCTACCCCTTTAGAGAGAGAGAGAGAGAGGTGGATAGAAATAATGACTGCTTTACTATAATTAAACACAGAGAGACAGCTATAGACACATTATAGTGGGTTTCAGGGACAGAATACTTAACCTAGAGTGGTCCATGTAAAATGTCAGATGTACAAACACACACACCCAGAGGCACGCAGGCACCCATACACATACATAACGCAGGCACACACACACACAGAGGCATACAGGCACCCATACACACACACAGAGGCACACATACACATACATAACACAGGCACACAGGCACACACACACAGAGGCACACAGAGACACCCATACACATACAGAGACACCTATACACAGAGACACCCATACACACACACAGAGACAGTCACACACACACACACATACACACACAGAGGCAGTCACACACACACACACAGAGACAGTCACACATGCACATAGACAGTCACACACACACACATAGACAGTCACACACACATAGACAGTCACACACACACACACACACACTCAGAGCAGGTCACACACACACACACACACACACACATATACAATCACACACAGACAGTCACACACACACAGACACATAGACAGTCACACACAAACAGAGACAGACACAGACACACACACACACACAAACATAGAGACAGACACACACACACATATAACCTTCACCATCCACCCTCACCTTTCACTGAATCTATCTGCAATCTTTAAGTTTCTCACACTAACCTACATCTCCTCCCCCACTACATCTACATAGCCCCCTCCTCCCCTTCACCCCCACTACATCTACATAACCCCCCCTCCCCCACTACATCTACATAACCCTCTCCTCCCCTACTACATCTACATAACCCCCCCCCGTCTCCTCCTCCCCTCACCCCCACTACATCTACATAACCCCCTCCTCCCCACATCTACATAACCCCCTCCTCCCCTTCACCCCCCACTACATCTACATAAACCCTTTCCCCACTGCCCCCCCCCAACCCCCCACTTCCTGTCTGCTCCACTCCAAGTTCCCTCTCCCCTTTACCTTCAAATACTTACGGGGGGGGGTCTCTCTCTCTCTCTCTCTATATATATATATATCTACCCCCACCCCCTCTTCGCTTATTAATTTTTTCAGATTTTTCCACCACAAAAAAAAAAAAAAATCAAGGAGACAAATTAGACAAATTACCGATTTTCCACCCCACCTCCACTCCTATTGTTTGGGACCTAAGAGTACACACACACACTGACTGTCATTGTCTACAAGTGAGTTGAAGAACTTGTTCAACAATATCCTGACTACAATAGACAGACGTTGGTGGCGGGGAGAAGAGAAAGAGGGGGGGGGGGGTGACAATAGAATCAGTGAAAACAAACATGGACGAGGGTGGGGGAAGCCTCTGACACAAACACACACATATAGATATAACTGCATATACACATACATAGGGAAAACCACACAAGTCACATACATAGGGAGAGCCACACAGTCACACATACATAACTAGAACCATATACACAAAAGGACAGAAAAACACATACATATACAGACAGAAGTACACACACACACACACACACAGAGAACAAAAGCTACAAAAACAACAATACAAAAGGTGTGATAAATCTTAAAACAGACATAAACCTTTCACATAAAGTTCTTTCTTTTGAATGATTAAAAATTAGTTCAACCATTTCATCGCCATATTTCTAATAAAAGATACCTCTGATTTCCAAATCATTTTGAAAATAATCATGTACTTGGAAGTAATATACAGTAAATTTCTTAGTATTGAGTTGATGTTTAGAGCTTAACCCTTTAGCATTCACATTACTCTATATATACTTTAGGAAGGGCATCCAGCCGTAGAAAACCTGCCAGACAGTCCTATACGAGCGTGACGACCAATCTTGCCTCAAGTGGGTCAATTCCTGTCTAAACCCATGCTAGTGTGGAAGATAGACGTTAAACAATGATGATGATGATGCTATTGTATTTTCATGGTAAAGGCTTTATCTCACTTAATATCGAATGTATGAGATTTTGAAAGTATTTATTTTGAGAACAATACCGTAACATCAGTTTGAGCGACCAGTTACAGCCAGTTTCAACAGAAAGAGGTAGAGAATTCTGGCTGGCTTTGGCCGGTTTGAACATTAAAGGTTTAAATTGAAGGTTCTTACATAAGGTTTGTACATGAAATTATGACGGTAGGTTGTTTAGATAAATATACACAATTTAGTATCATCATCATCATCGTTTAACGTCCACCCTCCACGCTAGCATGGGTTTAGACGGGTCAATAAAATCAAAAGCAGTTTCTGATGGTTTAATATCAAAAAGATTAAGTTGGTATTTGAAACTTAACAAAAGGTTTCAACATAAGATTATGATGGAAGAAGGTCTTTAGGTGAATATAAACAGCTTAGTATAATAGAACCAGGGATAATTTCAGGCAGTTTGGTATCAAATTGGTTAATAATTATTTTCTACTTTTTGGCACAAGGCCAGCAATTACCCCAGTGCATTACTGGTGCTTTATTTTATCGACCCTGTAAGGATGAAAGGCAAAGTTAACCTCAGTTTTTCATCAGCGAGAAAGAGGATAATTGTGAGCAACTGTTTCACAATCATAAGCTTCTATACCCAGATTATAAATTCATCTTTGAATTGAACGCCTGTCAGTTTTAACGCTGAATATTCTGGTTGTTTGATCAACAGGACTGCCTGCTCATTGAAATTAACATGTAAGTGGCAAACATTTCACAGACACATGAACCCACGACATAATTCCCAAGGAGATGCAGTGTAGGACTGGCCTTTTGAATTACATGTACAGTCCATCCCATGGGCTTCCAATAACAACACACACACATGTGAAGGTACATGGCTTAGTGGTTAGAGCATTGGGCTTGCAATCAAAAGGTTGTGAGTTCAATTCTCGGACTGGGTGATGTGTTGTTTCCTTGAGCAAGACACTTTATTTCACGTTGCTCCTGTTTACTCAGCTGTAGAAATGAGATGATAGGACTGGGGTTCCTATCATTAAATCCCCCAAGACACCCCCAACGAGATATACCTTGGAGGAGGCCAGCTAAACCAGCATAGGTGTGATCTGTCACACACAATCAGGTTCTGCTCCTAGTTCCACTCATAAAGCATGAGTCAAGTTATGGCTATGGTAAATGACATTTGCCCAAGATGCCACACAATAGAATCAAACCCAGAACCTAATGATTGCAAAGTAAACTTCTTGATCACTCAGCTTTATAACAGTAATCATTGGTGAACTTGACCTAAGTGATAATTTCACTATCAGGCTGTGTCCCCATCAGTGCTTTGGAAAGCACAATCAATCACTAATAACAGGGGGCACAAGCTCTCCTATTCTGATTTGCTGGCCACTGCCATCATGTCACCTATGAGGCTGTGTCCCCATCAGTGCTTTGGAAACCACAAGCAGTCACTAATAACAGGGGGCACAAGCTCTCCTATCCTGATTTGCTGGCCACTCCCATCATGTCACCTATGAGGCTGTGTCCCTGTCAGTGCTTTGGAAAGCACAAGCAATCACTAATAACAGGGGACACAAGCTCTCCTATCCTGATTTGCTGGCCACTCCCATCATGTCACCTATGAGGCTGTGTCCCCATCAGTGCTTTGGAAAGCACAAGCAATCACTAATAACAGGGGACACAAGCTCTCCTATCCTGATTTGCTGGCCACTGCCATCATGTCACCTATGAGGCTGTGTCCCTGTCAGTGCTTTGGAAAGCACAAGCAGTCACTAATAACAGGGGACACAAGCTCTCCTATCCTGATTTGCTGGCCACTCCCATCATGTCACCTATGAGGCTGTGTCCCTGTCAGTGCTTTGGAAAGCACAAGCAGTCACTAATAACAGGGGACACAAGCTCTCCTATCCTGATTTGCTGGCCACTCCCATCATGTCACCTATCAGGCTGTGTCCCCATCAGTGCTTTGGAAAGCACAAGCAATCACTAATAACAGGGGACACAAGCTCTCCTATCCTGATTTGCTGGCCACTCCCATCATGTCACCTATGAGGCTGTGTCCCCATCAGTGCTTTGGAAAGCACAAGCAATCACTAATAACAGGGGACACAAGCTCTCCTATCCTGATTTGCTGGCCACTCCCATCATGTCACCTATGAGGCTGTGTCCCCATCAGTGCTTTGGAAAGCACAAGCAATCACTAATAACAGGGGACACAAGCTCTCCTATCCTGATTTGCTGGCCACTCCCATCATGTCACCTATCAGGCTGTGTCCCCATCAGTGCTTTGGAAAGCACAAGCAATCACTAATAACAGGGGGCACAAGCTCTCCTATCCTGATTTGCTGGCCACTCCCATCATGTCACCTATCAGGCTGTGTCCCCATCAGTGCTTTGGAAAGCACAAGCAATCACTAATAACAGGGGGCACAAGCTCTCCTATCCTGATTTGCTGGCCACTCCCATCATGTCACCTATCAGGCTGTGTCCCCATCAGTGCTTTGGAAAGCACAAGCAATCACTAATAACAGGGGGCACAAGCTCTCCTATCCTGATTTGCTGGCCACTCCCATCATGTCACCTATCAGGCTGTGTCCCCATCAGTGCTTTGGAAAGCACAAGCAATCACTAATAACAGGGGACACAAGCTCTCCTATCCTGATTTGCTGGCCACTCCCATCATGTCACCTATCAGGCTGTGTCCCCATCAGTGCTTTGGAAAGCACAAGCAATCACTAATAACAGGGGGCACAAGCTCTCCTATCCTGATTTGCTGGCCACTGCCATCATGTCACCTATGAGGCTGTGTCCCTGTCAGTGCTTTGGAAAGCACAAGCAGTCACTAATAACAGGGGACACAAGCTC
>OZ024754.1:40018622-40033622 GCA_964016885.1 Eledone cirrhosa
ATCTAAATAGAATTTTTTTCGAGTATGGTATTAGGGTTAGGGTTAAGTTAAAGGAAGCCGATCAATACTTACTATCCAGCGACCTCATCCGAAATCGACTCAACAATTCATCTCCACGTAAGTCTGTCATTCATTGTTGTTGCCAAGTCCTGGATTTCAATACCTGAATCTTTGGTGATGACATCGGGATAGGAGAGCTTGCGCCCCTTGTTATTCGAGTTGATTCATTGAGAAGGGAAGATCCTACTACTTTACTCGAAAAGACATTTTTTTTTTTTTTTTTTTAGTGCAGTATCAGGAAAGCTCCTTACAAGTTACGTTTAGGGATATATGTTCGGGATCAGGGTCAGGTGTAGGCGAAGTTAAAGGACAAGCCAATAAAATAGGCAGAGTTATCTATCTTGGAAAAAGTGTAGATCCTAATACTATACTAAAGTTTCTTTTGAGTGGAGTATTAGGATATTCCCTTCAAAGTTACGATTAGGGGTTAAAGTTAGGGTTAGACTCCAAAACGAATTGTATTCGAGTATCGTATAAGGTTTTTAACCCTAAAGCTAATCCTAACACCAAACAATTAGAGAGAAATAATTAAAAACAAACACGAAACAGTAATTTTGTTATCATTTTATTAATCTTATGATTACTTCAACAAATCAGGTTGTGTTAGAAATGGATATAGTTTGTTATTGGAATCACATTTTAAGTATATGTCGACACATCTAATACAACTCTACACTTAACAAATATTGCACAACTATAGATGTATATTTTATGACTGTATACACACAAACACAGTATGTATATGTGTATATATATATATATATATATATATATATATATATATATATATAGTCTATACGCACACACACACACAGTATGTATATGTGTATATATATATATATATATAGTCTATACACACACAGTATGTATATGTGTATATATATATATATAGTCTATACACAGTATGTATATGTGTGTGTGTGTGTATACACACACTCACACACACACACAGCATGTACAAAAGCCTGTCTGTGTGCACACGTAATATCAGTATAGAACCAGTTTTAAACTAGTTAGACCTTATTCAAAGAGTACTCAATATTGTGGATAGAGTATGACTATATATATATATGATGATGATGATGATAATATATATGTGTATGTGTGTGTGTTTTTTTTGTGTGCACATCATATATATATATATATATATATATATATATATACACTTATACAAAATAGCCTTTGCATCATTGTAAAAGAATATATATATATATATATATATATATATATATACCTGTATATATACACGCACACACACATATATATATACATATATAGATATGTATACATACACTCACACACATATGTTATGTCTTCAAATCCATTATTTGTGTTGCTCTTTTTTTTTCAACTTTAGTTTGATATAATTACAGTCTGATTATATTTAAATATAATTAAAATTGCCCTCCTGTTTGTCCTTGACGATATTGAGTAAAACAGAGTATTAAGTAAAAGACAACCCCTTCTCACACACTCTCACACACACACTCACTCAGGAATATGTGTATATATATAACTGTTTCTACTTTAGGCACAAGGCCAGCAAATACCCAGTGCATTACTGGTACTTTATTTTACCGACCCCGTAAGGATGAAAGGCAAAGTCAACCTCGGCGGGATTTGAACTCAGATCGTAAAGGGACGTAACTATGCTGGAAAGCATGGCGTCCGACCCTCTACTGATAATGCCAATCCACCGCCGTATATATATATATATATATATATATATATATATATATATATATATATAACAAAGTGTGGTAAGAACCCTGGTGGACTATAACCCACCAGAGTACTCAATATTTTGGGTAGTAGAGTGGGTAATAGGAAAAGAGTCAGGACCCCGACAGCTGAGCTCCGGCCGTTTCGACAGCTAGACCCGAACGCTGCCGGATCTAGCTGTCAACATTTTCTAAGAAATTATAATACTATTGGTTATTAAATCTCTCTCTGTGTCTGTCTGTCTGTCTCTGTGTGTATGTGTATATATATATATATATACATGCGTGTATATATATAGTGTATACATAACTATAAATAATAGTGTGTGTGTGTGGTGTGTGGGTGTATATGGTATAATTCGAAGTTGTAGCTGCAATAAGAATGATACGGATCGAATTGTTTGGGGAAGTCACAAAGCACTCCATGTTGTGAAGAGTTAACACTGTTATACGAGTGTCACACGTTGAATGTATTGACTAAGTATAAGTAGCGATAGTAAATAACCCCAACAACAAATACCAACAGGTAGAAGACTAACCTGGACTGGATTGATCCGGTTTAGGAACCCTAAGAGGAGTGCATTACAAGTACACCTAGCAGTGGTTATACAATAGAACGGGAGTGCATTCTATAATATATATATATATAAAGTACGTAGCCTAGTGGTAAGGGTTTTGGACTTACGATCAAAATGCCTTGGGTTCGATTCCTGGGTTGTGTGTTGTGTTCTTGAGCAAAACACTTCATTTCACGTTGCTCCAGTATACTCAGCTGAAAATGAATACCAGCAATAGCTGGGGGTTTAACCCTGCAATGGACTGGCGTCCTGTCCAGGGGGGAGTCTTGTACTCTCTGTCGCTTCTCGCCATGAAATTGGGATTAGCACCGCCCAAACGAGCCTTCTGGCATAAGACTGACATTACACTTTAGATATATATATATATATAAATATATATATATACACACATATATCTAAAGTGTAAAGTCAGTCTTAAGAAACAATTGGAAGAAACAATTGTCAGCAATTAAATGTATTAACCTAAGATTTGATTGTTTTATATTTTGTATCTCGGCTCTGTAATTCATTTGATAATTTACATTGAGCCTTTTCTAATTACCGGTAATTGGCTACTGCTTAGTACTACCCTCCAGATTTCTAATTATATATAAACCATATATAAGTATAAATATTATTATTATTGCCAGCTCCTGATTATTAATGGAATTCTATAAGAATCCAACTTCAGGGGAGTACGTGGCTCTGATGAACGCCAACAAGCTTGAAACAGACTGTCAGCTTCTCTCCCTTCTTTCACTGAAAAGAAGTAAGAGACATAGTCACTACTCTAAAACTGATAGTGTATGGTCTTCTAAATGTTTTTAATTAAACATACGGATTATTGCCAAATATACTATACATACATACATACATACATACATACATATATATGAATGACCTGGGGTGAGGTGATAAAAGCCGACCTTACCCAATTACACCCCTCAAAGGCAATGACACACGACCGTGACCTCTGGCGTCACGCAGTAATACAGAGTACCCGACCTCCCATGGGTACAAGCTGAAGCATATAGACAATATGCCCCCACCGCAAGGTGGTCGTGGAGGTGCCACGGCAAAAAAGCACCCAGCCCACACTGTAAAGTGGACGTGTAGGCGCCACGGAAAAAAAGCACCCAGCACTCACTGTAAATGAGGTTGGTGTTAGGAAGGGCATCCAGCTGTAGAAATCAAACCAGAATCAGTTCCTGTATGAGCAAGGCATGGTCAGCCGACCAGACACTGCCCACAACAGGACAACCTGTCTAACCCATGCTAGCATGGAAGAACGGACGTAAAACGGTGATGATGGTGATGATGTATCTGCCTATTCCTTCCTTACCTATGTTAGCAAATCCTGCCTCTTCTATTACCACAACTCTAGTTTATCAGCTTTCCTGAACAATATAACTCTATACTACACACACTAACAAATTATATTTATTTACAGCAGCATCTCAACCCTCTTCTCTTAATTACCCTTCAAAGCATCCATCCTAAAACACTTTTGCCTCATCTGTTGACGCACCCAACTCACTCTCCACAACTTCCTGCCATTAGACACCATTTTAAACTCCCCTCAACTGACTTTCAACAGTTCAAACTGAAACATTATTAGACTAGCACTATCATCCCCACCTACATATATACACATATATGATGGCTGCCCCCTCGTTATCGAGTATGGCCATTGACATACATACACACACACATACATATATATACATACACATATATAGGATAACAAGGTATCATTTAAGGTAATCCAGTTAGAGGTTGTGAGTATTCTGTACTCTGGATAGTTTTATAAAACCCTTTTTGTACAGCTGACCATGTCATTCTTCACTCTTTCACTACACACACACATTATATATATACAAATAATGAATCAAAACCTATCAAATATGTTTAGAATGTGTTTTATACTGTGTTTCTTGTACAATATAAGGCCCTCTCTCATATATATATATATACATACATACATACACACACATATATATACACATATATAGAGAGAGGAAGCTAACACAATGTAAAAAAAAAAAAAAAAAAAAATAGTCCTAGAACCTTTCCATACTATATATAGTCATGTCTGGTGTGCCTTGAACAAAAATTGAAGTAATTAAACAATTTAAGATGTTTGCTAATGAGACAGATAATGAAAGTAACACAATGATATTGCAGCCTTACAGGTTTTTCATTGTTATAAACTAATTAATAGTGATTCTGTGATTTTCTAGTAAATTCCTTGAAATGGTATTGTTACATAAGAAATCATTTGGAAACAAAACCAAAGTCAAATAACGGCTAGCAAGCAAAAATAATAGGATGCTTAACATGTTTCCAATTACTGAGTATTATTGAAGGTGTGTGGCTGATTGGTTAGAGAACTGGATTCACAATCTTGAGGTTGTCAGTTCGATTCTTGGACCGGGCAATGCGTTATGTCCTTGAGCAAGACACTTTATTTCACGTTGCTTCTACCTGGAGTTGCAACCGATAGATAGGATTAGCAATTGGAAAGACCAACGGAAACATTGTTTCCTCGGTCCAATTTGACGAAAGTCAATTGACTCCTTTATTGTCTACACATGATTCTAACCCACCTTAAATTGGCCCTGATTCTAGGAACAAAACCACCCATTGTAAAGAGTTCCTACTTAAATTAAATTCTTCCAACATAATCTTATATCAGGACAGTGTGTCAAGTTACTATCTTAAGCACTGAAATAATTATATAATATTTCATTACTATATTGCAGACACTAGTTCTGACACGGATTTATAACAAAGTAAACTGAGCTATTGACAGTTAAACCTGTGGTTTAATCCCAGATCAACCTGTGGTTTAATCCCAGATCAACCACCATTGAGCAAATCTATAATCAAAGACATTCCAGCATTCAGCTGCTATTTCTAGCATGCTGAGTGAACATATAGAGGTTCCCTCGTGGGAACCTTCTTAGTTAAGTGTCTTCATCAGCTATGCAGTGTAGTGCAGATAAATTATGAACTACTACCATTTTAGGTGATGGTTTGGTGACCTTTGAGCAGTATATCTCAAATTTTGGAAATAAAATTAGTGGTTGATAATTATTACTACAAAAAATAGTAACAGTGCACCATATTCTATATTGACCCTAAACACCAGAGTATTACTAACCCCCCTCTCCATGTTCTATATTCCATCTAAACACCACAGTAAACCCCTCTCCATGTTCTATATTCCATCTAAACACCGCAGTAACCCCCCTCTCCATGTTCTATATTCCATCTAAACACCACAGTAACCCCTCTCCATGTTCTATATTCCATCTAAACACCACAGTAACACCTCTCATGTTCTATATTCCATCTAAACACCACAGTAACACCTCTCCATGTTCTATATTCCATCTAAACACTACAGTAACACCTCTCATGTTCTATATTCCATCTAAACACCACAGTAACACCTCTCATGTTCTATATTCCATCTAAACACCACAGTAACACCTCTCCATGTTCTATATTCCATCTAAACACTACAGTAACACCTCTCATGTTCTATATTCCATCTAAACACCACAGTAACACCTCTCATGTTCTATATTCCATCTAAACACCACAGTAACACCTCTCCATGTTCTATATTCCATCTAAACACTACAGTAACACCTCTCATGTTCTATATTCCATCTAAACACCACAGTAACACCTCTCCATGTTCTATATTCCATCTAAACACCACAGTAACACCTCTCCATGTTCTATATTCCATCTAAACACCACAGTAACGGTCACCTTTCCGAACAAATCCTTGTTCTTTTGCTTTCTTCTAACTTCTAAAAATCATGTCTACAAAAACAAAATAATGTACAGCCCCTGCGAACCCATTGCCAGGAGGAAGGAAGGAATTCAATAGTGCTGCCTACCAGATTTATAAAACAAAACCTTCCTGAAATCTGTCCCTTCAAGTCTTAACTTTACTAATTTTTCTTCTCAAAATAAAAAACCAAAAAATATTTACAAAACAAAAAGCAAAAAATAAAAAGTTAATTAAAGAAGCTGATGATAAAATTCCCCAGGGAATTAGAGTGCCCCCATAAAATGTTCTGAAGCCTGCTCCCTAACCCTTTTCTCCCCACGCCTGGGGCACCTAAGCCTGGCAAAAGACATAGGCACTTGTGAATCTACAAATACACCCCTATCCCCCAAATAATAATTGTTTCTACTTTTGGCACAAGGCCAGCAATTATCCCAGTGTATTACTGGTACTTTATTTTATCGACCCCGTAAGGATGAAAGGCAAAGTTAACCTCGGCGGGATTTGAACTCAGACCATAAAGGGCCGTAACTCTTTGCTGCAAAGCATGGCGTCCGACTCTCTACCAATACTGCCAATCCACCTAATAAAAATAAAACTTATGGGTGAAAGTATACAAGATAGTTATAAGTGTCCATGTTTGTTGGTTGAAAGAAAGTCATAAAGATGTCAGCTGGAATAAATGTTAATTTAGGATATCAGAAGCAGATAAAATAATTGTTTCTACTTTTGGCACAAGGCCAGCAATTATCCCAGTAAATTACTGGTACTTTATTTTATCGACCCCGTAAGGATGAAAGGCAAATGCTGGATTAACTAACCCTTTAGCATTTAAACTGGGCATATCTGGTCAGAATTCTCTCACCTCTTTCAGTCAAACCGCCCATATCTGGTCAGATCCTCTCACCTCTTTCAGTCAAACCGCCCATATCTGGTCAGAATTCTCTCACCTCTTTCAGTCAAACCGCCCATATCTGGTCAGAATCCTCTCACCTCTTTCAGTCAAACCGCCCATATCTGGTCAGAATTCTCTCACCTCTTTCAGTCAAACCGCCCATATCTGGTCAGAATTCTCTCACCTCTTTCAGTCAAACCGCCCATATCTGGTCAGAATCCTCTCACCTCTTTCAGTCAAACCGCCCATATCTGGTCAGAATCCTCTCACCTCTTTCAGTCAAACCGCCCATATCTGGTCAGAATCCTCTCACCTCTTTCAGTCAAACCGCCCATATCTGGTCAGAATTCTCTCACCTCTTTCAGTCAAACCGCCCATATCTGGTCAGAATTCTCTCACCTCTTTCAGTCAAACCGCCCATATCTGGTCAGAATTCTCTCACCTCTTTCAGTCAAACCGCCCATATCTGGTCAGAATTCTCTCACCTCTTTCAGTCAAACCGCCCATATCTGGTCAGAATCCTCTCACCTCTTTCAGTCAAACCGCCCATATCTGGTCAGAATCCTCTCACCTCTTTCAGTCAAACCGCCCATATCTGGTCAGAATCCTCTCACCTCTTTCAGTCAAACCGCCCATATCTGGTCAGAATTCTCTCACCTCTTTCAGTCAAACCGCCCATATCTGGTCAGAATCCTCTCACCTCTTTCAGTCAAACCGCCCATATCTGGTCAGAATCCTCTCACCTCTTTCAGTCAAACCGCCCATATCTGGTCAGAATCCTCTCACCTCTTTCAGTCAAACCGCCCATATCTGGTCAGAATCCTCTCACCTCTTTCAGTCAAACCGCCCATATCTGGTCAGAATCCTCTCACCTCTTTCAGTCAAACCGCCCATATCTGGTCAGAATTCTCTCACCTCTTTCAGTCAAACCGCCCATATCTGGTCAGAATTCTCTCACCTCTTTCTGTACAAACCAGCTGTAATCGGCTCATCATACTGATGTTAAGGTATTGTTCTCAAAATAAATAATATCAAAATCTCATAGATTCAATAGTATGTGAGATAATTATGTGAAATAAAGCTTTTACCGTGAAAATCTAATAGAGTAATGTAAATGCTAAAGGGTTAAGCATCAAAACCAGAATGGCAATATATTGCAGACATTTGTGTCTGTATGCTAACATACAGATACACAAATATGTACATCTGTGTATTGAAACAGTTGTTGCAAAGTGCCACAAAAATAATTCTAAAATATATATATATATATATATGTATATATATGTATATATATATATGTATGATGATGATGATGATGATGATGTATATATATATATGTATATATATATATGTATATATATATATACCCAGTACAACCTGTCCCATGGTCGGGTCGTTGGCGACTAAACTGGCAACCCCACCAAGGTTTCTTGGTGAGGAGGGTGACTTTGGACATCCTGCAGGACTAAAAACAAAACCTGTCAAAGGGCAAAGGAGCTCTTAAGAGTCAATGGCCATCCAAAATCACCGGGAGAGATGACCCCTTAGCCTTTGTCAAGGCAGAATTCTAGGAGAAGGAAAACTCTGATATAACACCTGCAACCCTGATGGTATCCAATGATGTTGACTTGTTCTTCTTTTTGGTAAATATCATCTTGGTTAAGAGAGTGGGACTGGCTTTGTGCAGTGCCTTTGCTCACTATAAAAGCTTCACGGCACAGGCATTGCTTTATATCTGGAGATCTCTCTGCACTTGTCGTCACATGGTACCATGGGCCCAGCACTATGTGTCAGTAATTGTCACAAGTGTAGTGTTTGTACCAGAGTATTCAAGTCGCTGGCTGGACTAAAAAGTCACACTTGTTCAGCGCATCGGTAGGGGTTCTCCTACATGGATATAAAGTAGTGGCCGTACTCGAAAACGAGTTGGCAGCCACCATATATATATATATATATGTATATATATATATATGTATATATATATATATATATGTATATATATATATATATATATATATATATATATGTATATATATATATATATATATATATATATGTATATATATATATATATATATATATATATGTATATATATATATATATATATATATATATGTATATATATATATATATATATATATATGTATATATATATATATATATATATATGTATATATATATATATATATATATATATATGTATATATATATATATATATATATATATATATATATGTATATATATATATATATATATATATATATATGTATATATATATATATATATATATATATGTATATATATATATATATATATATATATATGTATATATATATATATATATGTATATATATATATATATATGTATATATATATATATATATATATATGTATATATATATATATATATGTATATATATATATATATATATATGTATATATATATATATATATATATATGTATATATATATATATATATATATATATATATATATGTATATATATATATATATATGTATATATATATATATATATATATATATATATATATATATATGTATATATATATATATATGTATATATATATATGTATATATATATATGTATATATATATATGTATATATATATATGTATATATATATATATGTATATGTATATATATATATGTATATATATATATATGTATATATATATATATATATATGTATATATATATATATATATATATATATATGTATATATATATATATGTATATATATATATATATATATATATGTATATATATATATATGTATATATGTATATATATATATATATATATGTATATATATATATATGTATATATGTATATATATATATATATATATATGTATATATATATATATATATATATATATATATATATATATGTATATATATATATGTATATATGTGTATATATATATATGTATATATATATATATATGTATATATATATATATATATATGTATATATATATATATATATGTATATATATATATATATATGTATATATATATATATATATATGTATATATATATATATATATGTATATATATATATATATATGTATATATATATATATATATATATATATGTATATATATATATATATATATATATGTATATATGTGTGTGTGTGTGTGTGTGTGTGTGTGTGTGTGTGTGTGTGTGTGTGTGTGTGTGTGTGTTTGTGTGTTTGTGTGTGGGTGTTTGTGTGTGGGTGTTTGTGTGTGGGTGTTTGTGTGTGGGTGTCTGAGTGTGTGTGTGTGCGTGTCTGAGTGTGTGTGTGTGCGTGTCTGTGTGTGTCTGTGTAAATGGTTTTCCAGCCCAATCTGTAGAGATAAGCTAGAAATGGACGTCAAACTGATACAATAACAGGTGACATTGTGATGGCAGTAACAATGGTGGTGGTGATGATGGTGGTGGTGGTGGTGGTGGTGGTGGTGATGATGGTGGTGGTGATGATGGTGGTGATGGTGGTGGTGATGGTGGTGGTGGTGGTGATGGTGGTGGTGATGGTGGTGGTGATGGTGGTGGTGATGGTGGTGGTGATGGTGATGGCGGTGGTGATGGCGGTGGTGATGGCGGTGGTGATGGCGGTGATGATGATGGTGGTGGTGGTGGTGATGGTGATGGTAATAATGATATAGGTGATGGTGGTGGTAGTAGTAGTGGTGGTGGTAATAATAGTGGTGGTAATAATAGTGGTGGTGGTAATAATAGTGGTGGTAGTTGTGGTGATGGTGGTAATAATGATATAGGTGATGGTGGTGGTGGTAGTAGTAGTGGTGGTAATAATAGTGGTGGTAGTTGTGGTGGTGATGAGTGATACAACACAAAACCTACCTAAAAATAGTCATTGTGCAACCCAAATATTTTGTAGAGTTTTTAAAATAAATACACGATATCCCTGCATTGAAACGAAAAAGGGCACCCAGCCCACAAAAAACATTGTCTTAAAATATCTGGTCCAACCCATGCTAACATGGCAAAGTGGATGTAAAAATGATGACAATGGTGTGTGTGTGTGTGTGTGTGTGTGTGTGTGTGTGTGTGTGTGTGTGTGTGTGTGTGTGTGTGTGTGTGTGTGTGTGTGTGTGTGTGTGTGTGTGTGTGTGTGTGTGTGTGTGTGTGTGTGTGTGCTGTTTCAAATTAAAATAACTAGAACTGTCTACATCAAAGGTTCTCAACGGGGGGGCATATGAACCCCCCGGTGGGCGTTTCGGAGCTCCGGGGGGGGGGGGGGGGGCGTTCTGGAGCAAGGGGGGGTGTTTGAAGGTTTGGGTGGCACTGGAAGGCTCTTTACTTTGGTAAATTATATAAACCATATTTGTACGTCTTTGAGAGTCAGTGTGAATGCATTTGATGGGTGTAGACCAGAGACAGAAAAAAAAATAAAGTGTGCGTGGTGGTGGGTGATGATTTTCACCAATTATAATCATTTCTACTATAGGCACAAGACATGAAATTTGGGGTTTAGGGCCCCGTCGATTACATCGATCCCAGTACACAACTGGTACTTAATTTATCGACCCCAAAAGGATGAAAGGCAAAGTTGAGATCGACGGAAATGCAAAACCGGAAATATCGCTAAGCATTTCGCCAGATGTCCTAACGGCTCCACCAACTCACCGCCTTATTTTCACTAGTTATAATGGAATCTGAAAATCTGAAATACTGGTTCTACCACGGGCCATAGAAAAGTAGCTTACGGGCCGCATGTTTGAGCCCCCTGTTGGGTCTAAAACAAGATTCTAACACAACTTGATTTGGCCCAGTAATTTACTGATACCAAAATCAGGAGTATATTGAAAAATGGAAAAATAGGGTAGGGGGCCGTTTCGTGATTTCAACGGGCAAACGGGCGAAATGGGTTGAGAACCTTTGGTCTACAATATATTATTGTACTATTGCTGGCCTTGTGCCTAAAGTAGAAACAATTATTGTACTATTGCATGGCGTCCGACGCCATGCTTTGCAGCAAAGAGTTACTGCCCTTTGTGATCAGTTCAAATCCTGCCGAGGTTAACTTTGCCTTTCATCCTTATGGGGTCGATAAAATAAAGTACCAGTAATGTACTAGGGTAATTGCTGGCCTTGTGCCAAAAGTAGAAACAATTATTGTACTATTTCAAAGAATGTAAAAAAAATTCATGCTCTTCAAAAATTACCGTATTTCCTGGAGCCGAAGACGCTTTGTCCTCGAGGACGTACCCTAATTTTGACAACCAAAGAAATAAACAACCTTCAGCCTCCAGGACGCATGGTAGATTTTTGAGACTTATTTTAGGAAAAAAGTAGCAGTAATTACCGTATTTCTCGGCGTCGAAGACGCTACTTTTTTCCCAAAATACGTCTCAAAAATCTACCATGCGTCCTGGAAGCCGAAGGTTGTTTATTATTTTTTTCAAATTTTTGGTTGTCAAAATTAGGGTACATCCTCAAGGACGAAGTGTCTTTGGCACTGGGAAATACGGTAACTAACCAAATAAATTTATTACAATTATGAAAATCCATTCCTCAAATCTACTGGAAAGTTCTAGATAGAAATATGATTGTTTTACACATCTCAGCAAATTTCTAGTTAGTTTGTGATGTAAGATAGCAAAACATTACAAAACAACCTTTTTTGAAGCGTGGAGTGTATGATTGAGTGAGATATGGTTACTATTTCTAGCAGATCAAGCAAGCATGTAGAGGCTCTCTTGTCGGCTGTTCACATGCAGTAGTGATGTGGCAGATCTATAACATTCAGATAGCATAAAGTTTGACAGTGATTTGGCTGCTATAACTAGCAGGTCAAGCTACAACAAAGTTCCTCTACTGATTCAATATTGGAGCTGTTATTGTTTAACCTTATAAGAAGAGACCCTTATGGTGAAATGTACCCCAGCCATCATCATAGCGCCATTTATTTCAAACAATCTATTTATGACTACATTATCCAATGTATTCTTCATTGTTTTTAGACAGTAGCTTGCAATATTTGAGGAACATTTGGCTGCTATTTCTAAAAGTCAAGCAAACACAGAGGCTCCTTTTCTTTTCCATCTTCACTCACTTATTCCTGGGAGTCCTTAAACACGTCTTTCAGCAGGTACTTGGGAGCAGTCCTTAAACACGTCTTTCAGCAGGTACTTGGGAGCAGTCCTTAAACACATCTTTCAACAGGTACTTGGGAGCAGTCCTTAAACACATCTTTCAACAGGTACTTGGGAGCAGTCCTTAAACACATCTTTCAACAGGTACTTGGGAGTAGTCCTTAAACACGTCTTTCAGCAGGTACTGTCAGAAGCAACTGTCTCTAATTAATCCAACTGGATCCCCAAGTAAGACCAACAAGCTCATAATAATCAAATGATATATTTGAGGAAGATTTGGCTGCTATTTCTAGAAAGTCAAGCAACTGACTAGAAGCTCTTTTACAGGTTCAAAAGAGATTCTCCTATTAGTTCTGGAAGGTTGTTCACTGTCACAGGAGTTCCCATTGTTAGTCTGAAGCAATTTGGCTGCTATATTTAGCAGATAAGAAGGAGCCTCTATGTGGTCAATGACTCACAACTGGTGGAAGTCTGCTACATTCTCCACTTGATCATTATTTGCTTACATTCTAAATCAACCACCACCAGACTACTTTGGTCAGTTTACTATCTCAAGTACCACTTTAAAATCTTGTTTCTTCTTTTGTTAACAGCATTTTTAAGAGGAAAGATATAGTTCTGAGCAATTATTCTTATCGATTGATATAATCAAGAACATGGAATATCATCACCATTATCCTCATCATTATCATCACCACCATCACCACCAGCACAGTCATCACCACAGTCATCATCATCATCATCATTAACATCATTTAGACAGCTCATCAAAGACAGGATTTATCTTTATTAACACTTAATTTTATAACATATGTATAACATTAATTTTGAGCTAATTGAAACATCATCATCATCATCATCTTTACCTTCATTCTATTCATCATCACCAGTATCATCATCATCACCTTTATTACCTTCATTCTCATCGTCACAATTTCTTTTACATAAAATGGATAACTTTGGAAAGAAAAAACAATCATTAAAATGAAAACCACCCACACACACACCCTTTCACACACACACACACATTGAAACAGCCACACACCCTTTCACACACACAGCCACACAGCCACACACCCTTTCACACACACATCCACACAGCCACACAGCCACACACACAGTAAAAGATATTTAGAAAAATACTTTTTTTTTTTACAATATTTATCAAAGTGGTCTGTAAATATCACACACTGTCTCAACAGCTATTGATCCCCTCCCCACTCCAGTAGGGGGTGGGGGTAGGATCAGAGGACCCTTCTTATATATTTGGGGTGACGGGTATTTCTCTTTTTCACATTTATGAAGAATATATAAATAGTAAATTAACCCTTTAGCATTTAAACCAGCCGTATCCGGCCAGAATCTTACCTCTAACTGGCCACTCATACTGATGTTAAAGTATTGTTCTCAAAATAAATAATATCAAAATCTCATAGATTCGATATTATGTGAAATAATTATGTAAAATAAAGCCTTTACTGTGAAAGTACAATAGTATATATAGAGTAATGTGAATGTTATGTGAGATATGTGAGGTAAAACCTTTACTGTGAAAATACAATAGTATATATAGAGTAATGTGAATGCTAAAGGGTTAACAAAATTGTTTCCACATTTGGCACAAGGTCAATAATTCTTTATTTTATTGACCCCGTAAGAATGAAAGGCAAAGCTAACCACGACAAGATTTGAACTCAGAACATAAAAGGAGCTAACTATATACTGCAAAGTATGTTGTCCAACACTACCGATACTACCAATCTACTTATTTAACATAATAATGATAAAAATGAGATGCCTTCTTCTTCATCCACTTATTCCTAAAAGGATCAT
>OZ024754.1:40038622-40078622 GCA_964016885.1 Eledone cirrhosa
ATGTAGCAATAAAACAAAATCACAGTCAGCAACTGTCTTGTGCAACCATTGCTTGATTTCTTCCTCAGCAAATAAAGGTGGATAAAGAAGCTGACACTTCGAGTGTTGTAGGTAGGCAGCCAAAGCTTTGCCAACGTCTAAATGATGCTGATGATCATGAGAATATAAAAATAAAATTTTCTTGTCTGTGAGGTTTTCTCCTGGAACAAAAGAAAACGAAAAAAGAGGAATTAAAAAGGAAATTTGAATATCAAAAGAGTTTATACTAACTCTTAACCCTTTAGTATTTACATTATGCTATATTTACTATTGTATTTTCGCGATAATTATCTCACATAATATCAAATCTATGAGATTTTAATATTATTTATTTTGAGAACTGTACCTTAACATCAGTATAAGTGGCCAGTTACAGCCAGTTTGAACTGAAAGAGGTGAGAGAATTTTGGCCAGACACAGCCAGTTTAAATGCTAAAGGGTTAATGTTGCATACTACATCAAACTGCATTAGCAAGACATTCTTGAAAATTACAAAACAATACTATTACTGCTTTACATTAAAAATTAAAGTCTTTACTTTAGTTAACTGGGAATTTTCACATGAATCTGTCCACTAGTAAAGATACTGTACACATTTGGATTAGCAAACATATTTTTAGATATTTTCTGCAAAATTATTACAGAATGTCAAGAGTTAAGAAACAAAACAACAAAATTTAATCTAATAAAAAAACTGACTGAAGAGTTAAATTTTCTAAAAAAAAAGCATTCTATCATGCATATTTGTAAATGTAAATGGGTGTGTATGTGTATGTGTTTCTGGTAGTGTACAGAATGACATAATAAAGTCAGAAGAAGTAAGAAAACAGTGTGTATCACTTGTGGCAATTATACTTTATATATATATATATATATATAATAGTAGAACACTGGAGAGTTGTATCCATAGTAATAGAGTACTCAATCCATTGGACGAGTTTCTTCTCGGTATGGTGAACTAACTGTTGTGGAACTATTTCTATATATATTCTTCATACTTAACTCCATTTAATTGATTATTTGTCTAATTAATTTCTACGGACTAAGAAGAAAGATTAGGTAAATCTTATCTGACTGTTCCTCATAAAGGAATATTGGTAACATTTATCTGTTATTTCTTCGAAGTTACATTTTAAACTTAGCTCTGTTTAATTTCTACGGACTAAGAGGAAAGATTGGATAAATTTTGTCTGACTATTCTTCAAACTTATAATTTTATATATATGTATATATATATATATATATATATATGTTAAATAATTCCGTCGGAAAAGTCCAGGAAAAAAGAGTGCTCTATGTAGGTAACAGAGCTTAATAGTTATGTAATAAACAACATAAGGCAATTATTTCATTTACCAGTGGTTTCTTAAAAGCAAAAAAATGTTGCTTTCAATCATCAGAATGAAAAAAATCCTGGTGTATTTATTGGCGTTGGATTTTAAAAAGCTATATATATATATATATATATATATATATAAACTCCAGCATCAACAGTTTTCCAAGAGATGGTAACATGAATGGACCTGTTATTTTTCTCTAAAACATTTTTTCCAATTCCACTCCGTCCGTCCCTTCAATCTATCAAATTTCTCATTCTTTCTTCTGATGAAGGACTAGCGTCCGAAACGTTAGGACCCTCTTCCTGCTATTTCAAGCGTTAACCTAATATATTCCTTCCATTTACAGAACCGACTGTGTTGTTATTTCTGTTTACCTTTTATACACACACACATTATATATATATATATATATATATATATATATATATATATATATATATTAAAGTATAATTTCTACGAGTGATAATGTATATATATATATCATCATCATCATCATTGTTGTTTAACATCTATCTTCCATGCTAGTATGGGTTAGCATTGGGCTCACTATGTCAAATCTACTAGCAGCATACAATTAACTATATGTTCTTCATGCTAAAGACCACCCTTGGCATGTCTGGACATTTCTTTATACCCTGCATAAAGTGGAGCCCCATGCTGCAGCAGTTTGACATGCAAAGAGTAGTAGTTTACTTAGGCATTATTATCTGAAAAATTTTCGTCCAACCCCTGTTGATATGAAAAATAAAATGAACATATATCAGGAGTGTGTAACAGGCGACCCACGGGCCACAATCTGGCCCACCAGACCAGTCAGAGCGGCGGCCCACAGATTGTTTTTAATTTTTACCTTGTAAGCTTATTTAGAATTTTTTTTGTAAGCGTAATACAATTTCCTGTTAGTTGACCTATACTAAAGGGCTTCACTGATAGGGTTATGTGTGTTATAAACTCCCAGTTGACCTATACTAAAGGGCTTCACTGATAGGGTTATGTGTGTTATAAACTCCCAGTTGACCTATACTAAAGGGCTTCACTGATAGGGTTATGTGTGTTATAAACTCCAAGTTGACCTATACTAAAGGGCTTCACTGATAGGGTTATGTGTGTTATAAACTCCAAGTTGACCTATACTAAAGGGCTTCACTGATAGGGTTATGTGTGTTATAAACTCCAAGTTGACCTATACTAAAGGGCTTCACTGATAGGGTTATGTGTGTTATAAACTCCAAGTTGACCTATACTAAAGGGCTTCACTGATAGGGTTATGTGTGTTATAAACTCCAAGTTGACCTATACTAAAGGGCTTCACTGATAGGGTTATGTGTGTTATAAACTCCAAGTTGACCTATACTAAAGGGCTTCACTGATAGGGTTATGTGTGTTATAAACTCCCAGTTGACCTATACTAAAGGGTTTCACTGATAGGGTTATGTGTGTTATAAACTCCCAGTGGACCTATACTAAAGGGCTTCACTGATAGGGTTATGTGTGTTATAAACTCCCAGTGGACCTATACTAAAGAGCTTCACTGATAGGGTTATGTGTTATAAACTCCCAGTTGACCTATACTAAAGGGCTTCACTGATAGGGTTATGTGTGTTATAAACTCCCAGTTGACCTATACTAAAGGGCTTCACTGATAGGGTTATGTGTTATAAACTCCCAGTTGACCTATACTAAAGGGCTTCACTGATAGGGTTATGTGTTATAAACTCCCAGTTGACCTATACTAAAGGGCTTCACTGATAGGGTTATGTGTGTTATAAACTCCCAGTTGACCTATACTAAAGGGCTTCACTGATAGGGTTATGTGTGTTATAATGTCCCAGTTGACCTATACTAAAGGGTTTCACTGATAGGGTTATGTGTGTTATAAACTCCCAGTTGACCTATACTAAAGGGTTTCACTGATAGGGTTATGTGTGTTATAAACTTCCAGTTGACCTATACTAAAGGGCTTCACTGATAGGGTTATGTGTGTTATAAACTTCCAGTTGACCTATACTAAAGGGTTTCACTGATAGGGTTATGGGTGTTATAAACTTCCAGTTGACCTACTATACTAAAGGGTTTCACTGATAGGGTTATGTGTGTTATAATGTCCCAGTTGACCTATACTAAAGGGCTTCACTGATAGGGTTATGGGTGTTATAAACTTCCAGTTGACCTATACTAAAGGGCTTCACTGATAGGGTTATGTGTGTTATAAACTTCCAGTTGACCTATACTAAAGGGCTTCACTGATAGGGTTACGTGTGTTATAAACTCCCAGTTGACCTATACTAAAGGGCTTCACTGATAGGGTTATGGGTGTTATAAACTTCCAGTTGACCTATACTAAAGGGCTTCACTGATAGGGTTATGTGTGTTATAAACTCCCAGTTGACCTACTATACTAAAGGGCTTCACTGATAGGGTTATGTGTGTTATAAACTCCCAGTTGACCTATACTAAAGGGCTTCACTGATAGGGTTATGTGTGTTATAAACTCCCAGTTGACCTATACTAAAGGGTTTCACTGATAGGGTAATGTGTGTTATAAACTTCCAGTTGACCTATACTAAAGGGCTTCACTGATAGGGTTATGTGTGTTATAAACTTCCAGTTGACCTATACTAAAGGGCTTCACTGATAGGGTTATGTGTGTTATAAACTCCCAGTTGACCTATACTAAAGGGCTTCACTGATAGGGTTATGTGTGTTATAAACTCCCAGTTGACCTATACTAAAGGGTTTCACTGATAGGGTTATGGGTGTTATAAACTTCCAGTTGACCTATACTAAAGGGTTTCACTGATAGGGTTATGTGTGTTATAAACTTCCAGTGGACCTATACTAAAGGGTTTCACTGATAGGGTTATGTGTGTTATAAACTCCCAGTGGACCTATACTAAAGGGTTTCACTGATAGGGTTATGGGTGTTATAAACTTCCAGTTGACCTATACTAAAGGGTTTCACTGATAGGGTTATGTGTGTTATAAACTCCCAGTTGACCTATACTAAAGGGCTTCACTGTTAGGGTTATGTGTGTTATAATGTCCCAGTTGACCTATACTAAAGGGTTTCACTGATAGGGTTATGTGTGTTATAAACTCCCAGTGGACCTATACTAAAGGGCTTCACTGATAGGGTTATGTGTGTTATAAACTCCCAGTTGACCTATACTAAAGGGCTTCACTGATAGGGTTATGTGTGTTATAAACTCCCAGTTGACCTATACTAAAGGGCTTCACTGATAGGGTTATGTGTGTTATAAACTCCCAGTTGACCTATACTAAAGGGTTTCACTGATAGGGTTATGTGTGTTATAAACTCCCAGTTGACCTATACTAAAGGGTTTCACTGATAGGGTTACGTGTGTTATAAACTCCCAGTTGACCTATACTAAAGGGTTTCACTGATAGGGTTATGGGTGTTATAAACTCCCAGTTGACCTATACTAAAGGGTTTCACTGATAGGGTTATGGGTGTTATAAAGTCCCAGTTGACCTATACTAAAGGGCTTCACTGATAGGGTTATGTGTTATAAACTCCCAGTTGACCTATACTAAAGGGCTTCACTGATAGGGTTATGGGTGTTATAAACTCCCAGTTGACCTACTATACTAAAGGGCTTCACTGATAGGGTTATGTGTTATAAACTCCCAGTTGACCTATACTAAAGGGCTTCACTGATAGGGTTATGTGTGTTATAATGTCCCAGTTGACCTATATTAAAGGGCTTCACTGATGAGGTTATGTGTGTTATAAACTTCCAGTTGACCTATATTAAAGGACTTCACTGATAGGGTTATGTGTGTTATAATTTCCCAGTTGACCTATACTAAAGGACTTCACTGATAGGGTTATGTGTGTTATAAACTCCCAGTTGACCTATATTAAAGGGTTTCACTGATAGGGTTATGTGTGTTATAAACTCCCAGTTGACCTATACTAAAGGACTTCACTGATAGGGTTATGTGTGTTATAAACTCCCAGTTGACCTATACTAAAGGACTTCACTGATAGGGTTATGTGTGTTATAAACTCCCAGTTGACCTATACTAAAGGGCTTCACTGATAGGGTTAGGGTGTTATAATTTCCCAGTTCCATGATATGGAGGAAAGAAGTTGTGGTGAATCTTTGGAATAGTGCTTAACAAATATTAATGGCCCTAATAGTTGTTCCAATGTTCAAAAGTGGCCTGCCAATAGAATACATTGCACACCGCTGGACTATATGTTGTCTTACAACCTTCCCATCATGCAATTCTCCCACCTAACCGTTGAAGTGGTCAGTTCACTTCATTTTGTCCGTCATTTCATATATATGGTACTTTATTTTATCAACCCCGTAAGGATGAAAGGCAAAAATTAACCCCGGCGGGATTTGAACTCAGATCGTAAAGGGCCGAAACTCTGTGCTGCAAAGCATGGCGTCCGACCCTCTACCGATACATGTATATAAACCATTATGTATATATAGGGCGGTGGATTGGCAGTATCGGTAGAGGGTCGGACGCCATGCTTTGCAGCACAGAGTTTCGGCCCTTTACGATCTGAGTTCAAATCCCGCCGGGGTTAATTTTTGCCTTTCATCCTTATGGGGGTTGATAAAATAAAGTACCAGTCACGCACTGGGGTCAATTTAATCGACTTCCCCCCCCCCTTCCCCAAAATTGCTGGCCTTGTGCCTATATAAGAAACCATTATTTTAAAAGGTATGTGATTTGGTAACTATTTCTAGCAGGTTTAATGATTACATAGAAGCTCCCTCATTGGCTCATGTGTGTGCCCTTGTAAGGGGAGGTTTATCAATTCTGCTCCAGTGCACTCTAACAATAAATTATAGCAAAACATTTAAATTTGAAGATCCAAACAACCCCTGTAGTTGTCACTGATGAATCTAGTACTGAGAGCATACGTGAAAATATAAACTTACTTGTTCTACACATAAAACAGATGAAAGTAAATGCCAGGAGTAGAGCAATAGAACTGCCAAGAGCTGCCCACATGATAGTCTGGGTTTTATTTTTAACATCCACATTTTTTTCAAGTTGGGTGGCTGTCATAGATGCTACCCTAGAGCTACTTTCTACAGGGCTGGTTTCAGTCGCTTTTTGAGTACTTATGCCAGTTGTAGTTATCTTTGCAGTACTTGAAGTAGTTGAAGTAGATTTCGAAGGTTCTTTTGTCACACTTCTAATCACAGT
This sequence comes from Eledone cirrhosa, assembly GCA_964016885.1. Taxonomy (NCBI): domain Eukaryota; kingdom Metazoa; phylum Mollusca; class Cephalopoda; order Octopoda; family Eledonidae; genus Eledone; species Eledone cirrhosa. The sequence goes on from OZ024754.1 coordinate 40,045,198, forward strand.
TGGTGATTTGCATTCTGTATTATCTGGAGGAGAAACAAAAGATGGAAATATATTTGGGTAATAAAAAGGGTATTTTTTCTGACTTGAATTATTATTTATATATCTTTAATTCCTAGATTTTTTTTTTTTCATCTTTTTAGGAGTTTTGTTGAGATAATGTTTCAATTTCATTGGTGGATTGGCAGTATCGGTAGAGGGTCGGACACCATGCTTTGCAGCATAGAGTTACGGCTCTTTACAGTCTGAGTTCAAATCCTGCCAAGGTTAACTTTGCCTTTCATCCTTACGGGGTCGATAAAGTAAAGTACCAGTAATACACTGGGATAATTGCTGGCCTTGTGCCAAAAGTAGAAACAATTATTATGATTTCGCACAAATAAATTGGAATAGCTGTCCTTGAGTTCGAGTCACAACTAGTTTCCTTTGAGTTGAAGGATCTTTCTCATGATTCTTGCTGTACCCAATACGTCAGACTTTTGCAACATTTGTTGTCACTCCTAAGTCTTTCAGGGACCTTTCTATTTTGTTGGTAATAGTCTCTAATATACTGCTAACAATGGGCATTACTTTTGCAAAGACATTACACAATCTCTTTATCTCCTTAATAAGATCCAGGTAATGGTCCTTAATAAGATCCAGCTAAAGGTCCTTAATAAGATCCAGCTAAAGGTCCTTAATAAGATCCAGCTAAAGGTCCTTAATAAGATCCAGCTAAAGGTCCTTAATAAGATCCAGGTAATTTTCAATCTTTTCCTGTTCCTTGTTGGTCATGTCAGCAGGAACTGCTATATAAACAGTCTATAATAACTATGTCAGGCATTCTAACTTGTATTTCATGGTCTGACATGTGAAATCCCACACTACTTTCAACCAGTCTTTCTCAACAACACTATTTGCTGTTAACTTCAAATCTTCAATAGCCCATTAGCATTTACATTATTCTATATTTACTACTGTATTTTTACAGTAAACACTTTATTTCACATAATTATCCCACACAATATCAAATCTACGAGATTTTGAGATTATTTGAGAACAATACCTTGACCCTTTAGTATTCACATTACTCTATATATACTATTTTATTTTTATGTTAAAGTCTTTATCTCACATAATCATCTCACATAATATCGAATCTATGAGATTTTGAAAGTATCTATTTTGAGAACAATACCTTAACATCAGTATGAGTGGTCGGTTACAACTGGTTTGACCAGAAAGCGGTGAGAGAATTCTGGCCGGATACGACCGGTTTAAATGCTAAAGGGTTAACACACTATGTCCCGGTGTTGAGCCTGAGCTGGATTTAGGATCAACTAAGGTTAAACAACAACAACAACTATAATTTACCTCCTGTCCCAAAAGTTTCCTCCTTTATGGTTTTTTGACAGCCACGACAGCGACCATAGCTCATATAACACAGGCACTTTCCTTTCACTGATGGGTAGGGGTCTACCGGTTTCACCTGGAACATATAGAGATATAGCTGCATTAATAGAGGCTGTGGTGGGGTTATAGAGATTTCCCCAGGGTTAATAGCAGTAATAGAAAAGTTGAGATGAGAGGGGGATGTATCGGTACCAGCTGGAACATATGACACAGCTGGTATAACAGCCTGTGAAAAAGAGAAGATGGGGGAAATAAGAGTTAGAGGGGGAAGAAAGATGTAGAGAAAGGAGAGTAGTGAGTTAGGGGACAGGAATAGGATAAAAAAATTAGAGGGTTAGTGGGAGGAGGAGGAAGGGGAGAAGAAAATGTAAAAAGAAAAGTAATTAAATAATTCCTTCTAATATTCACACAAAGACAGCAGGGGAAAGTCAATCATATCAACCCCAGAAGGATATATATGAGATATATATGAGATATATATGAGATATATATGAGATATATATATATATATATATATATATATATGGAAAGTTATATTTAAATTGTTGGGTTACAACTAGTAAATATTTATAACTGATATAAAAGCACTCAACAAGTATTTGGAGTATATATACGATATTAAATAAATGGAAACTATATTTATAAAACCATATTTATTTCATTATATATATTTCAGGGATATCATATTAACAATATGTTATGCCTTCCTCAGACAAAATACAATATAAACAGTTTTATAGATAAATAGATTTGACATACCGTTCAACATCGACTTGTATTTGAAAAGTTGATTTGGCAGTGAAAAATTGTAAACAGAAAGAAAGAAGGAAAGAAAGAAAACGAAGAAAAAGAAGAAATGCATGCAACTAAATAGAGAGATGGAAAGATAGATAAAGAGAAGAACTTCATGTAAAGAAACAGAGAGAGATATATAGAGAGAGGAAATAGATAGAGATAGATATATATAGAGAAAAGTAGGTAGTTGAACATCCGTTGAATGACGTATCAATGATACATTTATTTATTTATTTATTTATTTAGCTCTAGTATTAATGTAAGGGAGATATATGTGGTTAGGAGAGAAACCAGCCGTTATATAGAGAGAAAAATGAAAAGTAACCAGACATAGGCGAGGCAGAATTTAAAAACCCTATGTTTCAATGTAGAAATATTAGTTCGTATAAAAACCAGGCACTATAATGTAAATATATATATATATTGTATATATGAAATATCATCATCATCATCATTTTACGTCTGCTTCTCCTTGCTTGCAAGGGTGGGACGGGTCCTATTCAGCATCTCTCCACTTGTCACGGTCCTTCGTCATCTCCTCCGTGAGCTTCAGCACCCATGTTTTTCGTGGTCTTCCTCTACTGCGTCTTCCTTCCACTGGGATTTCTTGGCACATCTTTACCCAGCGGTCATGCGGACATGTGCATCACATGTCCATACCATCTCAGCATTCTCTCCTGCACACCACAACTTATCCCTCTTATTTTTTTCATCTTTTTAGGCGCCTAGACATCCACTTTACAGTGTGGGCTGGGTGCTTTTTTTGCCGTGGCACCTCCACGACCACTTTGCAGTGAAATGATAGGGACCCCAGTCCTATCATCTTATTTCTACAACTGAATAAATTGGAGCAATGTGAAATAAAGTGTCTTGCTCAAGGAAATAACACATCACCCGGTCCGAGAATTGAACTTACAATCTGAGAATTAAACTCAATATATATATATGGAGGCACATGGCTTAGTGGTTAAAGCATTGGCCTTACAATCGAAAGGTTGTGAGTTCAATTCTCAGACCGGGTGATGTGTTGTTTCCTTGAGCAAGACACTTTATTTCACATTGCTCCAGTTTAGTCAGCTGTAGAAATGAGATGATAGGGACTGGGGTCCTTATCATTCCACTGCAAAGTGGTCGTGGAGGTGCCACGGAAAAAAAGCGCCCAGCACTCACTGTAAATGAGGTTGGTGTTAGGAAGGGCATCCAGTTGTAGAAATCAAGCCAGAATCAGTTCCCGTCCCACCCTTGCAAGCAGGGAAAAGCGGACGTAAAATGAAATGAAATTAAATGAATATATATATATATATATACCATATAAGTTAGTTTGATTAGCAGTGGGTAGAACTGGTGGTTTCTGGTTGGTAAACCATGATGCAACAAATTACTGTATTTCTTGGCGCCAAAGACATTTCATCCTCGAGAAGTCACCCTAATATTGACAACCAAAAATTTGAAAAAAAATAAACAACCTTCGGCCTCCAGGACGCATGGTAGATTTTTGAGACTTATTTTTGAGACTTATTTTTGAGACTTATTTTTGAGACTTATTTTAGGAAAAAAGTAGCGTCTGACTGAGAAATACGGTAATTCAAGTCATCCATTGTAGATGTGGTATCCAGTGGTTGGTGCAGTAACGGAGTAAAGTATTGATTAAAACAACAGCAGAAGGTCAGACTGAAAGGTGAACCATCCCTTGTTAGCAGGGAAAAATGGAGATTAAATGATGAGGATGAAGAAAATGGTGATGTGATGACATAAATATAGAGAAGAGAAATAAAATCATACTCACAGTTATGCTATATTTCCCACTGCAGACATTCCGGAAGACAACTTTTTTCTGTAAGAATATGAAGATGACATTATGCTAACAACATTAATTATACTAGCAGAAAAACCACCCTTCGGGAGGTTTTCTGCTAGCATGTGTAGTGTTTATATTGATATTATACGCAGGTATATATACATGTAGATATTATACATCAAATAAAATCGTAATTGACAATATATAATTCATAGAAATTGAACGAAGACTGCGTTACACTGTCTTATTTAATCAGTAACGTAATCCATGATACATTAAAAAAGACGATATTATATATAACTGCATTAGGAGAAAATTAGTGACAGAAAATTAATATGTTTATTTAAGCGATGGCCAACCGGAAGTGTTGACATTTCAGAAATTTTAAAGAAGTGAATCTTTAAATAAACAAAATATATAAATTAATATATAAATAGATAAATTATGTAATATTCATTCATTATTTATTTAAAGTAATCCAACTTATTTTACTAAATGTGTGTGTGTGTGAGTGCAACAACCACAACAACTTACCAACTTTGTCTTATTAGACATGTTATAATCATTATTTTTTAATGTAACATTATATGTGTCCAATTTAGTTGCTTGTGGGGCATGAGAGAACTGAACTGTTAATGTTGAAACAGTTTCATTAAACTCTGTATAGATGATGGATTGCCATACTGAAATATAAAGAAAAGATAATACATTTTTTGAGAAAGAAAAACTAGTTGTCTGCACTGGTAAAACTCATTTAGTCAAGATTACAAAACCAAATTTACAACCAACTTTATAATATTTCAAGCTTATAATATCATCATCCTTTAACCCTTTAGCATTTAAACCAGCCATATCCAGCCAGAATTCTCTCATTTCTTTCTGTTCAAACTAAATGATATAAAAATCTCATAGATTCGATATTATGTTAGATAATTGTAAGATAAAGCCTTTACCACAAAAATACAATAGTATATATAGAGTAATGTAAATGTTAAAGGGTTTTAAAAATGTACATTACTTTTAAAATGCATGTATTCGAATATAAACTGACCACCCAACCCCTTTTTATGGCATGTTTTTTTAAATTCTTGTGCGTATGAAATATATTTATAACGTTTTAATATTTTGATGTTTAACCCTTTGGCATTCAAACCGGCCATATCCGGCCAGAATTACCTCTTTCTGTTCAATCTGGCCATTAAGGTATTGTTCTCAAAATAAATAATATCAAAATCTCATCGATTCAATATTTTGTGAGATAATTATGTAAGATAAAGCCTTGTGAAAATACAATAGTATATATAGAGTAATGTAAATGTTATGTGAGATATTATGTGAGATAAAGCCTTTACTGTGAAAATACAATAGTATATATAGAGTAATGAAAATGGTAAAGGGTTAAAATGTTTTAAGTGTTATGTAATGGAGTTGTGAAACAAAAACTATATTCTACACAATAGTTTTTTATGTAGGCACCAGGCCTGCAATTTTGGGGGGAGGGGAAAGTCGATTAAATCGACCCCAGTGCGTGACTGGTACTTTATTTTATCAACCCCGTAAAGATGAAAGGCAAAGTTAACTTCGGCGGGATTTGAACTCAGATCATAAAGGGCCATAACTATGCTGCAAAGCATTTCATCTGACCCTCTACCGATACTTCCAATCCACATAATTAGTTTCCAATATGTTAAGTTTACTTCGAGCTACTCACATGCTGTTGGAAATATTTTAAAGGAAATACATAAACAACACTAATAACAACGTAGTAAATGTACAAAAACAGCGTTTCATTGTAAAATAATTGCTACAGATATTTTAGCCCCTATTTTTACATAGAATTTGAAGTTGGTGAAAAATCGGCAAAATATTGACCTCGAATATAAGCCAACATCTCATCATCATCATCATCATCATTTCATTTTACGTCCACTTTTTCCCTGCTTGCAAGGGTGGGACGGGAACTGATTCTGGCTTGATTTCTACAGCTGGATGCCCTTCCTAACACCAACCTCATTTACAGTGAGTGCTGGGTGCATTTTTTGCCGTGGCACCTCCACGACCACTTTACAGTGTGGGCTGGGTGCTTTTTTGCCGTGGCACCTCCACGACCACTTTGCAGTGGAATGATAGGGACCCCAGTCCCTATCATCTCATTTCTACAGCTGAGTAAACTGGAGCAATGTGAAATAAAGTGTCTTGCTCAAGGAAACAACACATCACCCGGTCTGAGAATTGAACTCACAACCTTTCGATTGCAAGGCCAATGCTCTAACCACTAACATGCCTCCATGTTAGCATCAATTTTTTGGTCACATATTCCTCGGATTATATTTGAGTATATACGGCACTTTTAATCAAAGAATTGTTTTGAAATTAAATAACTGAGAAACACCATCCCACATGAAAGAAAATCAATAGTTAAGTTAGTGTTTAATATAGTGAATATCGAACTTTGTGGTGAAGAATATCTCATGTTGATGCACAGCCTGCAACTGGTGGAGTTTAGCATCATAAGAAGAAGATAGTGAATAATTTAGAGGCTAATTAATATAACTAACGTCACCAACAAAGTTTATGATAATGAGTTTATGATAATAGCCTGTGTAGTGTGCATATTGATATTATACGCAAGTATATATACATGTAGATATGATACATCAAATAAAATCCTAATTGACAATATCCACAGAAATTGAACGATGACTGTGTTACACTGTCTTATGTAATCAGTAACGTAATCCATGATACATTTAAAAAAAGACGATATTATATATAAACTGCATTAGGAGAAAATTAGTGACGTAAATATATGAATGTTTATTTAAGCGATCGCTAACCAGAAGTGTTGACATTTGAAAGTTTTAAAGAAGTGAATCTTTAAATAATCAATAAAATATATTTAATCAACAGCTACGAAAGTTAGTAGATAAATTATGTAATATTCATTATTTATTTATTCAAAGAAATAAACCGTACGCAGTCCTGCACTCCTTACTTTATTATAGTTCAGATGAGGAAGGAAGATGTGTTGACATTCTTGTTTGCTGCTAAATTTCAATAATGAAACATATTTCTCTTCACAAAACAATCTCAATGATAATGTAGCTATGTAATAAACTAAAGGTTGAAGAATTTTAGACAATTCAATGTATCATAGCAAAAGTCAAAGTAACTAACAGCAAAATGCCAAAGAATTTTAGACGGACAATTAAAATTCTTCACCATTTAGATATTTGTTAAATTGCCACATTGTTCACCATCATCATCATCCTCATTCAGTGTTTGTTTTTCCATGCTGGCATCAGTATTGGTATTAAAATTCTTTTACCAGAATCTTGGTAAAACCTATATTTTTATAGGTGCAGGCAGGCATAGCTAGGAAGTAAAGAATTTGCCTCACAACCAAGTAATTTCAGGTTCATTCCAACTGTATGGCACCAAGTATTTGCTATTATAGCCTTGAATTAACCAATTCCTTGAGAATGAAATTTGGTAGACAAAAACTGTAGAATATAAGCTCAGTCCTGTCTTACACTCCAACTCGATGTTTTGACATATAAAACACCCAAACAACAGTGTATGTGTCTGAATATTAAAATTTAAAAATGAATGGCATAAAATATAAACATTAAACCATATACACATACGTATATGAAGCATACACACATACATACACACACACAGACAAACTGAAAGATAAAATAGATCTTACTATATGGGTAACATGGGTTGCTTCTACTATCAGACTAAAAAGACAAAGAAAAACTGTATTAATAAAATGTTTACTATATATATATATATATATATATATATTGATACATATAAACACATACATTATCATCATTTAATGTTCCCTTTTCCTACTAGCAAGGGCTGGATAGGTCTTCACAGACTGAGTCAATACTGAGGCAGGTCTACTGACCGTCCAGACGAATCAGATTTTCGCTTACATATAGTCACACATTTGACTGAGTACATTTTTATCATGGCACCAGCAATAGAGAGGCTCTCGTCTTTGACATAACGCAAGAATCCCTACCAACCCTCTGTTTGGAAAGCTTTCTAAGGTGTGATGCCCTTCCTATCACCAATCACTTCACAGTGTGTACTGGGTGCGTTTATCATATAGACCACCACCATTAGAGAGGTTACTACACCATTGATACAACTGAAGTGTCCTCTCAACCCTTCTGGCATGGTTTCTATTGTAGGATGCCCTTCCTATCATCAACCACCTTATAGGGTGCACTGGGTGCATTTTTCTGACACCAACACTAGAGAGGCTGTTAGTTATTGTCCCAAATGTGACAGGTATAGTCAGCAGTACAGGTACTCATGAAATAAACTCTCAAATGTTCAGAAGATTCACTAGAAGTAGGAAACTATGTCAGAGACAAGTGGAGGTGGAGGTAGTGACGGTGTTGTAGTCTGTAGAAAACTATGTCAGAGACCAGTGGAGATGGAAGTAGTGACGGTGTTGTAGTCTGTAGAAAACTATGTCAGAGACCAGTGGAGGTGGAGGTACTGATGGTCTTGTAGCCTGAATGGAAGCAGGATTTTAAAAAAATCCTGATCCGTCTACTGGCAACAAAAGGTTTCTCACAGACTGACCTGCAGATCAAATGATGCTTGTGTTTGAACAGCTATGTTGCCTAGCAGCCTGACATAGGCTCTATTTCTGAGGGAGAGGGGCGAGAACTGACTCCAGAATTGGGCAGGTACTTCGAAAGAATCAAAGGCAGAGTCGACCTCGGCATGATTTGGGCAGAGAACCATTACAAATACTGCAAAGCTGACATTCTAGTAGCTCTGCCAATTCACCACCTCACATTTACTGCACTAGTTATAGTTCTAACAAACCAATATCATCCACTTTCATCTTGAAACTTGCTACGTTATCAATGAAGTCTCAATATGGCTGCTCAAATTAATGGAAACAACAACACAATCTTCCATTTTAAAGGGAGAAAACTATATCGGAGAATATTTTAAATGTTCAAACCGGCCAAAACCGGCCAGAATTCTCTACCCCTTTCTGTTGAAACTGGCTGTAACTGGTCGCTCAAACTGATGTTATGGTATTGTTCTCAAAATAAATACTTTCAAAATCTCATAGATTTGATATTAAGTGAGATAATTATGCGAGGTAAAGCCTTTACCATGAAAATATAATAGTATATATAGAATAATGTGATTGCTAAAGGATTAAATACACTGTGCTTGAATAAATGACAGAGTGGTCAGAGCTGGAATGCTTTTAATCATAGTTCTGTTCAGAATACTCAGTTCTGTTGAATCTGAGCTGAACAACAACAGACCTGTAAGAAATAATAGCCAAATAAATCTCAAATTATACTCTATTATCTTTCTTAAAGAAAAAAAAAACACAAGAAGGATATATTAGGTAATGCAGTTTGTTTTTATATATATACTATGATCACAATTAGAATACTTTTAATCACAGGTCTGATGAATCAAAGATGACCTCAGCTAACTGCCACTACCATCACCAATACCAATACCACCATCAATACCATCACCATCACCAATACCATCACCAATACCATCACCAATACCATCACCAATACCAATACCACCACCAATACCACCACCAATACCACCACCAATACCACCACCACTACCATCACCAATACCACTACCACTACCACCACCAATACCACTACCACCACCAATACCATCACCAATACCACCAATACCATCACCAATACCAATACTACCACCAATACCACCACCAATACCACTACCACCACCAATACCACTACCACTACCACTACCACCACCAATACCACCACCAATACCATCACCAATACCACTACCACTACCAATACCACCACCAATACCACTACCACTACCACTACCACCACCAATACCACCACCAATACCATCACCAATACCACTACCACTACCAATACCACCACCAATACCAATACCACCACCAATACTACCACCAATACTATCACCAATACCACTACCACCACCAATACCAATACCACTACCACTACCACCACCAATACCACCACCAATACCATCACCAATACCACTACCACTACCAATACCACCACCAATACCAATACCACCACCAATACTACCACCAATACCACCACCAATACCACTACCACCACCAATACCAATACCACTACCACTACCACCACCAATACCAATACCACTACCACTACCACCACCAATACCACCACCCCTACCATGTGGACAGCAAGCTTAACTATAACACTAAACAAATAAATAAATACATTAAAAAAATTCAAAATATATATTTAAAAAAAAAAAAAAAAAAAAAAAAAATGGAGTAAAAATAGAAGTTTGACACAAAGAATAAAGAGTAGGTAAGTTAAAGAAGACAGTAACAATATGTCCCCCATTATATCATCTATCTACCACACAATATAACCAGTTATTAGTGATGGAACACAGATAGCAATGGTGAAGAGTTTGTGGCGTGATGTAGAATCAGACCATAATATTACACATAAACCAACATCTCCAGAAATCATCTACGTGGTGATTTCTGAATGAATGAAAACTATTATTTACAAATTTGACATGACAGGCTAACAAAACAGCGTTTTATATGTGCGTATATAGAAGATGTGGCTCGCCATATTGTTCATTTTGCATACAATTTCTCTATGTTGGCATGGGTTAACTAAAAAGAAAAACAAGCATGTTATTCTTCCTTTAAATAGTTTCTATTGACAATCTCATAATCATTTCCTTATTTCTCATAAAGTTATACTTCCACCAATTCCACTATTTAGGTGTGGCCATGCTGAAGCATCTGACAGTCGTTAGAATTTCAATAAAAAAATTTAGTTTAGTTTTTATACATTTATTTCTAAACTCTTATTTATAGCAATCAACTGTGTTTACAGTTATTTACGCATTTGAGATTTTCTATATTTTCTAAGAATATTTATTTTATTTATTGCAATCAAATATGCCATTTCACTCTTGCTTCTGGGTATAGGTCTTAATCACCTATTTGCCCATAACTAATCACCTATTTTTGTAATATGTCCTCTATGAAAGCCATTTTAATTTCTCCTCTTTGTTTTTTTTTCATAATGAACTCAGAAAAGGACTTCCAAATACGTACAGCCCTGGCCTGGAATACATTTCATAAGCTGGATATCCAATAAACTAAACAGACTTAAAATCAGTCTATTTAGAACAGTAGAACTTAGCCTATCATTCTCTATGGTTCTAAAACTTGGACCTTGCACACCTGTCTACAGAGCTGTTTAGATGAATATTCACTACCCTTTCGAGAAAAGCTCAAAATATTCCTTGGCAGACCTATCTCATGCTCAAGCAGATATAAGGAAAAATCCAAGAAGTAAGTAAGTTCACAAATTATTGAATGTCGTACAAGGTTTGCTGATCACTGCTTCCACGCAAAAGATGAGATGGTTTCAGACCTCTTGTTGTGGGAGATCTCTTCCTCAACCAGAAAGCTCAGAGACTAAAATTCCATAGCGAGAGACACTGGAATCAACAAAGATGACCCACCTAAGGGCAGTGGATAAGCATATAAGTGTGTAAGAGAAAATGTCATGGGTGTAAGGCAGGTGTGGTGAGGTTTGACAGGGTGATGAGATCGTAGGAAGGTGCATGGTGCAAGTGTTCAGTGATAGTAGATTCTAGGTGTAGTGGAGTGATGAGAGGATGGGAAAATATTTTGTCCAACACTAATACACATTGTGTCCAACACTAACAGGTATTTTGTTTGATGTACTAAGTCATTAGTAAAAAAAAAATAATAATAATTGTTTCTACGTTTGGCACAAGGCCAGCAATTATCCCAGTGCATTACTGGTGCTTCATTTTATCAACCCCGTAAGGATGAAAGGCAAAGTTAATCTCGGTGGAATTTGAACTCAGACCGTAAAGGGCCGTAACTCTATGCTGCAAAGCACGGTGTCCGACCCTCTACCGATACTGCTAATCCAATGCCCTAAAAAAAAAAAAAAATAATAATGAAATTCATTGTGTACAGTGCTCAGGTGCATTATAACTCATCAAAGGTGCATGTATAGTACATAGAATAATTGTTTCTACTTTAGGCACAAGGCCAGCAATTACCCAGTGCATTACTGGTACTTTATTTTATCGACCTATGTATAGTACATAGAATAATGTACAAATGTCAGGAAAGTGAACAGTGTATGTGTCATTATATACATGTGTGGGTGTGTATGGAGGGGGGGGGGGGGTATCAGGTGTAGTGTTGGCGAATTTCAGGAAGCATGGAGGTTTTAAAGGAAGCAGCGTCCCAACAGCTAACAACTGATGCAGGTAGTTTGTTCCATGGAGGTTTTAAAGGAAGCAGCGTCCCAACAGCTAACAACTGATGCAGGTAGTTTGTTCCATGCTTCAGCAACTCTGAGCATGAAAAAAATGTTTCCAAAAGTCAGGTAATATCATCAAATGCTCAACATTGAATTCGAACCTTTGAGAAAGTAGTCCAGCATATCCAGTCAGATATGTTACCCCTTCAGCAAGCAGGAATTAAAAGGTGTGGCTTTTTGCCAAGTGCAAAGAAAGAACTGTTTACCAAGCCTGTTCTTTAATTGGTTTTCTACTTATGACTTAACAACCTTCGAAACAGATTGCACCAAATGGTTTAGAAATTCTAAGAAACATTATATATATATATATATATATATACACACACGAGAAAGAGAAAGAGAGAGAAAGAGTGTGAGAGAGAGAAAGAGTGTGAGAGAGAGAGAGAAGAATCATGAGAAAAAGGGTGAGGGATGTTCTTGCTTTAAGTTTGTTGCACTGTATTTTAAATAACTCAAGTAAATGGCCTCACTGAAAATAATCTAGAATTTCATATATTTCCAGTTTAATCATTTTAATATGTCTGATATTGTGAATATGATATCAATAAAAATATCATATCATATATCATGTATATATTTTATCATATATACACATAACATCTGTAAAATATTTCAGGCAAACCAGATGTTCTTAGTGTGGTATTACATAGCTGCATTTTTTTAACTATAAGCATAGACAGATTTTCTTTTTATAAACATAAGGATACAACACAAGTATTTTATGGCCACCCGTAATCCCAGCAAGCAAGGTTTAGCTTTGTGAGGCCTCTGGAAGTCGTTTTCATGTCAAGCTTTTAAAAGGTGTTAACCTTTTTAGCAACCTCTCATAATATGCTGAGATATGATGTAACTAGTCTAAACAAAATCCATACAGTAAATTATAAACATGTTCTCAGCAGTTCCATGTGGTCTTGATTACATCATTAGTTCCACCTCTTACTTACCAAAGTGTCTACAGCACTCTATTTACAAGATTTACACCTGTGTTTGTCTAGCAAATTGACAGAGCCTTTAGATCAGGGGCGTGCACAGGCAGCTCACAGCACACACTCCGGCCTGCCAGACCAGTCAGAGTGGCCTGTAACGACCATTTTTAATTTTAATTTTGTAGGCTTATTTAGAATTTTTTGCGTAACTGTAATACAATTTTCTGTTAGTTGACCTATACTAAAGGGCTTCACTGATAGGGTTATGTGTGTTATAATGTCCCAGTTGACCTATACTAAAGGGCTTCACTGATAGGGTTATGTGTGTTATAATGTCCCAGTTGACCTATACTAAAGGGCTTCACTGATAGGGTTATGTGTGTTATAAACTTCCAGTTGACCTATACTAAAGGGCTTCACTGATAGGGTTATGTGTGTTATAAACTTCCAGTTGACCTATACTAAAGGGCTTCACTGATAGGGTTATGTGTGTTATAATGTCCCAGTTGACCTATACTAAAGGGCTTCACTGTTAGGGTTATGTGTGTTATAAACTCCCAGTTGACCTATACTAAAGGGCTTCACTGATAGGGTTATGTGTGTTATAATTTCCCAGTTCCATGTTATGGAGGAAAGAAGTTGTGGTGAATCTTTGGAATAGTGCATAACAAATATTTAATGGCCCTAATAGTTGTTCCAATGTTCAAAAGTGGCCCACCAGTGGAATATGTTGCACACCTCTGCTTTAGAACATCAGATAAAATGCTTTGCAAGTATTTGTTCTCTCTCTCTCTCTCTGTATTCTGTATTCAAATCTCACAGAGATCAAAGATTTTAGCAACATAACTGATATAGGAAATGTATTATGTGTATGTTTGTGAGTGCAAATTTTAAAGAGTTACATACATACATATATCATCATCATCATCATTTTATGTCCGCTTTTCCCTGCTTGCAAGGGTGGGACGGGAACTGATTCTGGCTTGATTTCTACAGCTGGGTGCCCTTCCTAACACCAACCTCATTTACAGTGAGTGCTGGGTGCTTTTTTGCCGTGGCACCTCCACGACCACTTTGCAGTGGAATGATAGTGACCCCAGTCCTATCATCTCATTTCTACAGCTGAGTAAATTGGAGCAATGTGAAATAAAGTGTCTTGCTCAAGGAAACAACACATCACCCGGTCCGAGAATTGAACTCACAACCTTTCGATTGCAAGGCCAATACTCTAACCACTAAGCCATGTGCCTCCAATATATATATTTTGATTCCAGAGTTGGGCCAGATCGAACTTTAAGCTGATCAATAGAGAAATGCACATCAACAATCAATAAACGTAATGAAGGCTTAACAAATCGTCCTTGTATTATTATATACATATATATATACACATATATGGAGGCACATGGCTTAGTGGTTAGAGCATTGGCCTTGCAATTGAAAGGTTGTGAGTTCAATTCTCAGACCAAGTGATGTGTTGTTTCCTTGAGCAAGACACTTTATTTCACATTGCTCCAGTTTACTCAGCTGTAGAAATGAGATGATAGGGACTGGTGTCCCTATCATTCCATTGCAAAGTGGTCGTGGAGGTGCCACGGCAAAAAAGCACCCAGCACTCACTGTAAATGAGGTTGGTGTTAGGAAGGGCATCCAGCTGTAGAAATCAAGCCAGAATCAGTTCCCGTCCCACCCTTGCAAGCAGGGAAACGTGGACGTAAAATGAAATGATGAAATGATGATATATATACACATATATATACTCATGTGGCATATTATAGTTGATTGGAATCTTTTCCTTACAAAGTTAATTCTAAGTTCTTCTACTCCCATTTATTCCCGAGAGAGTTGTGGGGGCCGACTCCTCAAACGCTCCGTCCAACAAGTCCTGTCAGAAGCAACCATCCCCAACTGATCTCGCTGGATCCCCAAGTGAGACCAGCAAAGTTCATGAATGTTATCCAACTATTTTGCTCAGGGGTCTACCCCTGGGTCTCCTGCCGGTTGGTTTTACCCATAAAATCTGTCCAGCAATTCTTTCCTGAGACATTCTAACCACATGTCCATAGCATCGGAGCTGTGATCTCTCAATTCTGAGAAGTAGCAGCTCTACCTAGTGTGACTCTCTGATCTCTGAGCTACAGACATGTCCAGCAATTCTTCCCCGAGACATTCTAACCACATGCCCATAGCATCGGAGCTGTGATCTCTCAATTCTGAGAAGTAGCAGCTCTACCTGGTGTGACTTTCTGATCTCTGAGCTACAGACATGTCCAGCAATTCTTTCCTGAGACATTCTAACCACATGTCCATAGCATCGGAGCTGTGATCTCTCAATTCTGAGAAGTAGCAGCTCTACCTAGTGTGACTCTCTGATCTCTGAGCTACAGACATGTCCAGCAATTCTTCCCCGAGACATTCTAACCACATGCCCATAGCATCGGAGCTGTGATCTCTCAATTCTGAGAAGTAGCAGCTCTACCTGGTGTGACTCTCTGATCTCTGAGCTACAGACATGTCCAGCAATTCTTTCCTGAGACATTCTAACCACATGTCCATAGCATTGGAGCTGTGATCTCTCAATTCTGAGAAGTAGCAGCTCTACCTGGTGTGACTCTCTGATCTCTGAGCTACAGACATGTCCAGCAATTCTTCCCTGAGACATTCTAACCACATGTCCATAGCATTGGAGCTGTGATCTCTCAATTCTGAGAAGTAGCAGCTCTACCTAGTGTGACTCTCTGATCTCTGAGCTACAGACATGTCCAGCAATTCTTCCCCGAGACATTCTAACCACATGCCCATAGCATCGGAGCTGTGATCTCTCAATTCTGAGAAGTAGCAGCTCTACCTGGTGTGACTCTCTGATCTCTGAGCTACAGACATGTCCAGCAATTCTTCCCTGAGACATTCTAACCACATGTCCATAGCATTGGAGCTGTGATCTCTCAATTCTGAGAAGTAGCAGCTCTACCTGGTGTGACTCTCTGATCTCTGAGCTACAGACATGTCCAGCAATTCTTCCCTGAGACATTCTAACCACATGTCCATAGCATCGGAGCTGTGATCTCTCAATTTGGAGAGATAGAGAGTCATTCCAGGTAAAGCTGCTGAGCTATGCACTTTATCGAGTAACTCCAAAGACTCTTCAAACAACGCCCATTTCAGCCACTCGTATTTATGATCATATTTCGAAGTTGTTTAAATTATGTAAACACGTTAGAGCAAAACAACATTATTGATTTTTAACCCACAATCCAAATAAACATTAACTTTTATTTGAAAATCAATAACATTGTATTGAACTGTCAACTTGCTCATCTCTGCTACTAGAATCACTGACACATAAACCATGAGGCCTAAGTGCAGGCCACTGTACTTGAAGTAGTGAACCAAAAATAATTTTTTTATTAATTTAGATTACAACCCTATTGAGAAAATCATATTAGTGTAAATGGTGGCTTGCACTTGGCTATAAGACTTTCGTGCAGAAGACACCCTTAGTGAAAGTTTTCATTGAAATAAAAAACGATATAGATAGGACTGTCAGCTGTTGTTTAGTTAAACTTACCAAACAAACAAATGATACACAAACATACACCACCACCACTACATCTACCACCACCACCACTACCACATCTACCACTACCACATACACCACCATCACTACCACATCTACCACACACACATCACCACCACTACCACACACACATCACCACCACTACCACACACATCACCACCACTACCACACACATCACCACCACTACCACACACATCACCACCACTACCACATACACCACCATCACTACCACATCTACCACACACACCACCACATCTACACTACCACATACACCACCACTACCACACACACCACCACCACTACCACATCTACCACTACCACACACACCACCACCACTACCACTACCACACACATCACCACCACTACCACATACACCACCACTACCATTACTAATAATACCCGTCTTCAATAAACATCATCATCACTGTTTTACATCCATTCTTCCATGCTAGCATGGGTTAGACGGGTTGTCCTGTTGTGGGCAATGCCAGGCCAGGTGACCATGTGTTGCTCATACAGAACTGATTCTGGCTTGATTTCTACAGCTGGATACCCTTCCTAACACCAACCTCATTTACAGGGAGTACTGGGTGCTTTTTTACTGTGGCACCTCCACGGCCACATTACAGTGGGAGGGTTTTAGGGGCCATATTGTCTAAATACTTCAGCATCGGCTTGTACCCAATAATACAGAGCATCATAAAATAGGTAGAATAACCTTTTGATCATAGGTTTGGTGGATCAAAGTTAACCTGGGGCTAAACAATTACACACAAATATATAAATAAGACTGGGTTTGGATTAAATATTGAATTGAAGAGAGGGACCCTCTATGAGGTCACTTGATGTGCAAGAAACTGCAGCTACATCTCCCTCAAATCACATCACAACATTTTAGATAAAAAGGTTAAATTCGTTGACCCATTCATTACCATATTTCTAATGAGATACACTGCATTTAAATTAATGAAATATTTGAAGAGATTTATTCAAAATTATTAATTAAGAAATACCCAGGAGAGCTGGACAGCAGAGGTCTTCAGAGACCACCATCACCACCATCACCATTACCACCACCACCACCACCACCATATCCACCAATACTACTACCACTACCACCACTATCACCACCACCTCTACCATTAGCAACACCACCACTATCACCACCATCACCACTATCACCACCACTTCCACCACTATCACCACCACCACCATTATCACCACCACTTCCACCACCATTATCACCACCACTTCCACCATCACCACTATCACCACCATTACCACCACCATCACCACCACCATTATCACCATCACCACCACCACCACCATTATCGCCACCTCCACCATTATCACCACCTCCACCATTATCACCACCTCCACCATTATCACCACCTCCACCATTATCACCACCTCCACCATTATCACCATCACCACCACTATCACCACCATTATCACCATCACCACCACCACCACCACTATCACCACCACCATTACCACCACCACTATCACTACCACTGATATCACCACCACCATTATCACCATCACCACCATCACCACCACCACTATCACCACCACTACCATTATCACCACCACCATCACCACCACCACCATTACCACCACCACTATCACCACCACCATTACCACCACCACCACCACCATTATCACCACCACCACCACCACCATTATCACACCCACAACCACTGTTGAATTAAAGCTAAACACCAACTACTAAAACTTGTGTGATTCCAGCTTCTAAATATTTATATCTTACAAGAAAAAACTTATTTGTCCAACTTCACTTCAACGTCATGAAAAAAAAATTAAGAAAAATAAAAATATATATATATATATATATATATATATATATATATTTAAAAAAAAATTATATCATCATCATCATCGTTTAACGTCCATTTTCCACGCTAGCATGGGTTAGACGGGAGTTGTCCCACTTGAGACAAGGTTGGTCGGGTGACCGTGTCTCGCTCATATATATATATATATATATATATATATATATATATACGTTATTCCGGGTTGAATCGGAGGTAACCACAGTAAGTAAGGTACTCAATACATAGCAGAGTATAAAAGTTTTAATGTAGATGAGATTCTACAGGACTAGAACTGTTTCATGAGATTCCTGATGATTTCTAATGAATGAAACAGTTCTAGTCCTGTAGAATCTCATCTACATTAAAACTATATATATATATATATATATATATTTTTTTTAAAATATAAATTCAAATTTTATGTATACACACACACACATACATACATACACACACACATACACATACACACATACACACACACAACTGATAATGTTAAGGTGGCAAGTGGGAGATATGGTTTATTTTAAATGTAAATCTTGAGAAGAGAAAGGAACAAGCTTATGAATACTGTTGACAGAATAACTCTTTCATGATGATGACCGAAATATATACATAGATATAAACTCCCATGACATGAATTGGGGCTATAGGTCATGGAAGGTCATTTTAATGTTTGTGTCTACACATCTGGAGGTAACTTAATATATTACACAATAATTCTTAGAACTCATAAAAAATTTCATTTCAGAAAAGTTCAATAAATACACAAGCATTTTGTTATTGGCAGATACCAATATATTGATTATCAACCACATAATACAGCTATTTCAATTGCTCAATAATTGCTTTATGATCATGTTTGTGATTGAATAATCCCCCTAAAAATTTAATTTGTAAACAAAGAAATTATAGTCAATATGTTAATATTCTTACAAAAAATTGTATAATTCTTTGTGATGAAGACAGTTTAAAGATGTATATAGTTTTCTAATGTACAAGATGGTCTGAAAGTCTTGTCACCCATTGTCACAGAATGTTTTGACTTTCATTATTTTTTGTTTTAATAATATAATATATAATATCATTAATTGTAATATATAATAATAATTGTTTCTACTTTTGGCACAAGGCCAGCAATTACTCAGTGCATTACTGGTACTTTATTTTATCGGCCCTGTAAGGATGAAAGGCAAAGTTAACCTCAGCAGGATTTGAACTCAGAATGACAAGGGCCGTAACTCTATGCGTCCGACCCTCTACTGATACTGACAATCCACCGCCCTTATAATCATTTTTCATCATCATCATTTCATTTTACGTCCGCTTTTCCCTGCTTGCAAGGGTGGGACAAGAACTGATTCTGGCTTGATTTCTACAGCTGGATGCCCTTCCTAACACCAACCTCATTTACAGCGAGTGATGGGTGCTTTTTTTGCTGTGGCACCTCCACGACCACTTTGCAGTGTGGGCTGGGTGCTTTTTTTCCGTGGTACCTCCACGATCACTTTGCAGTAGAATGATAGGGACTCCAGTCCCTATCATCTCATTTCTACAGCTGAGTAAACTGGAGCAATGTGAAATAAAGTGTCTTGCTCAAGGAAACAACACATCACCCGGTCTGAGAATTGAATTGACCATCTTTCCATTGCAAGGCCAATGCTCAAACCACTAAGCCATGTGCCTCCATATATATATACACACACACACACACACGTATACACAAACACACACATATATATATATATATATATAGGAACGAGTAGGACCCCAACGGCTGAGCTCAAGCCGTTTCGACGGCTAATTCTGGACTTCTGAGTCCAGAATTAGCCGTCGAAACGGCTTGAGCTCAGCCGTCGGGGTCCTACTTGTTCCTATTACCCACTCTACTACCCTAAGTATTGAGTACTTTGGTGCGTTATGGTCCACCTGGTTCCTTACCACATTTCCTTCGTTATATATATATATATATATATATATATATATATATATACATACAAAAGGGCTTCCACACAGTTTCCAGCTTCCAAATAAAGGCATTGATAAATCCTCAATTATAGTAGAGGAGAATTGCCCAAGGTGCAATGCAGCAAGAGGGACCAAATCCAAAATTCGTTAACTACACAACCATACCTGCCTGCACCTGTCTACTTATTTCATGGAAATATTTGTCTGCTTTAATATAGAAGCATTAGAGAAGCGTAGGCTTCCTCTCTAACAGTGTTACGTAAAAAAACAAATTGAATTATATAGAGTTATTATCGTCAGATTAACACACCCACTTAACCATCAGTCGGTATGAGAGAGAGAGAGAGGGGGGAGAGAGAGAGAGGGAAGAGAGAGAGAGGGGGAAGAGAGAGAGAGGGGGAAGAGAGAGAGAGGGGGAAGAGAGAGAGAGAGACAAGGGAAATTGTTAAATTTAAACCAATACTTCCTCTCAGTGCTACAGAGAAACTGGAAGAATGCCTGTAGCATATCTCAAGAAAAAACAAACTATTTCTTGTAGACAGGTAGGCAGGTAGTTAAGACATTTTTATATATTTTCATGTCTTCAACTAAAATATTTACACATTGTTTTTAGTTCTATTTTCTTTTTATTGCTGCTTCTCCAGGTCAGCAACCAATCAAGTAAACATATAATCCAAGACACTCCAGCTGTGCCCATCCTGTCATATCTGGGACCACATTATCTAATATGTTGTCCCTTCGTTTTTAACCCTTTAGCATTTGAACAGGCCATACCCAGCCAGAATTCTCTCACCCCTTTCCGTTCAAACCGGCTGTAACCGGTTGCTCATACTGATGTTAAGGTATTGTAGTCAAAATAAATAACATCAAAATCTCATAGATTCGATACTATGTGAGTTAAAGCTTTTACCGTGAAAATATAATAATAAATATAATAGTAAATATAGAGTAATCATCATCATCATCATCATTTTACGTCAGCTCCGCTCCTCCCTGCTTGCAAGGGTGGGACGGGTCCTATTCAGCACAGCATCTCTCCACTTGTCACGGTCACGGTCCTTCGTCATCTCCTCCGTGAGCTTCAGCGATCTGAGGTCTGCTCTCACCACCTCCGCCCATGTTTTTCATGTAAATGCTAAAGGGTTAAGATAGGAGTTGGTTAGAGAAAAGATCTGGCTGCGTTTTCGCTTCAGCTAGTACAGACCAACCTCCAGATCATGTCAATGGCCGTTGCCAGTGTACCTTGCCATAACAGGTGTAGGTGTAGACAGGAGTGCTATTGTGGTTAGAGTTTGTGTTACTGTTGGATAAAAATACCTGGCAACTGACATTACATTGGGAGTTAAGAACACTAATAATAGCAACTACCTCTATGTGGTTATTCACCTCGCTAGAAACAGCAGCCATATTTCCTTCAAATTATTCTCTTCCGTCTTAGATAAAGAAATATTGACTAATGTAGTCCTGGGATCCCTACACGGGAGAAAATGGGATGGTCACGACCGGATTGTGTTTGCCGAGAGGTCTGTCGGGTCAGAACTGATGCAGGGTTCAACAACAACACAACTCACACACTACACACACACTACACACACCACACTACACACACCACACTACTCACCACACTACACACACCACACTACTCACCACACTACACACACCACACTACTCACACTACACACCACACACACACACTACACAGCACACACACACACTACACACACCACACTACACACACCACACTACACACACACTACACACACCACACTACACACACCACACTACACACACCACACACACACACACACACACACACACACACACACTACACAGCACACACACTCACTACACACACACACTATACAGCCACTACACACCACTACACACACCACACTACACTACACACCCACTACACACCACACCACACACTACACACCACACCACACCACACCACACCACACACACTACATCCTCTGATATGTTATGAAAATATCCAGTGTTATTTAGATAACAATGAAACCGATAGCTTGATATTAATGATCACACACACACACACACGCGCACACACACACACACACACACACACACAGACACATACATGCACACACACACACACACACACACACAGACATACATGCACACACACACATACACATACACACATACACACACACTATTCACTTACATAGACACATATTTATATTCCTGTACACATAAAAACACATGTACCAATATATAGATATATACTGGTTGGCAACACTAGCACCTACACCACTCCACACCTACACCTCACCAACACCACTACCACACCAACACCTCTACCACACTTACACCAACACCACTACCACACCAACACCACTACCACACCTACACCAACACCTCTACCACACCAACACCACTACCACACCAACACCACTACCACACCACTACCACACCAACACCACTACCAACACCTCTACGACACCAACACCACTACGACACCAACACCACTACCACACCAACACCTCTACCACACCAACACCTCTACCACACCAACACCACTACCAACACCTCTACGACACCAACACCACTACGACACCAACACCACTACGACACCAACACCACTACCACACCAACACCTCTACCACACCAACACCACTACCACACCTACACCAACACCTCTACCACACCAACACCACTACCACACCAACACCACTACCACACCACTACCACACCAACACCACTACCAACACCTCTACGACACCAACACCACTACGACACCAACACCACTACCACACCAACACCTCTACCACACCAACACCTCTACCACACCAACACCACTACCACACCAACACCACTACCACACCAACACCTCACCAACACCACTACCACACCAACTCCACACCAACACCACTACCTCCTCCACACCAACACCACTACCACACCAACACCACTACCACACCAACACCACTACCACACCAACACCACTACCACACCAACACCTCACCAACACCACTACCACACCAACTCCACACCAACACCACTACCTCCTCCACACCAACACCACTACCACACCAACACCACTACCACACCAACACCACCACTACCACAACCACACCACTACCACCACAACCACACCGACTACCACACCACTACCATCAGAAGCAGTATCATCATCATCACTTAGAACACCATCACTACTACTACTACTACTACTACCACTACCACCGCCACAACTAGATATAAGAACATGGACTGCACCAACACTGCCATCATCATCATCACTACAGTTAGAAGTAACATCACTATTGAATTCCATGTCTAACACACGTGGCATTCCTACAAAGTCAGAAAACGGGGCGCTGGATTGGCAGAATCGGTGGAGGGTCGGACGACGCCATGCTTTGCAGCAGAGTTACGTCCCTTTACGGACCGAGTTCAAATCCCGCCAAAGTTAACTTTTCCTTTCATCCTTACGGGGGGGGGGGGGGTCGATGAAATAAAGTACCAGTAATGCACTGGAGTAATTGCTGGCCTTGTGCCAAATGTAGAAACAATAAACAACATCACCCCACTTGCTAGAAACAGAAGCTAAGTCTCTCTCAAACCAATCTCTCTATTCTAAATAGCACATATGTAGTTCTACATACTCCTTACAAGACAGCATTGCCATTGCTGGAACACTAACATTGCTTTCAACCCATTCATTAGCATATTCTTAATGAAAGACACTGCCTAAGATCTTCATAAGGTCTTAAAATAATCAAGAATCTTGAATGATTTAGTTAACTTACCCTTTAGCATTTACATTACTCTATTGTATTTTCATGGTAAAGGCATAATATCGAATCTATGAGATTTTGATGCTCTTTATTTTGAGAACAATACCTTAACACCAGTATGAGAAGCTCAATTACAGCCAGTTTGAACAGAAAGAGGTGAGAGAGTTCTGGCCGGATACAGCCGGTTTGAACAGAAAGAGGTGAGAGAATTCTGGCCGGATACGGCCGGTTTGAACAGAAAGAGGTGAGAGAGTTCTGGCCGGATACAGCCGGTTTGAACAGAAGAGGTGAGAGAGTTCTGGCCGGATATGACCGGTTTGAACAGAAAGAGGTGAGAGAGTTCTGGCCGGTTACGGCCGGTTTGAACAGAAAGAGGTGAGAGAGTCTGGCCGGATACAGCCGGTTTGAACAGAAAGAGGTGAGAGAATTCTGGCCGGATACAGCCGGTTTGAACAGAAAGAGGTGAGAGAGTTCTGGCCGGATACAGCCGGTTTGAACAGAAAGAGGTGAGAGAGTTCTGGCCGGATACAGCCGGTTTGAACAGAAAGAGGTGAGAGAATTCTGGCCGGATACAGCCGGTTTGAACAGAAAGAGGTGAGAGAGTTCTGGCCGGATACAGCCGTTTGAACAGAAAGAGGTGAGAGAGTTCTGGCCGGATACAGCCGGTTTGAACAGAAAGAGGTGAGAGAGTTCTGGCCGGTTACGGCCGGTTTGAACAGAAAGAGGTGAGAGAGTTCTGGCCGGATACAGCCGGTTTGAACAGAAAGAGGTGAGAGAATTCTGGCCGGATACAGCCGGTTTGAACAGAAAGAGGTGAGAGAGTTCTGGCCGGATACAGCCGGTTTTGAACAGAAAGAGGTGAGAGAGTTCTGGCCGGATACAGCCGGTTTTGAACAGAAAGAGGTGAGAGAGTTCTGGCCGGATACAGCCGGTTTGAACAGAAAGAGGTGAGAGAGTTCTGGCCGGATATGACCGGTTTAAATGCTAAAGAGTTAAGCTGATGTTTGGAATATAATTTTTCAAAGGTTCTTATGATGGAAGATTTTTAGAATAAATATAAACATTTGAAAATACACAATTGTGCAGTGTTGAACTAGAACAGTTTCAGACAGCTTGGTGTATATAAAAAGAACACTTGATGAGGAATTAAATGTGTTGACTGCCAATTATGGACACAAGTAAACTCAATGATGATTATGATGCTGATAATGACAGCCTTTACAAATAAAACAACTGATGAGATGATAAAAGGTCTTTAAGGTTGGGAATATTATACAAGATATACTCATGTTCCCTCCCTAAAGCTTTCTTTGGTCTTTTGTTCCTAGCATCCACACAAGTGGGAGTGTTTGTGAGAGTGTGCGAGTGTGAGAGTGTGCGAGTGTCTGTGTGTCTGTGAGTGAGGGAGTGTGTGCGTGCGTGCGAGTGTGTGTGTGCATGTGTGCATGTGCACGTGTGCATGTGCACGTGTGCATGTGCCACGTGTGCATGTGTGTGCGTGCATGTGTATGTGTGTATGTGTTGTTCTCTCTATCTGTACACCCTTTGTTGAAGTTGTGGTGAATTAGATGTTTACACCAAGACAAAACTTACTGGGTAACAGATGGTGAGAGAGAGAGAGAGAGAGAGAGAGAGAGAGAGAGAGAGAGAGAGAGAGAGAGAAGAGAGAGAGAGAGAGAGAGAGAGAGAGAGAGAGGGAGACAGAGAGAGGGAGACAGAGAGAGGGAGACAGAGAGAGGGAGACAGAGAGAGGGAGACAGAGAGAGAGAGAGAGAGAGACAGAGAGAGAGAGAGAGAGAGACAGAGAGAGAGAGAGGGAGACAGAGAGAGAGGGAGAGGGAGACAGGGGGATAGGGAGACAGAGAGAGAGGGAGAGGGAGACAGGGGGAGAGGGAGAGGGAGACAGGGGGAGAGGGAGACAGAGGGAGAGGGAGACAGAGGGAGAGGGAGACAGGGGGAGAGGGAGACAGAGAGAGAGGGAGATGGAGACAGAGAGAGAGGAGAGGGAGACAGAGAGAGAGGGAGAGGGAGACAGAGAGAGAGGGAGAGGGAGACAGAGAGAGAGGGGGAGGGAGACAGAGAGAGAGGGAGAGGGAGGACAGAGAGAGAGAGGGAGACAGAGAGAGAGGGAGACAGAGAGAGAGAGGGGTTAATGAATCTGTTGCTCTCTTGTGGTCCAGTTGTGTCAGTTACAATATACAATCTAGATCAGTGTTGTTTTAACCTTACTTATATTACTCGTCTTTACCAGTTTACCACCCTACCTCCATAACAAAATAAAATCTGTCTCAGTTTTAGAATTAGTTCAGTGTATTCCTGTAAGTGAATAATACTAAAAAGTTGGTGTTAAGAAGGGCACTAACCTCTAAATATCCGCCTGAAAAAGGTGGAATCTTGAACAGTACATAAATAACTGCCTGAAGCAGAATGGCCCTAACCCTTCAGCATTTACATTACTTTATATTTACTATTGTATTTTTGTGGTAAAGGCTTTATCTCGCATAATATCTCACACACAATATCCTCACACACAATATCCTCACACACAATATCCTCACACACAATATCCTCACACACAATATCCTCACACACAATATCCTCACACACAATATCCTCACACACAATATCTCACACACAATATCTCACACACAGTATCTCACACACAGTATCTCACACACAGTATCTCACACACAGTATCTCACACACAGTATCTCACACACAGTATCTCTCACACAATATCTCACACAATATCTCACACAATATCTCAGATAATATCAAATCTACGAGATTTTGATGTTATTTATTTTGAGAACAATACCTTAATATCAGTATGAGCGGCCAGTTACAGCCGGTTTGAACAGAAAGAGGTGAGAGAATTCTGGCCGGTTTAAATGCTAAAGGGTTAAAATATTGGAACCTGAACAAATCATTCATTATTATTTGGACGGCGAATTGGCAGTATCACTAGAGGGTCAGACACCATGCTTTACAGCATAGAGTAACGGCCCTTTACTGTCTGAGTTCAAATCCCGCCAAGGTTAACTTTGCCTTTCATCCTTATGGGGGGGGGGGGGCCGATAAAATAAAGTACCAGTAATGCACTGGGGTAATTGCAGGCCTTGCGCCAAATATAGAAACAATTATTTGATTTTGATTTTTGAGTATTCAGAAAGGTTTTGGGTATTTTAAAACTAATCAATATAACTGAGGGGACATCATCATAAAGGGTTAAAAGGTTTGTTATTGTTGTATATGATAAAGACAAAAGATCTGCTGAGGGTGAAGATAAACCAGAGTTTATATATATATAAGACAAAGCAACAAGTGGGAGGGAGCGACAAACTCTACACCCCAGTCTGAGCAGTATAATTCAGCTGCTCCCTGCAGATAAAAAGGGGCAAAGACATTGCCATGGAGAATGGCGAACAACACCTGCTGCAACAGTCATGCAACCTTGACGGAGCTCGTTCCTCAGGTGAGCTGCTATGTTTCCAAATTTATGGAGAAAACCAGCAGTTTAGGACTGAGGACACCTAAGATCTCAAAAGCAACTGTTCCCGCTCTTCTTCCATTGCAGGCAGCAGTGCTGGGGAGGTTATTTTACACCAAACTGTCAGATATTTCTAGAACAAGACATGACTAAACAACCCTTCCATAATAACCACCACCACCACCACTACTACTGTCACCACCACCACTACCACTACTACTACCACTACCACTACTACTGTCACCACCACCACTACCACCACTTCCACCAGCACCACCACCACCGCCACTACTACCACTGTCACCACCACCACTACCACTACTACTACCACTACCACTACTACTGTCACCACCACCACTACCACCACTTCCACCAGCACCACCACCACCGCCACTACTACTACTGTCACCACCACCACTACCACTACCACTACCACTGTCACCACCACCACTACCACTACTACTACCACTACCACTACTACTGTCACCACCACCACTACCACCACTTCCACCAGCACCACCACTACCGCCACTACTACTACTGTCACCACCACCACTACTACTATTTCCACCAGCACCACCACCACCACTACCACCACTACTACTGTCACCACCACCACTACCACCACCACCACTACTGCCACTACTACTACTGTCACCACCACCACTACTACTATTTCCACCAGCACCACCACCACCACTACCACCACTACTATTTCCACCAGCACCACCACCACCACTACCACCACTACTACTGTCACCACCACCACTACCACCACTACTACTGTCACCACCACCACTACCACCACTTCCACCACCACCACCACTACCACCACTACTACTACTGTCACCACCACCACTACTACTACTACTGTCACCACCACCACTAGTCACCACCACCACCACCACCAGTCACCACCACCACCACCACTACTGTCACTTCCACCACTACCACTACTGCTGCTGCAAGAACCAGCCATCCATACATCTATTAATTATACAAACCACTTCCACAACTACTACTACTACTACTACTACTACTACTACTACTACTTTCACTACTACTATCACTACTACTATCACTACTACTACTACTATTACTACTACTACTACTATCACTACTACTATCACTACTACTACTACCAATAATGGACATTAGTACATATTACCTTCACTACAACTCCCCTCACCCCTCACACCAAACCCAATTACCACCACTAACCACAGCTATCACAACACCACCACCACAATAACCAACACACCACCACCACAATAACCAACACACCACCACCACAATAACCAACACACCACCACCACTGTAAAAGCCAGCCAGCCATGACCACAGCTATCACACCACGCCCCCACCGTTACCAGAGTAACCATAAATAGTCACATCAACACATCACCACCATTCACACCACCACACTACACCACACCACATCACCACTCCACACCACTAGACCACATCACCACTCCACACATACACACACACCTTCATACACACCCAGACCTTCACACACACAGACATTCACACACAGACCTTCACACACAGACATTCACACACAGACACACAGACATTCACACACACACAGACCTTCACACACAGACACACAGACCTTCACACACACACAGACCTTCACACACAGACACACAGACCTTCACACACACACAGACCTTCACACACACAGACCTTCACACACACACAGACCTTCACACACACAGAGACCTTCACACACACAGAGACCTTCACACACACAGACCTTCACACACACACACAGACCTTCACACACAGACACACAGACCTTCACACACAGACACACAGACCTTCACAGACCTTCACACACACACACACACACACACACACAGACCTTCACACACAGACACACAGACCTTCACACACAGACACACAGACATTCACAGAGACAGACCTTCACACACAGACAGACCTTCACACACAGACACACAGACCTTCACACAGACACACAGACCTTCACACAGACACACAGACCTTCACACAGACACACAGACCTTCATACAGACACACAGACCTTCACACACAGACCTTCACACACAGACACACAGACCTTCACACAGACACACAGACATTCACACACAGACACACAGACCTTCACACACAGACACACAGACCTTCACACACAGACACACAGACCTTCACACAGACACACAGACCTTCACAGACCTTCACACACACACACACACACACACACACACAGACCTTCACACACAGACCTTCACACACAGACACACAGACCTTCACACACACACACACACACACAGACCTTCACACACACACACACACACAGACCTTCACACACACACACACACACACAGACCTTCACACACACACACAGACCTTCACACACACACACAGACCTTCACACACAGACACACAGACCTTCACACACAGACACACAGACCTTCACACAGACACACAGACCTTCACACACACACACACACACACAGACCTTCACACAGACACACAGACCTTCACACACAGACACACAGACCTTCACACACAGACACACAGACCTTCACACACAGACACACAGACCTTCACACACAGACACACAGACCTTCACACACACACACACACACAAACCTTCACACACACACACACACAGACCTTCACACACAGACACACAGACCTTCACACACACACAGACCTTCACACACACACACAGACCTTCACACACACAGACCTTCACACACACACACAGACCTTCACACACACACACACAGACCTTCACACACACATGTAGAGACACACACACACAGAGACAGACCTTCACACACAGACACACATATAGAGACACACACAGACACATACACACAGACACACATATAGAGACACACACAGACACATACACACACAGACACTCATATAGAGACACACACAGACACACACCTTCACACACACACACACACACACACACACACACAGACCTTCACACACAGACCTTCACACACACATGTAGAGACACACACACACAGAGAGACAGACCTTCACACACAGACACTCATATAGAGACACACACAGACACACCTTCACACACACAGGGACAATATCGAAATCAATTATTTGCTGCAATACAGACAAGACAAAACATGTTACATTAATAAATTAGTTTACTTTAGAGAAGACACAACATGTTATAAAGGCTGTTTGTTTGAAATAGCTCTCTCTCTCTCTCCTCCATCTCTCATCTCTATCTCTCTCTCTCTCTCCTCCACCTCTCATCTCTATCTCTCTCTCTCTCTCCTCCACCTCTCATCTCTATCTCTCCCTCTCTCTCCTCCACCTCTCATCTCTATCTCTCTCTCTCTCTCTCCTCCATCTCTATCTCTCTCTCTCTCTCTCTCTCTCTCCTCCATCTCTATCTCTCTCTCCTCCATCTCTCCCTCATCCATCTCTCATCTCTATCTCTCTCCCTCTCTCTCCTCCATCTCTCATCTCTATCTCTCTCTCTCTCTCTCCTCCACCTCTCATCTCTATCTCTCTCTCCTCCACCTCTCATCTCTATCTCTCTCTCCTCCACCTCTCATCTCTATCTCTCTCTCCTCCACCTCTCATCTCTATCTCTCCCTCTCTCTCCTCCACCTCTCATCTCTATCTCTCTCTCTCTCTCCTCCATCTCTCATCTCTATCTCTCTCCCTCCTCCATCTCTCATCTCTATCTCTCTCTCTCTCTCCTCCACCTCTCATCTCTATCTCTCCTCCACCTCTCATCTCTATCTCTCCCTCCCTCCACCTCTCATCTCTATCTCTCCTCCACCTCTCATCTCTATCTCTCCCTCTCTCTTTAATCCTTCCCTCTATCTCTCATCCCTACCTCTCTCCCACATCTCTTTCTCATCTCTCTCCCTCTCTCACCTCCATCTCTCCCTCATCCATCTCTCATCTCTATCTCTCCCTCTCTCTTTAATCCTTCCCTCTATCTCTCATCCCTACCTCTCTCCCACATCTCTTTCTCATCTCTCTCCCTCTCTCACCTCCATCTCTCCCTCATCTATCTCTCCCTCTCTCTCCTCTCATATTCTCAATTTTAACACCAACAATAGCAATTCCTTATATGGAAGTGGGTGAACAAGGGGAGATAAACATTAACAATCTATACATACACATACATACATATATATGCGCATGTGAGTGTCATATATATATAGATATATATATCTATATATATATATATATATATATATATATGTCTCTTCCAGTGGTCATGTGAGTACACAAGTGGAACACCAGAGGAACAAGACTCATCACTTAGCAACATAAAGAATCATTCATATATATATATATATATATATATATATATATATATATATAATATAAGATCAAAAGATGGTTAAAGGAGTTCCATATATTTTATTATGCGCATTTCAAAAACAAATATCATCATGCAATAACATTTGTGTTTTCATCAGATAAAATATGAGGACATGATATGAAGGTTAAAAACACTTGTGGATAGTGCAGTTTTAAATCAACATATGTTGATTTAAAACTGCACTATCCACAAGTGTTTTTTAGCCTTCATATCATGTTCTCCTGTTTTATCTGATGAAAACACAAATATTATTGCTTGATGATGTTTGTTTTTGAAATGCGCATAATAAAATATATGGAACTCCTTTAACCATCTTTTGATCTTATATTATGCATACTCCAGTCCCACAAACTGTAGAGTGCTTCTTATCCGATATCTGCATTGCTTTATTGTACTACAATAAAACTCACCTCCTATATATATATATATATATAGGAACGAGTAGGACCCCGACGGCTGAGCTCAAGCCGTTTCGACGGCTAATTCTGGACTAATTAGCCGTCGAAACGGCTTGAGCTCAGCCGTTGGGGTCCTACTCGTTCCTATTACCCACTCTACTACCCTAAGTATTGAGTACTTTGGTGCGTTATGGTCCACCTGGTTCCTTACCACATTTCCTTCATTATATATATATATATATCATCATCATCATCATCATCATCATCATCAACGTTTAACGTCCGTGTTCCACGCTTGCATGGGTTTGGACGGGGGTAGTCCCACTTGAGGCAAGAGTGATTGTCTTGCTCGCATAGGACTGTCTGGCAGGTTTTCTACAGTTGGATGCCCTTCCTAACACCAACTACATTTACAGTGTGGGTCTGGGAGGTTTTTACCGTGTTGCCTACACGGCCACATTACAGCGTGGACTGTGTGTTTTTTTGTTGTGACACCTACACGATCTCATTTGTTTCGGCCTCGATGGCGCGGCACCAACATAACTTTACATAGAACGGGGTGGTGTGGATGGGGTGGGGGTGGTGGTGGTGGGACGGGGTGTATTTTGTTAGAGATGCCTGGAGTAGGTTTTACTATATATTTAGGTATATATATATATATAACGGAAGAGTTGTGGTAAGGAACCAGATGGACCATAACGCACCAGAGTACTCAATACTTAGGGTAGTAGAGTGGGTAATAGGAAAAGTTTAACC